>SSNP01000171.1:691751-760562 GCA_006937955.1 Pachypanchax playfairii | reverse complement strand
AGTGTATCAATTTTTTTTATTTTTTTTTAGTGAGAGATAAATTCTCAAATCGATATCATAAATCATAAATTAATCCTACATTAAGACTGAAAGTGTTCTTTAAAGAGGTGAGTCTTAAGTCTGCTCTTAAAAGTAGCTGCAGACTCTGAGGATCGGACCGAGTTTGGTAGGTCATTCCACCATCGGGGGACAACAGAGGAGAAGAGTTTGGAACATGATCTCATGCCACGTTGTGGTGGAAGCGCTAGGCGTCTTTCAGCGGCTGAGCGTAGCTGACGCGTGGGAATGTAGGTTTGGATGAAGGAGTGAAGGTAAGTAGGAGCTGTGTGTGTTAGAGTCTGGTAAGCCAGAAGCAGAGCTTTGTATTTGATGCGTGCTGCAACTGGAAGCCAGTGCAGGGAAATGAGCAGCGGAGTGACATGAGCCCTCTTGGGCTGGTTGAAGACCAGACGTGCTGCTGCGTTCTGAATCATCTGCAGAGGTTTAACCGAGGACGCCGGAAGACCGGCCAGCAATGAGTTGCAGTAGTCGATCCGGGACAAGACCAGGGCCTGGACCAGAAGCTGTGTGGTGTGGTCTGTCAGGAAGGCTCTGATTTTCCTGATGTTGTAAAGCGCGAATCGACATGAGCGAGCTACGGAGTTAACCTGCTCTTTGAAGGACAGCTGGTTGTCCAGTATGACACCAAGGTTTCTGGCGGAGGTTTTGGGGAACAGCGTGATGGAGTCAAGCTGCACTCTTATCTGAGGAGGTAAGGAGTTACTGGCAGGACAGACAATGAGGTCAGTTTTGGACAGATTAAGCTGAAGGTGGCGATCCCTCATCCACGCCGAGATATCTGAGAGGCAAGCAGATATCCGCACTGAGACGGATGTATCGTCTGGAGGGAACGAGAGGAGGAGCTGAGTGTCGTCAGCGTAGCAATGGTATGAGAAGCCATGGGAGCGAATGATCTCGCCTAATGAGGTGGTGTATAAAGAGAAGAGGAGAGGACCAAGGACCGAGCCCTGCGGGACACCCGTCGCCAGCTCATGCAGACTGGACATCTGTCCATGCCACGAGACTCTGAAAGATCTTTCCGCAAGGTACGAGGTGAACCACGAGAGGACCGGTCCCGAGATGCCAAGCTTAGATAGCGTCGAGAGGAGAATGAGGTGGTTGACGGTGTCGAAAGCAGCAGACAGGTCAAGGAGTACGAGTACTGAGGAGAGACCAGCCGATCTGGCAACCCGTAGTGACTCTGCAACTGAGAGAAGACTGCACTGAGCTTAAGAAAATATTTTTTAAATCAGTTTTCTTTCACTTCTGAACAGATAATTTATTTGTCACAAATTAATTTAATCCTTTTCTAATCATTCATTAAATGATGAAATAAACAGTTTGTTCTGGACCAGTTAATGTAAGGTATTCTTTGTTCTGAGAATATGATTGCGCTCTGCAGAGATGGAGCAATATTTAGGAAAAAAAATCTAATGAAGCACATTAAATAAGACTTGAATAAAAGTGCTTGTTCATGTGTCTTGGATCAATTGAAGCAAGAAGAATGTATTAAAACATTTTACTGTTATTATTTTCTGTAGGTGTTCAGTTGACGCAACACTTGGATGCATATTTATTTCGAAGGAATTAACTAATGAATCCAGAAGCATGGATTGTTATTTGATAGCACTTGGAGTATCAGTGATGTGACAGCACTGTTAAATCTGTTAAATAAAACTGTCATCTCTCGTTTTAGGATGACCCTTTCTGGACAGTGAACTCACTGTTACTGCAGGAGAGGAATCTAACTGCCAACCAGAGAGTGTGCAGCCTGCAGCAGCTGCTGAAGCTGGCCTCCTATCACAACAGCTCCGTGCTTTTCAGGTTGCAAAGACCTCCTCCACATCACCCCTGCCACCACAGCTGGATCAACGATACACTGCAAGTAGTAAAGCAGTCTGGAGTTCCTCAGAGTCTGGTATTCAATCCTCTGAAACTTTTATTATAACTTTATTGAAAAGGAGCTCTAAGAGGTTCAAATATCTTCTGTTTGTTATTGTGATTCTAGGTGATGTGGACTCCAAATGAGCAGAGAGCTCAGGTGAGACGTGCTGCACGTGGTCTTATTCAGACCTCGCTGGTGAAACAAGATCCTCACACTCTGCAGACATTTGGCATCAGCAGGCTGATGCTTAGATACAATCAAGTCAGCCCGAGTGAAATCACGTAGGGTCACACTTGAACCTGACGCGTCATCTTTCAGACGTTATGATATAGAATCAGTGAGTGAATCAGTTTGTTGCTGTTAACAGAAACTTCTCCAAAAACAACATCAGCCTTATTCTGTACACCGTCAATGAGCCGTGGCTGTACTCTGTGCTCTGGTGCAGCGGGGTGTCCTCGGTCTCCTCTGAGGCCCCACAGATCCTCAAAAAGGTGCCTTATCCCATCTGGCGCATGGTAAGAACTTTAGATCAAACGTTAAAACTTGTAAGATTTTTCTTTTTAATTCCACAGTCATTCATGTCCACAGAACAGAAAGATCTAGATGAAATGAAGTTCAGTGTTTAATCTGTGTGTTTTTGTAGTCTTTGAATATTTATTGATGTTTTTAGAATGTCACTTGACTAATGTTTCTTTTAATGTTTTCATTCTTTGTTGTGGATCCCCTGAAACTCCTCCCATGGCTTCTCACCAAAAGTATCCCCTAAAATATCTTGAGTTCCAGTTATCAGGAATAAAACAGACCAATAATTGTAATCGGAAGGCTTTTTGTTAGCTTTATTATCTCTATCCTCCCATGACAGTCACCCTGGTGCATTAGTGAAAAGGTTTGTGCTCATTCAGGTATTGTAACTGAGGTTGTGACCAGTCTGCAAGTTCAGTTTGGTTTAAATGCTCAATTTATGGTTTGACTTTGGATGAACTTGGAAATCCCAGTAAGTGAATAGAGGATTTTTGCACCGTAAGCATTGAACTTGGATTTTCTTGCTTTTGTTTTCATGTTGCTATTTTTCTTCATTTACATTTGAACACTCAGCTTGTTCATTTCCTGCACAGAGGATGACGTCCTGTTAATTTTTAAAATCACAGCTCAGCAGAGAGATGTGCTCTGTCACTGTAGTGGATCCTGCAGAGCATGACTCATGAGTTTCTGGATCAGTCATCTCCTGAAACTTTTCAACCCCAGCAGCTCCCACACTGAACCTCTCTGGTATCGTTTCCTCTGTCTTCATGGCTGCGTCATGCCAGACTGGTCTCCCTGTCTGTCCAATCATATGGGACCTTTACATGACAGCTAGCAGGCGTGACACCCCCCACCCCAGTCTCCTGTACATAGTTCAGGGAGGGTTTAGCTCATCACTGTGTCTGCAGTGCTGTCTGTTAGTTGATCTGTTTGATGATGTCCCAGAGTTTAAATGAGCTGCTAAAGTTCACAAAAGAAAAAGTAGATTCACATCAAAACATTCAACATTTTAGGAATGATTCACCCCAGAGATGTTATTTTGGCTTTTAGCGCCATCTAGTGATAAACCCTGAAAAGTTTAGTCTGTGTGTGTGTGTGTTTGTGTTTTCAGAAGCCAAATGAATACCGTCTGATCTGGATATCTACAGACCTCATCTCCCTTGCTGTAGTCATAGGAATATTCATCTTACAGAAGTAAGTAGAGACTCTTAGTGTTTGCTGTTCTCTCACACTCAGTCCACTCTTTATTACTACTTTGGTGTTTTTCCACACTTCAGTGTTAGAAATGATTCAGTGTGTCACACACAAACCAAAATCAACAACTCATTATGGTTACAGTTGAGTCAGTTGTATTCTTACTCAGTAAAGATGAAACATGTGCACATGTTACTGGATGTTTGTTTCTGCTGTCTGCACGTCTTGTATCTTGTTTTTGTAACAAACCAGAATGTTTCCTAACCTCCAGTCTCTGTTAACGGCAGGTTTAGTTTGTTTTGGTGCCTCCAGAGACGGATGGTTTGTCCTTTTGTTTCAGTGACAGGAAGCTTTTTTTTAATGTTTTTTTTCTTTTTAGATTTTCCTTGTAACTGTTTGGTACAAGTGTGTTTAGCTTGGCTGTGCTCTCCAGTAGCTTCTGCTGCCTTCTAAACTGACCTCTCTTTTCTCCCACCTTCTTTTGTCCTTTTTGTCTTTCTGCCTTTTTTCTCGTCCTCTCTCCTCTGCCTGACGTGCATGCTCTTCTCCTCTGCTGCATTCTGGTATCTTCTCTCAGCTATCACATGATCAGGTAACTGGGTCACCTCTTCTGACCCCCAAATCTACTCTAATTTCACCTTTTTTCTGTTTCTTTACACCCACCATGTAGTTTGATGAATACTCTGCCTCATTCTCTTTTTCCCCTTTTTATTTGCTTCTCTAGTATATGATCCATCTCATTCAGACCCTAATTTCCACCATCAATAATCCTCATTGCTCTCTTCTGTCTCATCTGAATCATTGTACCCTACTTTTCCTCTCATGGGGACGACGTCTTGTTCCTCCAGGAAAAATAAAATCAATACAGTCTTGAGTCATTAGGTCCAATAACTGAATGACAAAACGAGTTTTTGATCAGTCCTTTTCATTTGGGAGTCTAACTGCCTCTGTCCATTAGTCCAGCTCATTATGGTCAATTCTCTTGACTTAATTTCACTGAAACGAGGCCGTTTCCATTAAACTCTGTTACACAAACAGATAAATAAATCAACGATTTTACCAAAAGGCTGCAGCCACAATTAATGATTTCTACATTATAGAGCAAAATGTTCAGTGATCCTGATTCATTTAGAGCATTATGCTGGAAAATCATTTACATAATCAAATGCTAGTTGTGTAATCAGTCGCTATTGTAAGAAGGTCCGAAAATCTCTTTGAACATTTTGAGCACTGATTCACTAAAAGGCAGTAGAGCAGGATCTGAAACAAAATCTATTTATTAGTAACTTCTTAAGTGTTTAATAGACATCAGGGTGACACATCAAACCAACAGCATTCTCATTAAAAACTCACACTGTCTTTACCACATTACAGTGTAAAGCATCATAGATGGATTTTCTTTAAACAGATGCAGGAAATAAAAACAGGAATGAGAGTTACAATATGTAAAAAGGATTTTTTTTTAATGGAAAAATGTAAAAGTTTAAACATAAAAACTGGATGAAAACCAGAAGCAACATTTCTTACAGCTTGAGGGGACTAGTTATAGAGTATAATGACCTGGACCGGTTGCTATGACAGCAACATGGTGCTACAGACGCTCTGAGTTGTCTGTATGAACGACATCAAACATTTCAGCATCCTCGTCTTCATCATTTCAGATGTGTTCAGTCAGCAGCCAGTAATGATGATAAAGATGCCAGTAAGAGTCTCACAGGTTAGAAATGCTGCTCCTCAGTACTTTCACTCTATATCATTCATGTAAACAATAAATAGGTTTAATACCTGCTGGTTGAACTGGAGCATACAGTATATTGATGTATGTTACAGTCACCTGTACTTTAGGAAATGTTTCCCCTTCTTTTTCACAAAAACACTGGAGTTTCATGTCAGAACACATTTATTATCAGATCATCCAGAGAAGCTCCTCTCACACTCCCATGGAAGTTTCCAGAACTTTTATTAAGTCTTTAATAAAACTGCTCTGGTTTTCATATCATGTTTTTATCTTGTGCAAATTCAAACTATCTTGTACCGAATGTTTCCACTCAACATTGTTACTGGTCTCAGTCTCTGCTGCAGAAACACGTCCCATATAATAATGCTGTTGTCTCCATGTTGGAACTGCACCAGGTCCCATCCAGACATGTTGATGCAAGTTGTTCCCAAATAGTTTGAGCTTCAGTTCATCTGTGAATTTAGCTTTTCTGGATACTTGAGTCATTAATGGGACCTCTGTGATCCCGTTTGCTGCTCTGATCGTTCTGTGGGACTGACAGTGATCGCTGGCTCGTCGGTTACTCGTTCATCTTAAACTCAGCTTCACTTTACAAGCAGAGGATGGATGTTTTAGAGCTGAGCTGCAGGTTTTATATCAGAGGATTCAAACATTTCTGTGAACTGGATTTCTTCATTTTAAACATGTTAATGAAATGCTCCAAACTCTCCACGTGTTCGCTGATCAGGGGAAAAGGTTTGTTTAGAATGAGAATAAAATTTTCAGTTGAATTAAAAGTAGACAAACTTGAAAAGTCTGACTTTAACTTGTGACTCGGGGAGATTCTGTTTTCGGAGGCGTCTCGAATTCCACCTCAGTTTTTCCTTTAAGAAATTCCCTTCTGGTTAGAAACCAGCTGAGCAGCCGCCACCACCTTCCATCTGATTAGAGCTTTAAATATCCTCCTGAACCAAAACAAGTCCACACTGTATGAAAGAGTTGGCGTGATTCTGACCCTCCATGTGACTCTGCAGGTATCGGATGAGTGGCATGCGCAGCTACAACCCTGAGCAGATCATGCTGAGCGCCACGGTCAGGACGTCGAGTCGAGACATGAACGTCATGAAGGAGAAACTTATCTTCTCCGGTAAGAACGCTGCCGCCGCAGAAACATAAACTCTGGTTTGTTGTTTATCCTCCGGAATTGTTTCTCTAAATATTTCAACCTCTTAACCTGCCAGAAACCAAACATTTTAATCTCTGTGTGCATAAGTCTTCATCCCAGCATGCATCTGAGTGTATGTCAATTTTCTGGCTCCTTTTCTTCCATGTTGAAGGTCCACCTCAGTAATGGCCTCCCTCCACCATCCTTTGTGTGACGTGTTCCACCTCCTGACCATCAACCTCCATCTTCTCCAAGCAGTGACTCCTTCTTTCCTTCCATACGTCTCTTGTTGCCTTCCACCTCTCACTGCTTTGCCCTTTTTTTTTTTTTTTTCACTCATTCGTCCACTTTTTTCTTCATACTCATCCTCATTTACAAACCTCCCTGTAAAGGGAGCTTATAGCTGCCCCAGGCTGAATAGACTGTCTCTAGTCCTGGGAACAAAGTAAGTTCATGTTGTAAGCAAGAGTCTTTTTAAATTATTATTTATTTAGTTTCCTGAAACTGAGTTTAGAAAAAGTCATTACAGATTTTTTTTATTCCTTGTCGCCCTCTAGAGGTGAGAAACGGCAGTGCTGCTGAGGAGCTGTATGAGGACCAAGGCTACGACTACTACACTAATCAGGGCATCAATCAGTGATTTGAATCTGCTGCAACATGAAGACGCCATCAGAGGTTGTCACATCGTCCCTCCTTCAGGCGAGCTGACAGACGTCCGTATCAGCTGTAAACTCCAGTCAGCCAGCTGATCTGTACATTCTGTACAAAGTGTTTTGGTTAAATTTTTTCCCTCCTGGACGTGACGTACATCAACCAGAACAAGCAGCACTGGAATCTGTGGGTTCCAAAATGTGAACCATGTTCCTATGAGGTTCTTTAATTGAAGCTAAATTTCCAAAGCTGTTGATTATTTTGAAGTTCTGTAAATGAAATTCTCTCAGCAAATAAACATCTGTCTTCTAATGAAAGTTTTTATCAGGTGTTTTCACGGCATGAAGCTCCGCCTCCAGTCAGAACTCCACGTTGCTCTAGTTCAGAACATTTCCTATTTAAATTTAAAAGACAAACTGTTTACAGACATCTTGCCTTCTCTTCCAGGTGAAATATTCACTCAGTGCATGTGAGATTTTTAAATCCCGCCCCCTGCCTTCTTCTGCTCGGTGCATCCAAACGGAGGATCCTCTGGACTTTGTGGGAGCTGTGCTCCATGTGAAGCCAGAGGATCTGGTGACAATGGGTTGCAGGATTAAGATTTTTATTTCTGTTAAACTGTGAATGTGTTTCCTTTTTAAAGATGTGTATTGTGTGTATTCTGACTGGGTCTGTATTTTTTTACCTCGTGTGCAGTGTCATGATGAGAGTTGTAATATATAATATATGAAGGTGCAACGCTTCAGCCAACTATCATTCAGCCATGTTGGATGTTCGCAGTGTGTCTGTGGTATTTTGGTGTTAATGCATGAAACTGCTGCTGTAATGAACTCTAGATTAAACATTAAATAAAGGTGACAGAAGGGAAAAACTACATGATACAACAAGCAGCAGAAACTGTCATGAGTTCATCTCTGTGGGTGTTTATATGCCATAAAGTCAATTAAATAAACCAAAAGTTATTTATTTCTCAGTTCTGTGAATTTATTGTTTCTTGATCAAGTTAAATTATATTTCCAGAATTGTTGATATCAATGATTTCTGCTTCTGGGTTTTAGAAAACATTAAACTCTTTAACTTTGTTGCATCACATTTCCTTTGTTACTGTGGAAGACGAGTCGATTCTGACTCGTCTCTGAACTCAGTTCATGAGCCGACTTGTTCAGATGTCACAGTACTCAGGTGGCGGCTCTTTATCGTCTTATTGCAGGTTCATTTTCTAAAACAAAACTGTAGAACTTGAGTAATTAAATTTTAATAGATTTTCAAAGCAGATGTTTTCTTAATTTCAGATTTAAGCATGGAATACAAAAATAAATCTTAATCTGACGTATTTATCTTCAGTAGACCATAAATATCAGTTACAGAATTTGATAAATTAACATCTCAGTTTAAACATTTTTAATTCACAAAACATTTGCCAAAAACAAGCTGTGAAGATGATTAAAGGAATGTTTGTGTTGCAGCAGCACAATTGTTAATGAGTTGTGCAATGAATCAACCAGCCTGCTGCCTTTCAGAATAAAAGCTGGAAAACTTCTAAACACAGATGTTGTCGCAACATTTTGGATGTGAAAATTTCTTAAACAAGGCACTGATGAGCAACACTTTGGTCCTTCCGTAGAGGACTGACCCTCACCAGAGACAGCAGCGTCCCACCACACTGTGTGATGCAAGTTATTTAAATAAAGCTCTAACAGGAAGTGAGTTGGCAATAAGGGGAGAATCATCAAAGTGCTGTGTGTCGCCTCACTGATCTGCAATGAGCTGGGTGAACATTTAAAGCTCCTGCAGGAAGGCCCTTCATTTGATTCCTGAACACTCTGAACATCAGTTTGCAATGCAGAGTTGATTTCAGGTAACTTATTTAAACTGAGGTTAACAACCATCGCTGAGATGGTGACGTGGGGAAAGAGACGAGTCTGGGATCGAACATCACACTGCAGCAGCTTGTTTGACTTTAAATAAGCAGCTTTCTGGAAAAGGCACCAGACAGTCAAACATCTTTATACACACAGACATAAATAAGTGAAGACGTCCCAAAGCCACAGTCTGCTCTAACATCTAATTCATTTCTGCAAACAGCAGAGATTTCATGGCAGACATGATCCAACCGTGTTGTTTCTGCTGGAGTTGGTGCACAAGAGAAGAACTTGTCATGTTAAAGCCACTTCCACTGCTGTTATCAATGCAGAATGTTGTTTCAACATACAGTCAGCAGCTTGACAAAGAGCTGCGGAGGAAAAGGTTCTGCTTTTTGCTCTCCCATCAACAGATGGAAGAGTGTGACAGAAGACGTACTCTGTTAGAATTTGATGTTTCACAGTTTGATGACAGTCTTTTTTTAATCAGCTGAAGTTCGTCTTGCGCAGATGTCTGTTGGGTATTTCTAGCGCACTCACTTGTAACGGCCAGGAGCCGCCCATGATTCCAGCCTGGATGGCCACGCCCGTAACTACAGCCAGGTCGGGGTCTACAGATGTGTTAGGCTCCTTCCCAAAGTACTCGCTGATCAACTTCCTGATCCGCGGAATCCTGGTGGACCCTCCGACCAGAACGATCTCATCCACGTCCTCTTTCTCCAGGTGGCCTTCAGCTAACACCGTCTTCACAGGGGTCAGAATCTTCTGGAAAAGGTCCTCGTTGAGCTCCTCGAACAGCTCACGAGTGACAACGACCCGGAAGTGAACCGGAGAGGGAGCAGGATCTCCGAGGGATTCGGAGCTGTCCTGAGCGTGAAGGTGCAGGGGTACTGTGATGGTGGCATTGGGTTGGAGGGTGAGGTTGAGCTTGGCTGCTTCCACGGCCTGTCGGAGATGGTGGATATCTTCCTTCAGGGTGGGAATGACACCGTACTCCTGACGTACTCGCTCTGTGGTGTACTGAAGCAACCGCTGGCTGAAGTCTTGACCTCCAAGCTTGTTATTTCCTAAAAATGAACACAACATATTGGCATTACAAATTGTATCTGTGCTCTGCTTCTCGGCTAAGAAGAGATTATCTCCAGCTGTTGAAAGATGTTTGTGAGATGTTTACCTGCCATCGCCCGCGTGAGGAACATGCCTCCCTGTTTGTTCAACAATGACACATCCAGCGTCCCGCCCCCCAGGTCCACCACCAGAACATTAAACACATCCACCTTGTGCAGGCCGTAGGCCATGGCTGCAGCTGTGGGCTCGTTGATCACACGAAGGATCTCCAAACCTGTAAGACCGTAACAACAGAGTTAAAGAGCCCGTTGTCAATAAATCTGAACATCTTTGTCTCTGCAGTAGAAGCAGATTTTCTGGAATTTCAAACTCTCCATCAAACCACCTGACCTGCGAGGTTAGCGGCTCTGACAGTGTAGTTCCTCTGTCTCTCGTCAAATTCCGCAGGCACTGAAATAACAGCCTTAAAGATCGGCACACCCAGCTGCTCCTCCGCCATCTTCTTCATCTTCAGCAGCAGCCTGGAGCCGATGAACTCTGGGCTGACGGTGAAGGTTTGGTTGGTGGAGATCACAAACTCTGCACTTCCATTGTTGTTTATCACCTGCAGGTAGATGAAGAGTTTTAGACAAGGTGGAACAAACAAAAGCCTCGTTTAGTAAAAACTAATTCTGGAGATAGAGAGACTTCACTTCATGATGCACATAAAATGAATTAAATCACCAAAAGATTCCCTGGATTTTGAAAATAAAATCTGGGATAAACTATTATCCATAAAATAACTGAACATAGAATCACTGACAGCTGCTCCGCCAAACTGAAGATGCTTTTATTGTGTAGAGATTCACTTTTAGGGGACTAATAACACCCACACCTGAACCTGACAGCTGACGTGACCCGCGTGAGAATGACTCACCTTAAACGGGTACCTCGCGCTCTCCTGCTCCAGGACTCCTGCTTCAAATATTTTCCCAATGAATCTCTTGGCATCGTAGACGGTGTTGTGCGGGTTGGTGTCGGCCAGTTCGGCGGCTTCGTGTCCGGCCAGCACCGCGGTGGAGGTGAACGTCACGGAGCTCGGGATGCTCTTCCTCCCCTCCTCATCCGCTATCACCTCCACCTCCCCGCTGCCAGGGTGGAAAACACCGACGGAACAGAAAGTGGTACCCAAGTCCAGACCGATCACTTTGGGTTTAGGGGGAGGTAAGTACTGCTGACCCAAATAACCAGCCAATAACAGCGCGAGGATCACCGAACCTGCGACATCAAAGAGACTCGTCTCACATATGGACCTGACCGGCTAATTCGTGTTAGCATCTATAAATGTTTGTCATTCAACTCACCAATTATTGACATTTCTCCGGCCATCTTTGGGAAGTGTTTCGAAGTCAGCCGCCGCTTAAAAGTGTAAAAACTTAGCGGTAAATGGTAAATTGTACGGCAGAGCGGCGTCCGGGAACAACTGGACGTCATGAAACTGTTTTTTTATTCCATCAACAATGTACACGTCAACGTTGCTATAGCGTCCTATGAACTCTGGGTAATGTAGTTGAATATCCTGCCCTGCCAACGGCAATCGAAGCACAGCTTGTTTGGGCTTTTTACTACAAGTTCCATCATGCCGTATAAGATCCTCTCAGCCAATAAGCAAGCGGTAAAGCAGCAGAGCTGATATGATGCATTCAGAGTTCCTCGAAATTTGGTGTACTTAAAATAGTTTCCAGAGGCCTCCGTCATCTTGAAATAATTTCGCGTGTTCAAAACTCAAAGCTGGTCGAAAACGTCTGTCCATTAATTAACATGTTGTAATTATAGTGTGTTGCAGAAGAGAATTGTTTTTAAACATGAAAGCCAATACTGAGAAACTCTGTACAAATCAACAACTCTGAAAGTCAATTTTCTTTAGCAGAAGATTGTTAATTCCAAGTTCTTCTTCGAATGCAGCATTAGAGGCTCAGAAGTCCAAATGAATGAATAATAAATAATGAATGTCTTATTAAACTGTAAATCACATATAAAATAGGTTAAACCTAAAAATGTCAAAATCCATCGCAATTGTGTATAAAGCTCAATATTTCCTTTCTCAAGATTCAATAATAACACTATATTATTAATAATAGCTCTTTAACTGACATATTGTATTGAGGTCTGGGGAAATGCATATAAAACATATACTAATTTAATATTTTTCATTCAATATTGCAAAAGAGAATCATCAGTAATAAACCATGAGCCAACCAATCCTTTACTCACTTCTTTAAACATTCTGAAATTCACTGATTTAGTTGATTATATTACAATAAAAATGATTTATGAAGAAAAAAATCAAACTTCTACCTCAACATGTCCAGAACCGGTTCAAAATGAAAGATTCCAGTTAGAACATGAGAAGAACTTTATTATTTTACAAACCAAAAACTCAAACTGCAGTAAAGAATCACTGTCTGATAAAGGAGTAAACATCTGGAACAACTGTTCTGATCGTTTAAAATCATGCTGCACTCTAGTGGACTTTAAGAGACTTCATAAAAAAAACGTAATTTTTCAGTTCAGTATGAAAACTTAAACTTAAAAACTTAATAATTGAAGTTTTTGCTTCAACTTGTACTCTCTTGGTTACATAGGCTAAATGAAAAATCTTTTTTGTTGTTTTTTGTTTGTTTTGTTTTTTTGGTAAAGAAATAAAAAAAATCATTAATTCATTCATCCAGATTCTACTGTTTCAGTCAGCAGCAGATAAAAGCAGCTGTTGCCTGTGAGCTGATTGTGTACGAGCACTTGTGTCCCTGTCTTCAATTCAATTAGGGTTCAGTGAATTGTGTAAGAAAAGACTTTAGATATTTTGTCACTTTTAATTTCTTTCTTTTATTATATTATTATATACAGACAGTGATTTTGTACTTCAAATCAAAAATAGGTTAACAACAATCAAAAACAAAATACCTTGATGCTGCTGTTTTGGGTGGGTTTTTTGGTGAATAACTTGCCATGGAAACTAACAACACTAATTAAATGTAATAGGACACATCTGGTGTGAGTTATTACAAGATTGGAGAGTTTTTTCATGTGAGGTTGTTGGTGGTATTTTTCTAGAAATGTTTATATTTTTGCCACCTACAACATTTGGACCGGATTGTTAAAATGATGAGCAACTTGACTTTACTCTGAAAATATTTTATCTAAAATGTATGAATCTTTAAAATGAAACTCCAAGTACAAGCAAAAGGGTTTGTTCTTATTATATAAATTACTGAAACTTGTTAAAGATAAAATGCTTTTAACTTAGTATTTGAAATGTTTGATTTAGTTTATTATATCGTCAATATTAATTCCAAGAAATTTGGTTTCAGTTACAATTTCAATTTCACCTTATTGTTAAATTTCTGCTTAATTTCCTGTTTCCAAATATACTTTGTTTTGCCTGAATGAAGTGATAATACGTTTGAATCAGACGTTCTGTGTCAGCTTTTGTCTCTGTACAAACCTTCCATTAACTTCAGGTGAATAAAAGATTCTATTTTCTCTATATTTTCAATCAAAGTTTGGTGAAACTCAGCGTTTATCTCGTTACTGCATCTTTCTCTTGTTGGAACTTTGCTGTGAGCTCACTCTGTTTTCAGGATTGTGTGTTTGGAGTCATCTGACTTCAGGATTTCGGGACTTTGTAAAAAAAAAAAAAACATTTTTACATTCATGAAGTTTTTAGCCTGTTTCTCTTTTACTGATGACATCACACACTGAAACCTTTTCAAACAAAATATTTTTATTCCTAAATTCTGTAGAAATTAAGTTGAGTTGTTCACATTAATGTATCTCAATATCCTTTTTAATTGAATGACTAGTTATTTACTGTTTCTCCTTCCATCTAATCCCCAAAACTGTTTTGGAAAATCAAGATCTCTGATTGGCTGAAGCTTCATCAAGCTGCCTCCAAACCTATAGAGCATTTCTTCATTATATCAAACATAAAGAAGCTTTCAGCCACAATGTCTCCAGCTAGTTTTATATTGCTGTTGTTGTTACTGCATTAAATGTAACTCTCCAAATATATTTTCCTTTTTAGATCTCTCACAATGTCCATATGTTGAAATAAAAGTTGCAACAGAACTTGTATTTGACTGTATTTTATTGATTTATTTACAAAAAGGTTGTGAAAATAGATAAATACGGATTTTCATTTAAATGTACACACACACTCACACTTAGGTCCAAAAAAATAACAACAAAAGTATTATGTACAGTATAAATGTTAGGCCAGACTCTGAACACCTTCACTAACATCACTTCATTCATAGGAAAGAGAAGCTGAAGGTCTGATTGGTCGTGTTAGGAAACAGAAAAACATTGCAGATGTGATAAATAAAGGCTTAAACATTTTTCAAAACACGGAAGTATTTGCAATATAATAAATACAGCTGACATTAAAAACAACAATAACTTCAAAATAAGCTTCTAAAACCATCACAACCTTTACATGGAGAAAGCGACAGAGAGATAAGATGACATCGAGAAACGCTGGTTGCCTGATCTTCCTTCATGCATCACACTTTTAAAAAGCTCTTACATTAGAGAAGCTTCGGGCTGGAACGAGGGATGTAAACATGAGAAACGGGAGATTTATGGGATCAGTCTCTATTTTTTTTTTTTTCAAAAATCATGCAACTTTAATTTCCAAATGTCAACCTATCCGTGTGACAAGTGAGCACTTTATGCATCCACCCCGTCTGTGACCTGGTCTGTGTCGTCCTTAGTGTCTGAGCACTCCGATGGGATGAAGCAGCCCGAGTCTCGGGGACAGTCGCTGTCTTCTTCCTGTTGGCTGTGGGAGGATTTCTGCTCCTCTGCATTGCTGACGTCGTTACCTGCAGCCACAAAAGCAAAATAAATAAATAAATAAAGTGTTAGAATATGACTGACAGCTGCTTTCACGCTTAGTTGAAATGATCAAATTTGGGTCAAGTGATTCTCTGAGTGGAAGTTTACCCAGATTAAGACGTGTAAAGCTGATGCTATTTGACATTTCACTTGATTTCAAAGTGCTAAATGTCGCTATTGTCAGGAAATGTGCAGGTGGTTTATCGAATGACCCGAATGCCTCATCTCGTGCTAATTTAAACCAACAGAAACTGCAACAGAAAACACTTCCTTTTTGGGTTTCTCCACTTCAACCAGGGACATAGTTTCATTGTTCTTCCTCATGTCAGAAGCTGCTAATCTTCCTAACCAAAATGTAAACCTAATGGAGTTCAGCTTGATTAAATTACTGGCATCTGATGCAGCATTGTGCTGCAGCAGCTGCCATCTGTTGAGCTGCACTCTCACCCAAACACACAAACAATTACTACCAATTTGTTCACATTAGCTCAGGCTTGATTTGGTGTATTTAGAACCCAGAAATGAACATTGTTCCATTTTCACACGCAGAGTTTGGTTTTGTTTTTATCCAGAGTCGGTGAGATAATCAGCCTACTGCTTGAAGACAACAGATTACAGGAACACCTTCTGTTCTGTTAAGCACTTTCTGTCTGAGTAACAGGAAATGGCGGGTACGCCTCACGCTGATGGTAATATCATGTTAAAGTTTCAGCTTCTGAACAGAAAGTTAAAGTTGTTTGGAACCCAGTTCAACACTCCTTTCTGATTAGTTAATGGGAAAATATTCTGACATAAGCGTCACATATTTAATCGCCTAGAAGCTTCCAGATTTAATTGTGTAATTACAGACAATGTTGTAACATCTATCCAGATTACATGAAGAGAATGTAATGTTTATAATATAGATTAATCCACATTGTGTATCCACTTTTTTAAAAAATGTTTTTTAAAACCCCAAACCGGAACTTGCAGCTTCAACACATGAGAGCTTAAACCAGTAGGTGGCGCCAAAGTGTCTGTGTTGAACTGTATTGAGCCTGTTCTGGTTAGAAATAAGAGGGTTGCAACGATCATGTAACATTTTGTTGTGAAATTTCTTTGTTGATCATCAGTAAATAAAGTTTAGCTGATTGAATCTGATGATGATGATGATGGGATGCTTCTGACCTTCTACGTAGCCGCATTCAGCAGCAGCAAGGAGCTTCTGTCTGTGCTCGGGGTCCTTGACGTTCAGCTCAATCAGGTGTTTCTCCTGCAGGTGGAGCAGGTCCTCCACCGTCTGGTAGCCGTTCAGCAGCAAGGCAGAGGCGTACTCCTAAAACAACACCACACGTTCAGCATCAGGGTTCAAAGACCGGCTCCTTCCAAGATGATCCTGAATCGTGTCCTCACCTCCAGGTTCAGCCTCTCCAGCAGCTCCAGCAACGTTTTGGGTCGAGGTTTTTTGCAAAGCTTCTGCTGCCTGATCTTTGGAGCTTCCTCCTCCTCTTCCTCCTCCAAAACCTCCACATAGATGAACTTGAAGTTGCCCACCTTGTTGTTAAGCATACCGGTCCAGATGCCCATTGGAGGCTTACTGATGATGCTGATAATGTCTCCGACCTAAAAGAGAAACACATGAAATTATTTTTCAAAACTTTAATTTATTAATATCATAACTGTTATATAAGTTTTAATTTTACTCGTTTTGTTAGTCAAACAAATTCTACATACAGCACAACAAATTACCTTCAGTTTTAGTGAGTCTGTGTCATACGGACTGGGTACGAAGTCTGTGTGGACCCGAGCCCTGCCACAGAACTGGCCCTGATAGGAACCGTCCTCCTCCAGCTTCAGACTGTCCCTCTTACCAGAACCATTGGACTCACTGGTTATCCCACCTGAACCCCCAAACACAGACACCATGTTATAATATAACAGATTTCCCTCGTGTTGTGTGTGTGTGTGTGTGTGTGTGCGTTGTGTGCAGACACTCACTAGATGAGCTCCGTCCACTGTAAAGACTCTCCAACGAGTTGCTCGTCTTCGCTGAGTTTTTCTCAGCTGGTGGACAATTTTCCGTTTCTGCTTCTGGGTCTTTGTCCGTGTCATCACCCTGGAACAAATAAATAAATAAACAAGTAAATAAAAGCAAAAGATTAAGATACAGCTAAAACAGAGAGTGTCAGGTAAAGATGGAGTTTATGAAATATTTATAATAATAAAACTTTCACTATCTGCCTGTTAATCAGAGTTACAGTGGCAAACTGCAGGAAGATGTTTTTTTCCTGTGCAGGGTAAAATTTCAATATTGCTACAACTGCGTCATGTTTGAGGATGTGGGTTTCTGTGAGATGAGAGCGATAATAAGAACAGCACAGGATTGCAGTAAGTGAGGTTAATCTATTCAGTAGCTGTGATGAAGGGGGCTTTTTCATTATTTGCGCACACAAACAGATTAGTTAAATTCTGTGTAAGACGAGTCGCGGCTCACCGTCTCCTCAGATAAAGACTTGGCGTGTTTTTTGCCCATTTTTCTTCTCATGGTCAGTGAAATCTCCTTCATCTTCTTCCCGAGTCCGGCTGACTTGCTCAGGTCTGGACTCTCAGTCTCTTCTCGCAGCTGAGGGAGCAAAAAGAAATAGAAATTAGATCAAATTTCAACCCAGTTTGTCTATTATCTACAATAAAAGGCTTTTCTTATGTTTTTCTGTGACTGCAAACACGAGTCTGCATGCATGAAAATCATGCGCTGTTGTTCATTAACTGTTTAATATGCAAATAAAACTGATAAATAATTGTTTACAAACCGTATTTGTTCCATTTTCCTCCGTTTTTGAGTGTGATAAGTGATGCCTGAGACCCTCGAACCTGCCGAAGCTCGTGGAGCGCTACAAAAGACAAACATGTCTCATGAAGACAAGTTTCATACTGCTACTGTATCACTGGTGGTTTTACAGCTTTGACTTGTTGTGGTTTTTTTAACCAAAAATGAAATCTTAGCATTATTTTGGCTGAAGAAACGTATTTGTTTTCTTTAATTTGGTCATAAAAACATGAATTTAAAAGCAGCTGAAGGTGGATGGAGTACAAATTGTGTGAAGGAGAACATATGGAACATATTTATTCTGTTTTTGGAGCGTTTCATATTGAATCATTAGATTATAGCAGCTCAGCCACAACAGAAAAAAAAACTATAAAACCTGTTCTCAAACTGAAACAATCAAGCAAGAAGAAAGACATAACAAAAGCCACTGTGCCCTTTCAGTCTCGGGGACTTGCAATCATCAGCTGTTTTGCTGTGTGTGTCCAAATTTTCATAAAACTAAAAGTCATCCTAATCTCTCTTAACCCTCCATCATCCCCTCAGCCAAGCACCAAAATAATTATATAAATGAATAATCCTTGGAAATCCTGGTTAAATATGAGCTCTATGCTCCTAGACAGCCGGCAGTAGATTGAGTTAATGCAGCCGAGGCTTTGATTCAATAAAACACCAACTCACAACGAATTATACAAAAATATACTGTGCAAAAACAATAAGTCTAATTCAACAGGTCCAGATTCAAATCAATCATACAGTCAGTTCAGTCCAGTTGTAATGTAGTCAATAATAGCCAATTGGTGATAAGTTTTCCATCTAAAAAAAAAAGAAATAGATTGTGATGAATCGTTTTTTCATCCTGAGCAGCACGAACTGGTGACAGAAACGACTTCCTCTGAACAGGAAGAACCAGCAGAACCTGGAACAGGTTGATCAAAAAGAAGTTTTATGTCTATCAGGGTGTTTGTCTCACAGATTATGAGGAGCCTGATAACTAAAAGCTCTTCCTCCCGTTCAACTTTTAGAGATTAGGAACCACAAGCCGACCTGCAGCCTGAGAGCGAAGTGCTCTGTTAGGAACATATGAAACAATAAGTTCTTTAATATAAGATGGAACTTGGTTGTTTAAGTGATGCTAAAACTGGAGAAATAGAATCTCTCCTTCTAACTCTCATCAGAACTCTGGCAGCAGCATTTTGGATCAGCTGGAGGTCTTTAACAGAACTATTAGAACATCTTGATAATAAAAAATTACAATTATCAAATCTAGAAGTAATAAATGCATGAACTAAAGTTTCTGCATCTCTTTGAGTCAGAATACTTTTCATTTTATCAACATTACGCAGGTGGAAGAAGGTTGTCATGGTAACATGGTTTATTTGAGAATTAAAGCACATGCTCTGGTCCAAAAACAACCCCCATGTCATTTACATTAATCCTGAAGAGCAAGTTAAACTCATTCAAAGTGACTGAATACAGAGTATTTTGGGATTTTTTGTTTTGTTAAATCTTCCTTTCAGGATATAATCTGTATTTTATTTAAAAAGTATGTTACAATGAGTAAAAACTTTTTTTTCTTTTATTCTTTGAAGTATTTATCTTTTTTAATTCTAAGAAATGTGCACAAAGCTAAGCACTAAGCTTTTCCAAACCGTCTCGCTCAGCAGAATGTGTTGCGTTTAGTGATTCACCTACCTTTGGTTTGCTGCTCTTTGATTTGTCTGAAACATTTGACGCCGTTCTTTGTAACATTTTCTCCTGGTTTTCTGCTGTTAAGGCCAGATCTCACTCCTCTGAGCTTTTCTCGCTTTTACTCCTCACTTCTGACAGTGATGTGTCAACTAACACGAAGACTGACTCTCTGATGGTCTGACTGGCCTACTTCCTCACAAAACACAGGAAATGAGGCAATTGACATTGAGTCTTTCACAGCAGTATCACTTCGAAGGGGAAAAATACAAATGCTTAAGTTTGCATTTTGTGGTCTTCTCTCAGAAAGGTGCTGCGAACCACTTCCAGGAACAGCTACATTTTGGTTTTCTAATTGTGATTTGATCTTTTCACAATAACTGATACAGCCTGATGAAGATGATATTACGTCACATCATTTACCGGCGTGGCTTTGCTGTGTCTGATTCTCTCAGAATTGCTGATTTAATTTTCACTTAGCATAACTCAGTCATGTAACCCTGCTGTGAGTTATGTAGGTTAGAAGGTGATTATTCTCCACACCAATAAATCTCATTATGTAAGCTGTTTGATTGATTTTTATGATGAAACTGTTAAAAGAAATTACAGATGAAAGTTTTTTCCCTCAAAATCTTCAATTTTTTTTTTTTTTTAGGGAACTCTGTTCTGATAAATGATGATGATATTCATTTCTTAATTCTGGGCTGAGTGTTTTTGAGGAAGTGCTCACGTAGGACAGAGGAACAGCTGAAAGTGGCAACTTTTTTCTGTCGAAACACTTTCCTGTTAATTACTTCTCTTGATGTTACTGATTTTTCCTGTTGATTAAAGTTAAAAAATAAATCAGTAAAAGCACAAATTAACCAAACTGATGTTAATCTGTCTGGATCCGAGAGGCAGTTTTTCTTTTTTTAAGCACTCCTGTGTTTTTCTGTGTGGATTTGTTGCCGTGCTGATGTTGCAGATGTTTTCCTTTGGTCACTTGCACAAAAGGAAATTCAGCAGACAAAACCACTCCGTAATCTGCTGCTGCCTCTAATCAACCGTAAACTCCTGTCTCTTCAGATTAAGGCTTCTAATCTATGACTTCAGATATTCCTGGCTCCCTGGAGAGATGATTGTTCATCTGAATGAATCAGTAAAAAGGAAATGACTTACACTCTGTTGGAATATTTTCCATTCAGGGAATATTTATCACCTTCAAACAAACCAGAATTGACCTTCAGGAGCTTCCAGCATATTTCTAAAACAGAAATTTGGATCTATCTATTCTAAAATAAATAATCTGGTGCATGCAAGGGCCCAAAATATTTGTGTCAAGGAAGAGTCTCTAAACATTTCATCAAATGGTAACTCAGGAAGAATAGACTGAGTTTTAACCTCCTCGTGACCTCCTCATTTAATCTTTAGAGACCTCTATATTGTCTTGAATGACTCAGTGATCCTACAGCTCTATAGGCGATTCTTAATCTCTACACAGGATCAGTCTTTTCATCTTGGATTGTTTTCTGTCGAACATGTTAAGCTTTGACAACTGCTTTGTGTGACACATGACCAAAGCTGCACGTGCTCACTGGAAATCAGGGTCATTCTTCAGGAGATGACAAGTGCTTGTGAGGGCAATGCTCTCCCAGGTCGGACGGCACCATTTGGTATCAGCCACAAGCAAATACTGAAAACAAGAAAATCCCTCTGTCTTTGTTCTGTTTATGGTAAATATAAAATCCAGCTAAAATGACTAATTAGTAAAATGTTTTTTTCTCTGTCCAACTTCCAGCGTCTGAATAATGCAAATATCTGCAGGTATTTAGATCTTGATGTATCTCATGATCTGATCAGGTGGATGTTTGATTGGTTCTAAATTCAGGGATGCATCAACCACGAACATAACACCCGAAATATGCAAAAACAACACGAATTAAGCTAAAAGGAAGTCCTGCAACAGATCACATGAGCTAGAAAGAGCCTCGACCTCAACATCATGTGGTCAGCTGGGGAATTACATGAAGACAGAAGCAAGTTGAAGAGCTGAAATTATTTTGTTTGTGTAAAAAAAATCTCTTGGATGTCTAGAAAAAAGAATTTACCTAGAAATACACCTTAAGACTGGGTCTGAGTCTATTTATATAATGTATTTTTATGTGTTTTAGGGACTGCAGATGGAAATTAGCTCTTTACTTTACTTTAGAGACATCTTCAACAGCTTTCTCCAGACTGATGGAATTTGAAACTCTTATCATCTTTCTGCCAAGCAAAATATCTGTAACTTGTCTCAGTGAAGGCCTGGAGCACCAACCTCGGCTAGTCATGGATCACATTAAAAACCAACTCCCACCATCTCTAGGCCTCCTACAGTTTACTTGTCATATTAAGAGGTTCTGCATGATGCATCACACATGCCCTGCTCACCATATTATCCCACCTAGAGGAAAAGAACAGTTTATCCAGGATCCTGTTCCTCTCAGCAGCCTTTAACACGATCAACCCTGAACAGCTTACAGAGAAGCTGTCCCTGCTCAAACTGGAAACCTCACTATGTAAATGGACCTTGACTTCCTCTCAGAAAAACTGATATTTTCTGTTGGTCATTTGACTCCATCATTCTGTGCACAGGGATCCCTTCAGGATGTGTACTCGGTCCTTTGTTCTTTATTTTGATGACACTTTAGTACAATTTGATTGAGTGTTGGATCTGATAAAACGTATTACAGAGCTGAGGTGGAAGAGTTACTGAGACAACAATCTGTCTCTGAAATACAACAAAAAACCAAACTTATTGTTGATAAATGATTCCGGAATTAGCGCTACAACTGGCGGCAGCTTGTTGGAGTAGCTCTGTGACTTAGCTAGCACTTGCTAGCATTTTTTTGTTCTTTTTAAGTATTTCTTGCTAGTTTTTTCTTCTGGAAATATTTTCTAAATACTTTCCTTCTGATTTGGGTGCTGTGCTGATTGAGTTTTTTGCTTGATTTGTCACTTTTTTGCCACTTGTTATGATGCGTAACCATGGCAACAAGAGACTTGTTTACAAGAAAGAGCAGCTAACTGACATTTCTAAGGCTGAAATAATCCTCAAATTGAAACTCTGGATCCCTGATGAGCTCAAAAGAAGAAGAAGTGGATGCAGAGCAGGAGCACAGTGAAGAGAGAGAAAGAGGAAGTTTAAACCTTCACTTCCATCAGTCATATTGACAAATGTGAGATCTCTTTGCTAACAAAATGGATGAACTTGAATCTCTGTTGAATCAAATCAAATCAAATCAAATCAAAAATACTTTATTAATCCCCGAAGGGAAATTCTAGTGTTGTTGTAGCTCAGTTATTCTTCAGGGAGCCATAGAGAGTTCTAGCTGTAGACAGGAAGGATCTCCTGTAGCGGTCTGTGCTGCAGCCGATTATGAAGAATCTTCTGACTGAAGACACTCTGGTGTTGAGTTACTGTGTTCTGAAGAGGATGATGAGGGTTTTCCATCATGTTCTTCATCCTCCTTTGGACTATCAACTCAAGAGACTCCAAGACCCAGTCAGAGTATCAGGAATGCGGCATCATGTGTTTCACTGAGACACGGCTAAAGGAACATATCAGGGACTCCAGCGTGTCTCTGTCTGGCTTTCAAACAATATGAGCAGACAGAGATTTGAAGAGGAGCAGCAAAAGAAGAGGAGTTTGTCAGCTGATCACAGATCTGCAGTCACCTGTTGGGGAAGCAGCATCAGAGCAAGTGACATGAAGAGGCTGAACAGATGGAGAAGGAGGACTGATTCTGTCCTGGAGACTGAACTGGAGTCTCTTGAGTTGATTGTCCAAAGGAAGATGAAGAACATGATGGAAAACCCTCATCATCCTCTTCAGAACACAGTAACTCAACACCAGAGTGTCTTCAGCCAGAAGATTCTTCATAATCTGCTGCAGCACAGACCGCTATAGGAGATCCTTCCTGTCCACACCTAGAACCCTCTACAGGAGATCCTTCCTGTCCACACCTAGAACCCTCTACAGGAGATCCTTCCTGTCCACAGCTAGAACTCTCTATGGCTCCCTGAAAAGAACTCAGCTACAACAACACTTGAATTTCCCTTCGGGGATTAATAAAGTATTTTTGATTTGATTTGATTTGAAAAGCTGAACATCCATGCTGCGTAACAGGGACTCCACTGTGGAGGGGTGATGGCTCAAATTTTTGGACATACTTTGCATTACTGAGGATGATGTACTTTCTCAGAAGACTGAACCTGGAGAGAGTTTTACTGGTACAGACAGGGAGGTTCTGTAACATGTGATGAGAACAGCTGAGAGGCCTCTGACTCTTCCTCGCTGTCTGGCAAAACATTTTTAATAAAAGATGCATCTAAAAGCCCTTCAGTACTGTGAGAGAACCCTTTCACCCTGTTCACAATGTACCCTCCCGCTACATGGGAGACAACATCATTATAAACTTACATTTGGTTCAGACAGATCCACCTCTGTGATGGATCGTGGCACCTTTGGGAGAAGATGAGGTTTTCCAGACCGTTTCAAGCTGCCATCTTGGATAATCGCTGGCTGCTGTCTTACTTCCCACTCTTTTATATGCAGAGTAGTAAAATCATGGGAATGCATCCGATACTCTGTGAGCGGTCGGCGACAGGTGTGATGAATGTTTCCCCATGCAGGGCTGAGGTCACCTGGGTTGCTCCAGCGCTGGTGATGGGTGGGCGTTGCTCCACCAGGTAAACTGATCATATCTGCACATCGACCTGGGGTTGTTTTCTCCTGAGCAGGGAGGGTGGAGCACTTCCCAACGTACATCCTGTCTGACATGGATGTAGATGTCACATCCAAATAATGAGGTTCTAACAGCGGGCTCATTGTGCTAGTTGGAGAACACACTGAAAGAACATGCAAGGAGGAGGGTAGAAGACAAAAAGAGACATTTCAGAATAGAGATGTCAGAGACTTTAGCTTGTTCTGCATCTGAGCTGGTGTTTGTGTTTACAGATCATCACAGCTGAACAGTTACAACATCCAGAACTAGATTACATTTTAAAACTGCTTTAAAAAGAGGAAATGTGCCTGTTGGTAGACAATCACTTGTTTTTTATGCCTCTTTTGCCTAAACTGACTATTGCGACACAATAAAAGTCATGAAGTTTTGTGGATATGCAGATTCTACATTGAAGAAAATATCCAAAATTCCAACATGCACATTTAAGGAAATGAGAAAATTTACTCTGACTGTTGCAACACATTAAAAGTCATGAACTTAAGTAACCTGTCAGCAGCATGTTGTTCTACTAAAGCTTATTTTACAGAAACTTCATCATGGAGACAATATAAATTTCATAAGTTGAATATACGTAGAACATAAGGAATCAACAGCCTTTAACAATGTTGTTGTGGATAACTCTTTTACCCCTGCTGTTGTGACTTTTCTTTGACCCTTCTTTCCCATTTCTTCCACCTGATTTCTTTCCAGTCTTTTGGTTTCTTTTAGCAGCAGGTTTGGACTCTGTCATCACGCCGTTAACCTGAAGAAGTAATAAAATATACACATTTTAAAGAGGCCATTTCATACAAATTTCAGGAATTTGTGGTTAACAGGAACAAACAGGTTTAACATAAAATACAATACGTTCATATGTATCAGGGGTCTAACTAGTTGTAAATCACAGGAAAAGTGTCTAAAACTGTTTGATGTATTACTGACAGCCTTTGAACTGCAATTTAATCATGTCTATAAGTTTGAATCAAAAAATGAGAATAACAATCTTTATTATTAGTAAAATGGTAAACTGCTTGTATTTTCTGGGTTACACGACAAGTTAAATTCACCCGTTCACACAATCTGATGTGTTTTTTGGGGTGTTACAGGGGGACAGTGTCTTACCAAAGGATATATGGAGAGGGAAGATCGAACTGTCACTGTTTGCTGTGAAGGTGACCTCTAAGCCCCCCCAAACATTTTCTTATCTATGAATTTGTAAAAAAAATGTCTCAGACCTACATCCAGTAATATGAAACATTTTATATCTAAAAAACGTCAGGAAACATTGATTAACAGACCTTTCAATCTGTCTGCATTAAAATTCAGGTGGTTCCTGCTCCTTCCGTCAGGCCTCGAGCAGCAGCTCGTTCATATTCATTATTCGAATTTGCTGGACTCTGATTGGCTGGCAAACTAGCCTATGAGAGCAAGGTATACTGTTTCCTGCCCCGCTGCGCATGGCAACGTCAGACGTCGGGTCTTCCTGTTTGCTACGTCTTATGCTAACAGCTTTTAGCCAGCAGCATGCCAGGTGTGGTTTAGCGGAATACTAACGAACAAAGGAGTTGTGATGAAACAGATACAGGCCGGGAGAACTCGGGTTTTATCACCACCTGAAAACAAACTGAAAGAGAAGTTGTTGATCTGTTTTCACACCCACTATGAAGGTAAGAACACCTGTGGAGCTAAAATATTCAACAGAAACCTCAGAAAACCGTTTTTAATGGAAGGGCCTCTTTAAAGCTCTGCCACTCGAGCTACACTAAGGCTTAATGAAGCTCTGAAAACTGCTCCTGATCCGTTACTGGCAGGTTCTACTTTGTTTACATCTCACTATGGTGGGCATTAATCAGATTCGGCACTGGGTAACTTTGTGTAAAGCTTTTAATGCTTCACACAGTCATGTCCACTCACTCTGATTCTCTCTCATGTTGACCGGTTATTATAGAGAAATGAAGGTTTCAACCATCTGCAGAGTATTTGCATTTATACTTCTGATCATTAAACCCACAATCCAGATGTTCTGGATGTTAGAAGGAAACTGCTGTTGATGGAAACTGATGTATGTGACATACATTTAGTTTAATGCACAATCACACAAAAGAGGCTTCTAAGGAAGTGTGTTTATTGTTGCATCTTTTACCGAGTTTTGTGGCAGTTTCTCCTTTTTCTTATTGCCAGAGTGATGCGCTCCTTTCCCTCCCTTCTTTTCTGTTCTGTGCTTCGTCTTTCGCATTTCTACAAAACAAAAAGAGTGTATTAACTTACCAATGAATGAAGACAAATGCGAAATCCCTTTATAGAAAATATATATTATTTAAATACTGACAAAGTGAAATCTGTACATTAATTTGTACCGGTAGTTTTAAAACAAGAAGCAACTGAAAAAATGTGGCACATTTTATGTGTTTGGATTTGTTTTAAACCTTGTCTAATTTTGTTCATCCTGTTCCTGGGAGCCACGAGTAATGAGGCGATATCAAAGAACTCTGTGTCATCGATACGGTCACACAGTTTTCACATCTAATTTTGATGCTTTTCTTTTCTCTGAAACCAAATCGGACCAGAGAAAATGTCGACAGTCGTTCAGTCCAAGAGAAGCTCACGTCTCGTACGCTTCAGTGGGTTGTGACTCACTCTTATTACAAACATGGAGGGATGTGAGTGAGTCGAGAACACAGAGATCAAACAGAAGCAATGAAGGAACAAATTGTCGACACACTTCAGTTTAATTTAAAAAAACTAAACGCAGGGAGGGGTGATCACAAACAGCCAGGCTGACAAGAGTCTGTAAAAACTACATGAAATACTTTAATTACAAAACTTAGAAAGTACAACACCATGACAGCATCAGTCTGCATGACGCTGACTGAAACAGATTTTCCAGGAACTTCTGAGTTCACGTGGATTTACAGATCAAGGTGTTGTGAAAAATCCTCATCTAGTGCTGCCTGAAATTTTTACGTGGCTCCAGATGTGGTTTCAGCACAAGCTGATGTTTCTCCACAGTCCCCTTATTCTTACACGTTGATATGCACTACAGATGTGGAAATATTGTCGCAATTTCCTGTTTTGAACATGTTTTCTATCGTGGTTTAGAAAAAAAAGCGGCGAGTCACGCGTCACATCTTTATTTAGAAGACTTCGTTTTCGATGGATCATCTATTACCTCAAAATGTAGTTTGTTCCAAAACAGAAGAAGTTTTCTGAACTTATATTTGAGTGATATTTGTTGAAGCTTTCAAAATACAATGAAGTTGATCAGTAAAGATATTGAAATTAATACAGATCTTGATGATGTATAAAACATCATATATAAATAAGGGCGCATCTTCACGACAGTTTTGACAGGATTTAATATTTGAAATCAAGTCTGCAGGCTAACAGTGAATTCTGGGACATACTTTCTATAAGCTTAACCTATATTTTGTCTTTACCTTCACTGCGATTGTTGATGATGTGGGTTAAATCTTCTTGGCTCTTGGCGGGCTGCCACGCTGCAGTATTACAGGGGGGGTTGTCTGTGGTGGAGAGAGACAAACACTGAGGATTTCATATGAAAACTCAGAAGCCGCAAAGTCAAACCATCATACAGACAAACTGCTGCAGTAACAAAAGCTGCTGGAAGAGTTTGAATCTTTCTAAAACAAACATTTTTAAGCAGTTTCACGATTGAATTTCACTTTTCTGCTAAGTAAATAATGAGGTAAAAGAAAAATCTTTTTATTTTACAAGAAATCATTTTAACTTGATAAAAGTTGTTTGCACTCACCAAGTGTTTCATTGTCTGACAGAGATTTGGATAAATGTGTTCTGAAAGTGAAGAACAAAGATTTACGTTATAATTTTAAAAAGATTCTAAGCTGAAATAAAACTGGCCTTTGGCGAGTAAACAGATGAAATAAATGAACGAGACAGTAGATTCATCTTGTTGCAGATGTTTTGATGTTTTACAGACACTTGAGTTACTGTATGTGTTTTTCAATGTAAAGCCAGTGAAGCAAAGGTAGTGAGGCTACTATAGGAAGGAGAATCCGCTTAGTTCAACTAGCTCAAAGCCCCATAATCTGCCTCCGGCTGGCGCAACAATCTGCAGAGCCTTTTCTTCTCACAAAAAACGAACAAATCTCATCCATTCAAGCTAAAAAAACAAAATAAAAAGCTTTTTGCTCCAGTTTTGCTGCCGTTCCCTCATTTTAAACTGTTGTATCAGAGAAAATAAAGTGAAGATGATGTAGAAGAAAGAATCGTGTCTGTTTTACACCAGGAAGGATTTAATGATTTAACCCCTCCCAGTGAAAATGAAGTGGGAAGCTTTCAAGCCACGTTATTACTAAAGGAGACGAGAGCCAAGAAAAAGTAAAGCAGGAAGGTCATAAAATGCAGATGGACAGAAGTCGTCCTCAAAAGTTGACAGTGTTTTTAACATCAGTTCATTTTTCTATATAACAGTGACAATAAAAACACAATATATACTGAATTGGTGCTTTTGTAGCTACACAACATCATAAGGATCCTAGTATAACTTGTGTGTGGTTGTGCATTCTGTGATCTGATGAGCTCACCTTCTTTTCTTTTTATGAGAGTTGGTACTGAGTGTCTGCGGCATCTCCTGAAAGAAAATAAAACTTATAAAACTTTGTCTAAAACAATCAGCTTTTTATATTTCAGCCTGATCGAGTACATCAGCTGTTTGCTGTGGAGAAATGATGTCCAGTCCTGGTCTTTGAGGACCACCAGCTTTCATGTTTTAATTATTTCCTGCTCTGACACACCTGATCCGATGGTAGATTTATCTCTTCAGCGAGTTCTCAGGTTCTGCTGAAGCACAGATTCAATTAATCAGTTAATGATTCATATCAGTTGTGCTGAAGCAGAGAAACAACTGAATGATGCAACATAGTGGCCCTTGAGGACCAGGATTTAACATTAGTGCTGTAACGTCTCATGTGGAGTTCACTGTTAGGACATGAGGGACATTTAATTTATGTGACAAGCGTAATTTGTACATTTTAGAGAAAGCTGACCTCTGAAGCAGATGTCAGTTCAATCTGTTTATCATTTCATAATCAGCTTTATTTTGTAGAGACAGTCTGGTGGGTGAGAGTTTACAAATGAGAAATAAGTAGATGTGACCCCGTATAGCCTTCTGATGGCTGGACCAGTTGCTGTCTGTGACTGTGTGATGGGAACTTTACAGATTTCTGAGACAGAGTCCCACTCACCATCGATATGGACCTTCCTGAGCCTTTCCACTTAGTGTTGTCATCCAGCAGGACAGCTGGGCTGCAGGAGCGGCTGCAGGAGCGGCTGGACGAACGGCTGGGGATGGGTGGAGGCGGACCATCGCTGGAGCTCTGCACCGCCTCATACAGGCTGTCCATAGAGCCCTCCTGATGTCAGGTGGACAAACAAAAGACACACAGCTATCAGATAAGAAGGCATGATGAAAAAAAATGAATATTTTGGGACCAGTTTTATTATTTATCGTTGATAGACATAGTTTAACAAGCTGCTTTACTTCCTCTCTTTTACATTAAAAAACATATAAGAAAGTCAACAAAATATAGGGTATAAATTCATAAAATGATGCTGTTCTCAAACTTGAAATGTCAGAAAAAATATTACAGCGTGAAAAAGTATTTTCCTCGTACAGATTTCTTCTGTGTTTGGGTGTTGATGTTTCATATCAGTCATGATCTCATGTTTATTCCTGTTCAGGGTCACGGGGAGCTGGTGTCTACTGTATCTCCAGTGGTCATTGGGTGAGAGGCGAGATTACACCTGGACAGGTCATCAGTCCATCACAGGGCCACATATAGACAGACACACGCTCACACATAGGACCAATTCAGAGCTGCAGTGCTACCAGCTGCACCACCGTGCAGCCCTATGTTTCAGATCATCAAGCAATGTTTTAATTATTTAATTTATAAAAAAAGAAAGCTATTCAAATCAATCTGATCCTATGTGGAAAAGTAAGTGCTCCCTCTTTTCCTTTGTTTTAATTCAGTAACATTAGAGGATTTTGAGTGTGAATGACCTGTTTAAGGTTGTACCACAACATCTCAATCCATGCAGACTTTGACTAGGCCACTCCAAAATCTTCATTTTGAATTTTTTGATATGTTTAGAGGTGGACGTCATGGTGTCCTTTGAATCGATGACCTGCAGCAAGCCCAAGTGTGCTTAAGCACAGCAGCAGCGTAACGTCAAACATTGATGGCAAGATTTCTCCCTCAGTACTTTCAGTTAGAGAGAAGAATTCATGGTTCCATCAATGACTGCAGGTCCTTCAGGTCCTGAGCAGCAAAGAAACCCCCGACCATCACACTACCACCACCATGTTTGACTGTTGGGATGATTTAGTTTTTTTTAAATGCAACACAGCATTAAAACAGGTTGGATTTTTTTACTTGACGTCACTGTCAGCACAGATCACCATGTGATCCACAAACACCAGTTAAAGATGGAACGTGCACAGAAGAAGCCGGATGTAAACAAATACAAACATCTCTTAGAAACAGTTTCAAATGTTCTGAGGCGAAGTAGAAAACTGTTCTGTGGTCAGATTTGGTCCAAATGTGAAACTCTTTTTAGAAACCACAGACGTGGCCCGTGTCCTGCAGTCTAAACAGAAGAAGAACCATTCAGCTTGTTATCAGTGGACAGTCCAAAATCCTTTAATAGTATATGGGGTCACGATGGGGCAGCAGCTTACACATCTGGAAAGGCTCCATCAATGCTGAAAGGTACATCCAGATTTTAGAGCAATTCACTTTCTTGTAGCTTTTTTTCCCTGAATATTAATATGTGTTTGTTGATCTGAAATTGATCAGTCTGCCAAGAAAATAAAGTACAAAATTAAGTTCTGTAAAGGGCCATGACGTCTGGTTAATGGAAACCATGAGCCAAAGTTGAACTGATTTACAACATTTCCCTTTAAAAAGAAGCAGATTGATGCACGGATACTTTGGGACCTTACAGCGGATTAGGGCTGAGTCCCATGACACACAGTCAGATATACTATACAAGTTTAAATAATCCATAAAAAGCAGAGAGCAGCAAATAAACCTACATTTCAGCTTCAAGCACTGAAACTAGAGCAACGTGGATTTGATGATGCAGCTCTGAAGCTTTTTTTATTTGTCAATGATAACTGAAGATAAGGATTGAATTTTCTCTAAGCAGATTTCACATGGATTAAAATTTATTTAGATTCCTTCTAGGAACAAATATTCCATCTCCTCCTATAGATTATCATGTCATCGTAAAGTTCTTTCACTTTCAGTTTTATTTCCACATATTAATCCAAACATCCTAAACTAGAGGATAACTCAAACTCATCATACACATGATGTAGAGAAACATAAAAATACACAGCAATCAGTCAATGGTGTTATTTTTAATCCATTGTACTATATAACAGCTGCAGCAGCATCCCAGAGACACGTGAGAGTCTGTGATGAACAAGTCTATTGTCTAAATACATGATGACAAAATGTCCCTGGTATTTTTCCTGTAACAGCACTTAGACGCACAAAGACTTAACTTACTTTACAGTAAACTGCAAAATGCAAATGTTCAATATTTGTTCTGCATGAAACACAAAAGAAGTGAATTGAAAGAAAGCCAAAGAAAACAGAAAAGCTCAGAGAGGCATTTGAAGCATCTGAAACATGAGAGCTGTGGACTATACAAAAAGTGAAACTGTCTCAGGGTGACACTTCATCTGGTTTTGTTGTGATGCATGTGAACAACAGGTGTGTCCTGACCAGGGCTGGATGTATCTGAGAAAATCTTCAGCTTAATTAGTAAATTAAAGAAGAAGTCCTACCAGTGAGAAGCAGAAGAGGTTCATGTTGGCCGGGAGGCGTCCTGCCAGCTTCAGAGAGTCAGACGGAACACAAACAGGCTGCTGACAGACAGCCAGAGGCTGAGAGACACAACAGCTCAGAGTGAGCCCAGCTCGGGTCGCCTGCTGTCTTCACAGATTAATACCACAGAGAAATCCCTGCACTAATCCAATAGCTGGACCACCATTACTCTATCAGCTGCCCAGACGGAGCGCACTCATGACAACAAGCCTCGTCACTGCTGGAGGGGGCAACAGATTGTGTCTCCATTTTTGTTTTGTTTTTTCATTCTTATTTTTGTTGAGAAGGGAATAATGACAACTACTATCTATTTATATCCTTATAGTGCACCACAACAATAGAGTATCAGTATGTGTCAAAATAAAAGCACCGTCAAATAAAGAAATCAAAAGTGAAACGATTCATTCTGTAAAAACATAAAGGCGTCTGCCACTGAGACCCAGGACATGTAAAATGAACTGATCTCCACAAAGTAGACTGAAAGTGTATAAATCAGTTCAAAGTACATAATATTCTAACACACTGGGAAGATTTGTGTATAAAACAAACATAAAGTTTGCTGTGGGGTGATAAATTTGCATGAAGTTTGACTCTCAGAGAAGATCTTTCTACATGGGGTTTGTAGTGCTTGAGTGGGTTTTTACTGGTTACTCTAGGAGGTTGGAGGTTTCCCACAACAGACGTAAAACATGTAAATCAGGTGAAGTGGTTCTAATCTGACCCAAGGTGTGAGTGTGTGGTTGGCTCTGTGATACCTCAGTCAAGGTTTCTTCATGTTTATTCTTCTTTTCTATTGTCGTCACTTGTGCTCCTCAGATTGTGTTGAACTGATGATTCAACCCAGTCAGTTGCTTCATTTACTGTATCTGATTTCATCTTTGAATCTGGAATTTGGACTTGATGTTTCTTTGTGCTTTATGCTTTATAAATAAAAATGTATTGAATTGATTAGTTGCCAAACTGGATCAAGTATATATAGAAAGTGATTGGATGTTTTTTTTTCTTATCATTGTTCTAGTGGAATGTTTGTGTTAAGATTATCAGATCTCAGCTAAACCTTCGGACATCGTCCTGACCGTCGTGCAGCTCGTTCCTGGTGCCGTCACCTGTGAAACATTCATGCTCATGGTCACATGATTAACCCTGGTACATTGATTCCTTGTCAGAAAAATCATTTTTTATTCTACTAAACTGTGCATTAGCTAATAATAACATGATATCATATAATATATGTATAGTGTAATTACATAATATTTAGATAATACATTGTTTTGAGCAGTTTTTAAGCCCAGAGGACATGTTTAGAATTCATTTCAGCAGATTTTTTTAAGGAAAACTCTGTAATAAGATAAAAAAAAAGGTGTTTATTCCAAGACACATTTGTCATTAAGGAGGATATCAGTTGAGTTCCTGTAACAATGAATGTTTTGGAGAAGAAATTTTAGCCAAAGGGATGTCCGCTTCCAGTGAAGAGATTAGAACCACTTTGACTAACAAAACATGCCAAAATGATCACATGTACATGCGGACGAGCTTTGTTGGGAATGTTCATTTCAACATGTGTCTGTTTGGACTTGTTTTAAAGGTCATTTGCATCTTAGATACCATTTAAATACTAAAATTTTGCCCCAAATGTGTGTCTTTTAAAACTGTTCTTGAGTGTTTGAGCTAGAACAGCACTAATCCTAAGAAAAGGATGTCAGAAACTAAGAAAGTGTATAAAATTTGACACATTTAGTGTTAAAGATGAGTCCTATAGAAGGATGCCAGCTGCGTTTATTCATTTAATTTTAAAACACTCAGGTGAGCACAAAATTTCACACAATCACTCCGAATATAAAACAAGTTACAGCTGACAACATGATCACATAACTCATAAGGTGTCAATGACACAAGAATTTGTCTGAAACTAAACTTTCAGATTTTTAAGAGAAATAAAAACTCATATTTAAACTTTGAGGTCTGAGTGTAATTATATTATTAAAAATGCAAAAAGTAAACCTGTTAAACAGCTGGCCTTAGCTTCAGGACATCCAGCCTGAACAGGATAACAATGGTGCATCAAACAAATGAATGACGTGTTCAGCTACAGCTATTTCTGGACTGATAGAAGAATATTATATAAACACAAGAGCACCATAAAATAATGAGTCAGCTGGTGCACTAAATTACTCCATTTCCCCTTAAAAATCATTCTGTGTGACATATTTAAAAGAAAACAATCTTTATTTATCAAGAAACCAGCCTCTGCTGCCAAATATTTCACCAAATTAATCAGCTGAACTCCTTTCTGTATATATATATATATTTTTTTGTTTATTTATTTTTAAAAAAGGACAAAGTCAGGTTTTACTAGTCTTGTGCAGCCCAATAAATCAGCTCCGTGTCTTAAATATCTACAGTTGTCACGTAAATACAGGATATGAATGTGTTTTAAACTGTGTTGGAGTCCTTGAGTGAATGTTCCTGTATTTCCAGTCTGTCCGAAAGAGCGGTCTGAACAAAAACCTCAGAATCAAAAAATGCACTCACACTCACAGCTTTGGCCTCCTGCTGTTATCATACACTTAAAAACAACAGAACTCAGAACAGAACACACCTTTCCAGCCACAGCTCTTTCCTGTGTGGGCAGAGGGTGCGTGTGCGCTCGTGTGTGTGTAATATTTTTTCCCCAACATTTAAACGTGACTCCGTGTAAGAATTATCTTCTTCGGAAAATATGATTATTCCCCCTAAGCGATGGAAAGGTTAGCCGAAATCACAAGCATTTTGCCTGGAAGAGGGTTTTTAGCAGATGTTTTAAAGAGGTTCCATTTGCAGTTTGTATTAGATGTGACCAAGGAACATCTGCAGAGATGAAAAAATATGACCTACTTTTTCCACAAAGATATGACACATTTTTATTTGATAAAAGTATTTTTATTCATAACGATGTTTCAGTTTCGTTCCTGTACTCTTCTTTGTTTGGGGTTTCACTGTAAATCATTTCCTTGTAATCTAATGAAGAACTAAATAATCTCCTTCCACCTCACTTAACCCTGAGGCGACTCTTTTGAAAACTATTTGAAATCCAATCCCTCTTTGTTCTACGTTACACCTGAATGAAACTTGGCATTGAGTTGCTGCAAACCAGTTTGTGGAGTAAAGAACGAGCGTGACAATAACAAGGTGTTCACATGAACACAAAGCACATTGAGAGACCGCCACCAGGAAACCACAGCCTCTGCAAATAAGTAACAAAAAAAAAACTCATGTAGCTGATAACTTATTAAACCACACAAATTATTCAAATATTGCATGCTATATATGTGATAGATATCACATGGAGAAAAACAACATCTACATAGATAGAAATCAGAACCCTTTGATCTAAGCATGGCACTGGAGCGCCCCGAACAGTTTGAGAGATTTAGGTGTACTTTTGTCTTGAGTTGAACTTTTTATCCCGTTGAAAGAATTGAATGAAGACCTGTTTATGTTCCAGTGACCCACATAGCAGCAGGCTGTTCCAGTAAACCTCTAAAGTGACATCATGAAGGGATTAAGAGTGTGTAAAGTGTGCGATGGCTCGACTTCGTAGCACCCGCGGTGTTAGAACGTTTAAGAAGGCTGAGGAATAATGAGTCAAAGAACAAAAAGTTTTTGTCGACATTTTTAAATTTTAATTAAAGACAAAATCAATGACAGAAAAATCACATGAGACTTTGATGTCTGAACAAATCATCCTGAATAATATCGACTTATTGCTATTATTTATTTCTTCATTGGATTTTTTTTTTAATTAACTGGAGGGTGAAAGCGAAGCATCTGCATTAGCAGAGATCCTCCTGGCAGCAGGTTGTGAAGAAGTCTTCCTCACAGAACTCCTCACAGCTTCGAGAGAATTCATTGTCTGTTCAGGGAATAGATGAAACACATTGAGTCAATAAACCAGTCCTGTTCTCATATTTAGAACACATATCAGACTGTGTCACACACAAGAAACAGAAACAAATTGCAAACAAATTGTGTTCCACTTACTTTTATTTGTGGTTTTGCAGTACCCGGCCGAATTGTGACAAGTTGTCACCGTCTTACAGATGCTGTCATTGCTGTCCTGACAGGTGTAGCATTGCAGTGTGAACACTTTAAGAAAAAAATCCATCAAATTCACATAAAATAAACATAAAAAGTTATAATAAATGTGGTTGTTTAGCCGTCACTCACCTTGTGCGCTGCAGAGCAGCAGAACCAGCGTGACCAGCAGAACCTTCATGTTGTCGAATGTGAACAAACCTCCCGCCTCGGCCCTTTTATAGCTACTTCCAAAGCAACAACTCAGGTATGCACTTCCTTGTACCTTCCAGTTCCAGTTAATGTTCCACTCTCGTTTCACGTCTCGCAGGTTGAATTATGTTGCACCTTATCCTGGTAAAAAAATCCATAAATATAAAAACACTGATGGTGTTTTGTCACTGCAGGACTTCTAGCATCAGTTTTAAGGTTAGCTCTGAAGTAGTTTTCTGACAATATTAAATAGAAGACAGACACAAATATTTCAGATGCATCACTTTGTTTTTTGACTGACTGAAATGACGGAACGTTCCAGTAACAAAATAGGAGCTTTTTACATGTTTTAATTACATGCAGGATCATTTTGGATTTATTAATCTATTAAATTTATTAGATTTCCTTTTCTTCATGAAACTGGACTGTCAGAGTGCACGTATGAGTTAGCCATCTTGTAGTCGGATTAGCAGCTCTGACGTCAAAACAATCATTAAAAGGTCAATTTCATGACAAAAGTTTTTACTTGAAAGAGTAGAACATATGAATTAATGAGGGCTGTTTTCCATTGATGGGATGTAAATATATTTTACTGAACAACCAGCACACGCAGCTGAAAACAGTCCTGGTTAAGATGTTTGTCTTCCTACTCGTTCAAAATGTCTGATATGAAACAGGTCTGTGCAAAAGCTCATTTTCAGACTCTTTCTCAAAGACAATTTGTAACTAAATCCGGGTGAGTATAAGAACAGGGAGGAGCTTCTCTGTTTACTACTTTTGGATGACAAAATATTCAAGCTGCTCCCTAAAATAGTTCTGTTCTGACGCCCCAAACAATCAACACTAATTGCGTTTGGTTGTGTTTGTGTGTGTGGTTGTGTTTAGGCATGTAGTGACTTCAAATGACCCTAAAAAACACTCACACACAGAAAAGTTATTTAATCCATATTGAAAAAGAAACTTTCAACTAACTTATACTTTGATATTTGACATTTTTTTAATCTGTATGAAAACAGTCACCAACAAAATAAAACAGAAAATGTGAAGTAACAGAAGCCTAAATTATACTAACGTGATATAAAATATATCTATTTTTGGAGTCATCAGTCTTTGTGGTGTTGGCAAGAACCACAATTTGCTTCTTAAACACAGATCACATCTCAATCTCTGGAATGTTTAATTAACTTGTTGTAAACAATCACTAATTGTTTTTTTTACTCGTGCATTAAGCCCAACCCTCTTCTGGGAAGTTTTGCTGGCAGAGACTGAACGTTCCGAGGAACAAGTTTGTCTAACAGCTGATTCAGTCGAATGCAAACAATGGTATTCATTTCTGAAAATGTTGAAAGATTCAATCACGCCTGAATGAAAAGAATCAAAAACTGATCTTTTGTTTACTTTCATTTTTGTTTACTTTCATTTTTTGATCTATATATATATAATATATAACATTGAGAAAGTAGAGAATACACTTCATGCCAGTGATTGTTTTGTGCAGTTGAGAAGTTGTTTTTTTTTCTAGTTTTCTCATTAGAGTTAAAAACAAAAGTATGTGCTTAAATGACGCAGTAGTATAAAACAATAAGCAGGCGGGGAGGCTGTTAAACTGCACACACACAATAGCATGTGTCAGGATACCAAACCTTTATTTACTTCCCTTGTGTAATTCTTTGTTTAACCTGTTTCTACTGATACAAGGAAAAGAAAGTGAACTAAATAGATTTGCTAAGCCAGTGGATAATCATTGAAATCACTTCTATTCTCACATTAAAAAGCAAAAAAATTAGCAAAATCTCTATAAAAATTAAATGTTTTCCTTGTCGTTCAAATAAAACTGCTTATTTTCTTGCCTTTTTTTTTTTACTGCTGCAGTATGTTTGTAGGTAGATTTTGCTGAGTATTTCACAACAAAAATGTTTATATTTATCTAAATTCTCAACCATCGTTATTTAATTCTGGAGCTGCAGACACCAGAACTTTTCTAATTCATGCAAGAAAGTGAAAGAAAACACCAGCATGCAGCAAGGTGAGATTGAGAAAATAATAAAAATGTAATATTTTTCCAACAGATTTCTGCAAAAAAAAAAAAAAAAAGCTAAATTACATCAGTTCTAACCCATCACCCATACTACTGTAACTTGCACATTTATTTTTCAACAAACTACGTATATAGATTAACAATGCACAATCTGTACTTTTCAATTTTATACATACTGTATTCTAATTACTTTAAGAACTATACTGTACTCTGTTTTACTATACAGTACTCTGTTGTATAACTATTGTACATGATGTCAATATTTTTTTCATCTTTTTTCTTTTGTAAACATTGTATGTGCTTCTGTTATGTTTCCAGTTCGTATATCTGCTGTTATAACCATATTTTCCCTTGTGCCCCCCCACCCCACCCCCCCTCCCAGCTACCCCTCTGGACACGCCCCTGATTACTTGTCATTCTGTAGCTTAGGAGCAAATAGCATAACATTATGGGCTGTTTTGATAGAACAGCTGAAGATACTGTTAAAATAATAGTTATGTTTTTGGGTTTTTTTTGCTTTTTTTTTTATCACCTTGCCGTTCAGTCCTCGCCTAGTTCCACTTGGTAGGTATTCAGTGAACTAACATGCACCGCTGTGCAAATGTAATCTGTCACCATCAGAGGTTTAATATGAGCAGTTTGTAAGTTTAAGAGAATATGACGAAAAATGATGTTGCAAAGTTCAGAATTCTGTAGACTGACGTAAGAACTGTGGTTTCCTCCCAGTTTCCAAAAACATACCTAAGTTTAACTCATGATTCTAAACTGTTCCCAGGTGTGAATGTGTGTCAGTTTGATGGACTGGTGACCAGAACCAGGTGTAACCTCTCTCTTAGTGACCATTGGATGGCACTTGCTCCCCACGACCCTTAGCAGAAGCATATTATTTCCCTTCTCTTTTCAAGCGTCACACTGACTTTGAGTGAATGTTTATGAGTTTGTTTGTCAGTTTATGTTAAAAATGTGCAGAGGAGAGATTTTCTGTTTGTTGATTTTCATTAAACTGACTAATAACTTGAATTCTGATTTAAGACACCTTCAAACCAAAATGTTACTTTCATTTATTACATCCAGTTTATAAGGGGACATGATTGCTGGGTTTCATGCTAATGCAGCTAACAAAATGATAGAAACTGGTAAGTCAGCTGTCAGTCCCATACAATGACACGTTGTGGTATGGTTTACTCTTACAAGTAATTAACAGCAAATACTTCTAACACTGTGTCATAAGAGGATGTGAGACATGAAACACACCTTCGTCACCCAAATTTTATTATTAATTCCATGAGGGAAAGAAGCTGCTGCCTCCCACATGGCAAGTTCCAAACGATTCAACCAGCCCCACTTTTGTAGATCACACCTGGTTTCAGTTGGTCCATCAAGAAAGAAGAGAACAAAATAAAGCTGGAAAACACATTAACATCCAATGAAAATATTAATTAAAGGTGCAATATGGATCATTTTAACAAAATAATACCTCGTTTAGAGGGGTGCAGGATGACAGTACAGTATTTCCTTTAAAATTATATTTGAAGTAAAATATAATATTTATTTTGACAGGCACAACGTTAGCATTATGTTTACATCTACTAGCCAATAGCAGCAGAGTAGCAGGTACCAGTGCAGGTTGCCTAACATGATGAACACTCCTAGCGAGGCTGATAGTGAGGCTGGTACTGTGGAGGGTGGCAGAGTCAGCAGGTCAAGAAGCTGCCTCAGAACCCTGGAGATTTCATTGTCCTTCTTGGGGGAGGAGCAACCGGAGAGGATCAGGGGCCAGAGTGGGTTTGGATGAGGAATTTTTGCGGCATCAGAGGGCACGTGGGGTCACAAGCTTGGCGGCCGACGGCTGGAGGCCTTATTGTTGTTGTGGCTGCATCCTCTGTATACTGGATGTTGTTGTGGCGTTCATGTTCCATATTGCACCTTTAACTGAGGAACTAAGTGCTTCTTAACAGACTGCAGCCAGTATTTTACAGCAACATACGACATAATTACATAGTTACATGTTTTCAGTCTATATACACGACTGTTACAATAAACTGAGAGTTAAATACTGGCAGCAAGAGCTACAAAATGATAATTTATGTATTGTGGATTCAACATAGTGCAAAATAAAGCTGAGTATGTTTTTAAACTCTGTTTGACTTGGTGTTGACACAGTTTCTGTCAACACCTTTATTTTTACATTGTTCACACCTCACAAGACGTAGAGCAACACAGGTCAAATGCAAACACATCAGAAGGCAGCTGGATTAAGATTCATCTAAATTAATGAGGTAAAAGATGAACTCACAGTGTTACTGAAGTAGGTTTTAGAGCACAAGTCCAATCGAATCAGAATAAAAGCAGAGAACAAACAGGAGCGGCACTGAAGAATAAGACCTGAAAAGCAAGTCGTTTACAGGAAGTGACAGCGATCAATGGTTGGCACGTTTCAGTTCATTTTATTTATGGAGCTGCAGTTCACAACAAAAGTCCGCACAGCAAATTCAAAAGTGTTACATTTACAGTGTTGGTGTTGTGTGTTAAAATTACAGTGTTAATTTAAAGGGACTTACGGCAAGATTTGTGAAAAACTACACATGCATTTCCAGTTTATTCAATGCTAATGGGTCATGAAGCATTAAAAACCCAAAATAACGAGGCCATCCGCATATATGTCTGTTGCCTTGGACACGCTGTGTGCTACATAAATATTGGATATGCGTTCGGTTCATGGAGGGAACTTCAGCTGCATTTGGGAGTGAAAACGGATGCTGACATGGCTCATTTCCTTGTGACCAGGTGAGAAAACATTATAGGTCGTGTTTAGAGCCTGATACAGTATGAAAATGATGAGATCAAATCAAATAACAGTGTGGAGAGACCTGACGTGAAGTATGTTAGCCTCCCCGGTGCAGTGCTGTGAAGACGAACAGTCTGTAAAGTGTCTGTGCGCGCTCCCGTGCCGGCTTGGCTGGTGGCTGCAGTTAGCCACAGCGCCTGTCGCGGCAGCACTGAGTCAGATTTTGTAAAGCTGCCTTAAGTTCCTTTAACTCTTTTTTTAGTCTTTTTAACTCCGTGAGAGTAAATTCCTCAAAGGAGTTGGTGTTAATTTGGGGAGTTACATTTAAGCAACTCTGTTAAGTGTTAAATTTAAAATTAACTCTGAACAGAGTTGCTCATCAGAGCTGGGCAGGGGGCGGAGCCAATGCCCGGGTCTGAGTTTTACCCAAAATGCACTTGGAGGCTTGATCCGCAATTTAATTGTAAATTTGTGCATCATAAAGCTTGGTGTTAGAGTTAAAATAAAGCCGGTCATGCAGCACAACATTTTTTCAATATTCTACATCACTGAAATCGGTTGCTCTTTTAAATCTTTCAGCAACCGTGACTCAAACCTGACTGAGGTAACCTAATACAAGCTGCCTATTATATATTATCGTAAATAGTTCTCGGACTTTGAGCTTCTCTGAACTTAAATTGTGAAGGGGGCCTTCACTTTGTCCTCTCCACGTTTATGTCACAGCATGCTCATCGAACAGTCTCAAATGTAGAAGATCAATAACAATGTTGTCCGTTAAAAAAGTTACAGAGAAATTCTTTTGCCTCTATATGTTTCATCATGTAACATAATATTAGTTCTTTTCATCTGAAATCTAAAAATAGTATTTTTTCTTCTCTTCAGCTGTCACACTTATTATTAGTATTTTGGTCATGAAATATAGATACAAAAACAGAATAGGTGGTTTGCAGAAATATCTCTGTCACACACAATATTGGGTTTCTTAAAAACATAAAGACACAACGTGGGCGGAGCATCAAAACTTAAAGCAGAACTAAGTAAGTTTTGCTCTCGCTCTCCCCCTACTGGTCCCCTGTGAAAGCTCACTGTCGTAACGTTCCCCCGCCGCCGCCGCCGCCGCAGACGCAGATGCTCTGCCGATGTTCACCCGCGACTGAGCTCTCTCTAGGTCCCAATCACGTTTCCTTTTTTTCTGCTCGTCAGTCAAAAGTTTTTTCGTTCTTTTTGGTTCTGCCATCTTTGCGCTCCTAAGGGTGGCGTTGCTAACAACGGCAAGGGCTTCAATGCTTGTATTTATGTACGTGAGTGTGAGTGCCGTAAAGCAGGTTTCTTCTCGTGAGATTAGTCGGGTCCGATCCACTGAAAGTTGCAAGTGCTGCTTTCAGGACACAGACCCCGGAGGGAGGGGAGGGACCCACGAATCACCCCGCCAAGTCCTTGTTTACCCCCACAGGGACTCTAGAAAACATTTATTGAGGTGAAAAAACTTACTTAGTTCTGCTTTAAACTACAGGATTTTTTCTGCTGTCAGAGAGCTGGACAAGCAGCGTTTCTTCTGTTTCTCCAGCATTCAACATTATTAGTTTGATAAAGAGAAAACATTTTAGCCAGCTGGTTTGATTAAATTATTCTGTAACCTTTTTAATTTTTAGATCTTTGCAAATATTTTTTTTTCTATGCCAGAAATGAAAGTTCCTATTTTTAAACATTAAAATAAAACATAAAGAGCCATTAAAGTAGCATAACGTATAAATAAAAAATTAATAATAACGATGCACTTCAGTGTCAAAGTTGTCACTCGTTTTCATCATTTTTTTCTTCCAGTGAGTCAAACTTTCTTAATAAAGTTCTGGAAAGGAGAAACGTGGAGGTGGAAGATAAAGAAACCTTTTAAATCTATTCATTCTTCAGTTGATAAATATTTGAAATCCATGTGTTTAAAGCTGGAGTGCGTAACTTTTACATGTCCGTGAATGTCCGTTTCAGCCAAGCCACTATCAGAGGAGATGACACAATGCAGATTAAGCCGATCGGCTCCTCAAACATCTCACGGTATTTTTCAATATATCTCATTTTTACTTTGCATGTCAACCGGTGACATTCCCGCGCTGGCGCACAGTAAATTACATCTTTTACATCACAACAAGAAAAATAATAAAAAATAGAATGCAGTGTTTCGTAGCAGCCGGCAGAACGGGAAGGTCGACATGGCGGAGAATCCAAATAAACGGCCGAGAGACACTTATCGGGAAGTGGATTCTACTACGAAAAAAAAAAATTCCTGGACGTTCGGCAGAGGGACTATTGGCTAAGAAGGAAAGTGACCGAAGGAGAAGGCAAACGCGAATTTGTATCGGCGTCGCTTTTCCTCGGTGGAGAGAAGAGATCTGGCTGATGTTCAGGGGTGCACATAAGTGGTCCGCAGGTCCGCACACACTGTCAAAATATAAAATGCACACCAGATGAAACCCAGAGCGCCGAAGTTCCAGCTGATCAGCTGATTCTGTCTCTATCTGTGTCAGTTTGCCAGTGTAACGGTTTTTCAGTCAGTCAGATCAGTGCAGCTGACTGCAGGATTCTGCATCGTGTCAAAACTGAAAAAATTCACTGAATAAGACAAATAGATCATTGTGGCCCCAACAGCTGACTAATAAATTTCAACACCAAACTGTTAAATGTAGATTAAAGTGAACAATCAAACCTGTAAACAATCCAACCTGAACTCTGAAGGTTTTTTTTTTTTTTTTACCAGTATTTTTATATTTTACTGGTTTCTCTTGATTTTTTCAACAATGAAATTATATTTATTGAAACAAATATAGAGCCAGGTAAAGTAAACAGACTGAATTTGAAGCTTGATTAAGACAGATACCGGTTGGAATCACAACGGCAGAGATAAAGTGGTGGCAGTTGGGCTTACGTCATATGGAAGCGCCAGCTTCATTGTTGTAATGACGCAAAAATTCCGCTAGGGGGCGACAGAAGTTACAGAAGTTACGCACTCCAGCTTTAATAAATAGGAACAAATCAAGCAAAGACCTGAACCCAGATCTATGGGGTGCTTCATGTCTCAGCTGATCACCAATCCTAAAATAATTTTAGCCCGAACAAAATAAATAAATAAATAAACCTTGAAACTCCTTATATGGTCAGAGAAATCCGGACCACTTTAAATGTTTCCTTTTCAAATTTAGGGTTTAGCATTTTTTGGATGACACTCTGCTTCAGTTTCATCACTTCTATTCTCTTCATCTAGTCTGCTCGTGCTTGATCTCCAACAGGGAGGGGGCATGGAAGACATGGAGAACAAAGGGTATGGCTCTCTGTTTAGTTTAAATTCAAACATTTCCCCTTTCACTTTTCCTGTTTCTACATAATATTCTGAGCTCTCCATCCCCTTTTGTCACAGACTCTGTCATCCTGATCTTTAGGACCTCATGTAGCCCGACTGCTTTACCTGAACAACAAAAAACAGTAAACTGTCTGTTTTCCTGACAAGTTCAGTGTTGTTCATCTTCAGCTGGACAGTCTTTCCATGAACGTTTATTCTTTCTTCCACACCATTATCCTCATTTCTACACAGCTTGTCATTCTTCATTGACTTCACGTAATGTCTGTTTCTTTTATTATTGCTGTTCTCATGACGTCCATGTTTAATATTGTGTGACTCTTTAAATGAGTTTTACCTCAGAGTCAATTACAACAGCTCATTCATACAATATGTTGTTCTGTATTACAACTACATATCTGTTCCTTATAAATAAATATGTGTCAGGCTGTATATCAGATCACCTCTGCAGTATTCATGCAATTCATTTATTTATGTATGTTTGTCTCCACCTCGTGGTCATGTCTAGTTATTATGTTTCTCTCCACTCTCTTGTAGTGTGATGTGTTTCCATTGGCCAGCTGTTGTCTTGTCTCATGTCTCTAATGTTTTTATCTAGTAAAGCTACTGTAAGTTGTGAGTTCTTCTGATTTCCTGGATTCTTCATTAAAGCCTTCTTGGATGTTACACCTGCTGCTTGTGTTTGGGTCCATCCCACCACACGTATGAGGATCTCACTCATGTACCTATTGTTTCATGTCTAAACTTTGTTTGGTGGTGTCACCTGGGTGATAAAAAGCTTGTTAAATTCCTTAAAATGTATATTTATTTGTATTTGCCATTAGAGTGACAGGGTTATCCTTTTAGAAAGAAAATTAAATTATTTTCTTCTGTAATTATTTGCGGTTACAATAATTTAAACCAGTGCATGTGGTTGAAAAAATGTAAAACAGTACTGCCAAAACACTGAGACGGACACTGACAACTCAGACAACAAGAGCTGGCACAATAACAACATTTCAACCAGTCTTATCTTGCAGTATTTCAGATGGTGAAGTATTTTATTCTGAGCACAAACAAAGTCACTGCAATTTACTTTTTAACCACAATTAAAGAAAATACACACAAATAAAAGTACAAAATTATTTGTTTTACAGTACTTGTTTTTTATTCAGGACAGATGACTGTTCATTTAACTTGATGAACTAATTAATTAATTAATTTAGTTTATTTATTTCGATTATTTAAGTAACCACATATAGTTTAAAATATTTGAATTATCTTAAAACTGAGAAATCTTCTGCTGAGTTTATTTATTTTATTCCCACACAAATCACAAACTAGTTTCCCTCATTATGTCCATCGACAACATTATTTCCTCTTTATCATTTCCGGTTCCTGTTAATAGTCGCACTCGCTCACTTCGGGTTCCATCTCCTCCTCCTCCACACCATCCATCCCTACCTGTCCAGGTAACATAAACGGTTCGTATCCGTTATTTCTGTTTTTCACCATGCAATGCTGTTAGCAACATTTCAGGTTGTAATAATGTATTTTATGTTGAAAATAACATCAACTGTGAGTTTTGCGGGGGGGGGTTCACGGAGGTCGGAACAATTTCTTTAAATATTTGATGATAAAATTAGTTCTGTAAATTTATTTTTACGATACTGTTTGCCAGTTTTGACGAATTAAACACCTTTTTATATATATTTTGTACATATTAGGACAACTTACAGTATTTATGAAGATGTTTTTGAAATGATTATAGTCTTTAATCTTTAACTTTTTTTTCTTTCAACTGTCGCTAACGGTGAGCAGTTAGTGACGTTATAGCAACCAGGTAAAAAAAAATACTTACAAACTTAATTTTTACATGCAGGTATTTAATTTGTTTTCATTTTTATGCTTTTTTTGTAACTAAAGTATTTTAATTTCAAATTATTCAAACTAAAGTGAAATATGTTTGTATATTTTCTCAGACAAAATGGGACATGCTTTGTTCTCCGTGACTTGCGTCATCATGGGTAAGAGGATGTTTTATGTATGTTATCACACACTGAAATTAGTTAACACTACTTCACAATAAAAGACGTTTTGTAGACGTTTTATATAAATGGCATGATACAGGTTAGCTGGCTTTATAGTTATAAATGATATTTAAGTGATAAAATATGAGTTAACGAAATTTGTATATTTCACATTTTAAAAAAATGTAAACCCTGATCAGTAGTCCAGAGTCCAGAGATGGACAGTTTAATCCTTTGTGCGCTCCTCAAATTTACTTTCAACAACTTTGTGGCAAAAAAAATCATGCACAAGAAACGTATATTAAATTATCATACATGAATATTTTACTTCGATTTTTACATACAACTTCTAACAATGTCAGACTTGCTCAGAACGCCCAAATTTACAATTACTTTCAAGATTTTAACCCTTTAAAATCCAGTTTTATCAAATTAAATATTTCATTTACAAAAAAAGAACATTTATTTTGTTGCTGTTTTATTTTAAACATATAGTACATACTAGGGAAATGATTATTTAGCATCACCAAAATTTCTAATTCAAAAACTAGAGGAACACGTTCCCTAGCTCGTTTAAGAAAATGTTTAGAGGATGGAAAAAAGTCAATGATTAGGAATGATAATAGAGAAACTGGAACCTAAACCTACAGAGACTGACAGAAAGGATGATTAACACACAGGCTGATGCCACAGCTGTGACCTGGACTGATGGAAACTATGACTGACACAGTTCAGCATCTGGGAAGAAAGTCACCAAGTCATTCTTAACCATATAACATAAAATGAATAGTGCTGTAAATGTTTATAAAATATCACTTGTGCAAATGCGACTTTATAGATTAAATCTGTTTTAACAGAGCAGCAATCCTTCCTTGCATCAGCTAAAGAGGTTTCAAAGCAGATCCTAGAACAGGGATTATCTGTTTGTTTGCTTATGTTGACTTATAGGTATGTTCTTTGTTTTTTTTTTTATTTTGAAGGTGGAATCACTGGTGTGATTTTGAGAAACTTCACCACTGTGACACCGACTTTGTTTCACTTTCCAGAGGAAATCCTATGTCGGCTGTTTCAGATGGTCTCCCTTCCTCTCATTCTATCGAGTGTGATCACGGGTAAGTTACGTTAAATATTTCACAGTGATGAACGCAAGTGTTTGATGGCTGTGTGTGAATAGTTTTGGAAAGTATAGGTAATTATTTACTTAGCTGGCACTAACGTACAGCAGACTGTTTAGAAATATCCTCACTGCAGTATTAAAATTTGTTTTTAAAAAGAAGTTAAAATATTTTTATTTGCATTAACATATCGTGTGGCGGTCGAAGACAGTGCCTCTGGCAGACTGGTGTGGTGGTCTCTCTGTTTAAGATGGGGGACTGGAGGGTGTGTTCATACTATAGGGGGTCACACTCCTCAGGTAAGTTTCCAGCGTGCTGAAGTGGAGAATTCGACCGTTAGTCAAACCTCGGATTCAGGGGGAACAGTGTGGTTTTTGTCCCGGTTGAGGAACACTGGACCAGCTTTATACCCTCCATCGGGTGCTTGAGGGTTCATGGTTTTCTCAACCAGTCCACATGTGTTTTGTGGATCAAGAGAAGGTGTACGACAGTGTCCCTTGTGGTGTCCTGTGGGGGGGGGCTCTCGGAGTACAGGATTATTCCGGAATAGCGCTACAACTGGTGGCAGCTTGTTGGAGTAGCTCTGTGACTTAGCTAGCATTAGCTAGCACTTGCTAGCATTTTTTTGTTCTTTTTGAGTTTTTCTTGCTAGTTTTTTCTTCTGGAAATATTTTCTAAATACTTTTCTTCTGATTTGGGTGCTGTGCTGATGGAGTTTTTTGCTTGATTTGTCATTTTTTTGCCACTTGTTATGATGCATAACCATGGCAACAAGAGACTTGTTTACAAGAAAGAGCAGCTAACTGACATTTCTAAGGCTGAAATAATCCTCAAATTGAAACTCTGGATCCTTGATGAGCTCAAAAGAAGAAGACATGGATGCAGAGCAGGAGCAGAGTGAAGAGAGAGAAAGAGGAAGTTTAAACCTTCACTTCCATCAGTCATATTGACAAATGTGAGATCTCTTTGCTACCAAAATGGATGAACTTGAAGCTCTATTGAAGACCCAGCCAGAGTATCAGGAAGGCAGCATCATCTGTTTTACTGAGACACGGCTAAAGGAACATATCCTGGACTCCAGTGTGTCTCTGTCTGACTTTCAAACAATACAGGCAGACAGAGATTTGAAGAGGAGCTGCAAAAGAAGAGGAGTTTGTTGCTGATCACATCTGCAGTCACCTGTTGGGGAAGCAGCATCAGAGCAAGTGACATGAAGAGGCTGAACAGATGGAGAAGAAGGACTGATTCTGTCATGGAGACTGAACTGGAGTCTCTTGAGTTGATTGTCCAAAGGAGGATGAAGAACATGATGGAGAACCCTCATCACCCTCTTCAGAACACAGTAACTCAACAACAGAGTGTCTTCAGTCAGAAGATTCTTCATAATCCGCTGCAGCACAGACCGCTACAGGAGATCCTTCCTGTCCACAGCTAGAACCCTCTAAAGGAGATCCTTCCTGTCCACAGCTAAAACTATCTATGGCTCCCTGAAAAAGAACTGAGCTACAACAACACTTGAATTTCCCTTCGGGGATTAATAAAGTATTTTTGATTTGATTTGATTTGATTTGATTTGATTTGGGGTCCTTTGCTAAGGGCTGTTAGCTAACCACAGCAGGAGCTTGGTTCACATTGCCAGCAGTAAGTCAGACCTGTTTCCAGTGCAGGGCCAGAAGGGGTCCATGGGAACCACAGGATATCCTCTCAACTGTTTACAGATGATGTTGTTCTGTTGGCTTCTTGAAATCAGGACCTCCAGCATGCTCTGGGGCGGTTTGCAGTCGAGTGTGAAGCAACCAGAGTGTAGATCAACATCACTAAATCAGAGGCCATGGTTCTTAAAGGAGCAACAAGCGATTTTTCACCGCTAGGTGTGCTGTTGAGTACAGGATTGAGACCAAAACAAAGTCTGAAAGGACAAAGTCGACAACTTTATCGCTTTCCAGAGCGAGTCATTACAGTAACACTAGATTAAAATAATGATTGTTACTTACCTGTCCAGGAGAAGAAAAGCCAGCTCCGAGTCAAATCGTAAATTCTCTCGTTCTCTCAGTGCTCTCCATCTTGGAAAAGCAAGACCAATGTTTATCCTCGTTTTGTCCCTTGCTTTACCCGGTTTGTTTGTCATTGGCCGTGGCTTCTTGGGTGATGAAATGTGTTCCCGGTCATCTTCAGGTGAACGCTTTGCTCCGCCTTCCGCCATTTTGCTTCAACAATGTGTGTCAGCTGTACTGAGCGAAGGGAGGGCCTTCGCTCAGTACATGAAGGAGGCGGAGTTTCACATGCACGAACATGCACGCGGAAGGAGACCACCTTTGTAAACAAGAGGCTCGATATCAACACAGAGAGATGGTGTGTGACCTCATGCTATGGTCCAGATGGAATTACACATCTAGAGCTTCACATTGCATATTTTGAATTCTTTCAAACTGGAAATGATGAATTTTCGCTTATTGCTCCTTTAACTGGATAAACGTCAGTGGAAAGTCCCTTCCCCAAGTGGAGGAGTTCAAGTATCTTCAAGTATCCAAGTATCAAGTCTTGGGGCAGATGCTGGACCTAGTACACGCTGGAGGGACTATGTCTTTCTACTGGCCTGGAAATGCAAGAGCTGAAGGAGGTGTGCATGGACAGAGCTGTCTGGGCGTGACCCGAACCTGGATAAAGGAAAAATGGATGGATGGACGGACGGACAGGATGTGCTTGTGTCACAAAGGTTTTATTATGTCTTCTCTTTGATATAGGTAATGCAGTAAAATAAATTTAATGTATTTATCCTGTTTATTCATTTCATCAGTGTGACACAAGCTGTATACAGGTTGCATGTGTTACATGTCTAAAAAAAATATGTTAATTACTTGGGTTTATCCATTTTTCTTCAGAAACTGCATCTTTTCCACGATGCTGGGCTTCAAGCAGTTTTGTCTTTTACAGATGATTTCACCTGTTTTTGGAAAAACCCTTTTACATGGCACAGATGATGCTGTGGTGCTCAGAAAAGCCACAGCTAGTTTATACAGGTCGCGATCTCCTCTTTCTTGCTGGTTTCATGGCACAAAATACAATCACGATTCTGACAGTGTGATGACCAAGAAGGGACAGCGTCGTTTTGCCTCCCATTTTATAGTTTGAATTGCGTGCAAATAGGCAAACCATTTCCTTAATCAGTCACATGGTACAGTTGCTGCGAGCTTTCAAACGTCACCACGCACTTCACAAAACTCTACATCGGCTACTCAACACATCATCATCATCATCAATTTATTTATAAAGCACACTTAAAAACTGCAGTGACACAGACCAAAGTGCTGTACACAAATAAAAACAACAAATACAGAGATAAAAATAAACATACTGTAAAAACAAACATAAAAACAAGAAAATAAGGTCAGCAAGGGGTTAGACTGCCCTAACAGAGTTAAAAGCCTGAGAATAAAAGTAAGTCTTTAAACGGATCTTAAAAATACTAAGAGATGGGGCGAGTCTGACCGTCAGGGGGAGCTGGTTGGACGAACCTGCAGCAAGTGCTGCTCAGAGGACCTCAGGGAACGCCTCGGGACATAGGGACAGAGAAGCTGCTCCAAGTAGGGTGGCCCGAGCGCATGCAAAGATTTAAAAGCAAATAAAAGGATCTTAAATTTAATCCGATAGCAGATTGGCAGCCAGTGCAGATTAGCCAGTACAGGGGTGATATGTTGTTTCAAAGTAGTCCCAGTTAAAAATCGTGCTGCAGCATTTTGTACTAACTGGAGACGAACTATTGCGGATGAAGGAGCACCATATAATAGAGAGTTGGCATAATCAAGGAGTGATGTCACAAACGCATGGATGACTGAGTGAAGATCTTTTCTCCTCAGAATGGGTTTTAGCTTGGTCAGCCTACGGAGGTGGAAAAAACAGGATCTAACAACCTGATTAATCTGGACCTCAAATCTGAGGTCAGAGTCAAAAATGACCCCCAGATTTTTGATGTTCGGTTTCAGTAGAGCCGACAAGCAGGAGGGCAGTCGGGACTACAGCAGCAGGAGAACAAGGGGAAAACAGTATAGCTTCCAGTTTAGACTCGTTTAAATGGAGAAAATTATCAGAGAGCCAAGTCTTAATCTCAGCCATACAATCAGAAAGGGGTTGTACTGGATCAGTTGATTTTAGGGCCACATATAACTGACAGTCATCGGCATAAAGGTGGTAATTCACCTGAAATTTCTTTAAAATGCCTGCCAGTGGTAAAAGATACAAGTTAAAAAGAAGTGGACCCGAAATCAAACCTTGGGGACATGCCTGGAAGCCTTAATGCAGAGAGACACACATCACTAGAGATTTCCTTTTGGGGGGGGTAAACTGTTTTGCTGCCCCATCAGCTTTTATTTTGCTCTCATTAAAAGTATTTTTATTTATATCCCTGAGTTCCCACTTCCTGCTTTCAGGTCCTACAACATCTCTTTATGACACTTTCAGCTGTGTGAATATGTGTCATATATTATTGTAATAATATTACTTGAATTCTTCTTTAAGCCTCTGTGTATAAACACCGTCTTACCACCTTCTCATTTCATCCAACAGTATTTGTCAAGTCAAAGTTCCAGTACTCCAAAAGAATCAACTCCCTAGGATTAAATTTCCTGTATCTGAACACATTGCTTGTTATGTTCATTGGTAAGTCAGTTATTGTGCATCGGTTTTTTTATATTTTATCTTTTATACATACATTCATGAATCAAAGCAACATGTAAACTAGACTGAGTCGAGTGCAGTCAGCAAATCCCTTTTTACAGTGTGGTTTTGGGGTTGATATTTTGTGTTTGGAGAATATAACAGATCAATATTCTGCAGCACTGGACTCAGAATGAGCAGATAACTAGACAGAGGACTACACAAGGCAGCTGCACAATACAGCCCACTTCCTGCTTTTAGTGCGGTCCCAGTGCGGTTGCGTTCACACAAGCAGTGGAACTGCACCAGAGTTCATTACAATCGAAGCGAGCTAGAGTTTAATTCAAGCGGACTTAACAGGGCTGATGTGAATGCACCCTCAAAAAACTCTCATGGAGCACTGTTAAATTTATATCATGTGTATTTGTCTTAGGAGTGTTTGTTGTAAAGACAATCCAACCAGGGATCATCAACAAGGCTGAGGAAGATGATGTCGACACCTACTCTCTAGTAGATGCCTTAATAGATCTGGCAAGGTATGTACTAAGTGTTTGTATGGACAGTGTATCTCCATGTTCCATTTTTCTGGTTCTGCATATTAAGCTGCATGGTAGTACAGTGGGTATCACTGTTGCCTTGCAGCGAGAATGTCCTGGGTTCAAAACCAGATTCTAAATTGTCCCTAGGTGTGAGTGGGTGTGTGTGAGTGGGTGTCTGTATGTGTCCCTATGATGGACTGGTGACCTGTCCAGGTGTGACCCCGACTCTCAATTCAGTAAAGCCAGGTCACATTAAGATATTACATTTAAGTTTGTGGTAACAAAAACACACTCTGATGTTGTTTTTTTTATTGAAAACATGTTTAAGACGAACTGACACTTTCATTCATTCGTGTTGATTTGGAATTATTTTGTGCTTTGTAGGAACTTTGTACCAAAAAGCATGGTTCCAGCTCTATTTCGACATGTATGTTTCATTAATTACTAACAAAAAATTTGCTCATCAGGCAGATGATTGAATTCTCATGACTTAAATTAACCTTTTTTCTTAAGTACAAGACTTGTCTGGTGGAGGTCAAAACAGAGGATTCCAATTCCACCGAGGTAATGTTTAACTATTTTTTTCTGAGTTCAGATTTGCAGTGATAATTCTTGATGCATAGAGTTGTTGTCATACTTTTATTCTAGCTGAGTTTATTCTCTTGTTTCATGAAAATGTCCAGTGGCAAAGAGTGGGTAGATACATTGATGGCGTCAACATGCTAGGAGTGGTCACATTGTCCATTCTTATTGGACTGACCTTCAGGACGCTGAAAACGTTAGCAGGAGTCTTTCTACAGATTATAAATCCCATCAACATCATCTCCAAACAAATCTTGAAAATGATAACATAGTACGTGAAGATAAGTATTATTCAAAATGATTTTATGTAACATTTTAGAACAGATTATATGCAGCATTTACTAGACAAAGAGTAGCATTTACAGATTATCTTAAATGTTGAATTGTTTCATTTAAAAGTTTTCATTTTAACTGTAATGTTTGTTTTGATGACTGAACTCAAATGTACAGACAGGGACTCAAGCAATGTTTAAAAAGACTGGATATTATCGAACAGAGGAACGACTCCTCACTCATCACCAGACTAGGAAAGGGTATCTTCTCAAGGTAGAAGGTATAACAAAAGATAAGTCTCTCTCATCAAGGTTTATGTTTACCATCTTGCTCCAAACCAAAGAGAGAGCGTTAGAAGTTTTCTAACAGCTGGCTGATGATATCAGCAGGAGCTGCTTTATTTCTTTGTTGACGGGTACAGAAGATGATGAACTCAGATGAGGCGAGGACGACAGGGAGGAATAACTCGAGGAAATAATAAGATCACGTGATTTGGGAGATCTGTAGATCCAAAGAGACACATTCTCAATCCAGATCTCAGAGTCAGATGTGTTGGTTAGAACCTCACTGAGCAATTGTGTTTGACTGTGGGAAAAGGCGGGGGTGTCATCGGCAGAACAGAATACTTAAATCAGTAATAATACAAAGTCCAGAATCTAACGGGGTCATGCAGAGATGTGATGAGATGAGACTGCACACAGATGAAATCAGCTGTGAGCACTTGAGTAGCATGAATGTGATGGCAGCAATGGAATAACATCAGACCTGATTCATGACAGCGAACTGTTAAATCCACTAAACTATAGATTCATTTTACAAATTCTGCTGTGACTTTCTAGCTATTTGCCAATTGGAGAGTTTTTCCTGACGCTCAGCTTTGTTTTGGAAGTTGCTGAGCCCTGGAAGACTGTCCTGAGCCTTGGCAAGTTCCTCTTGGTGTTCTTTATTGGGTATGTCCTCTGCTGCACTTTGCATAATTGTGCTGGTCATACAGTCATCTTTTTTTTCCTAAAAGCTGTCTCTCAGTAATAAAACTTGATCCAATAGAAATTCATACTCTTATGTTTGCTTGTTGTTAGGCTCACCATCTATGGAACATGGTTGCTGTTGGTGTATGCTCAATGTTTCAGAGCGAGCCCCTGGCCTTTCATTAAACTGTTTTCTCCTGCGTTAAAGAATGCAATGTTCTTCCCACACATGTAAAAAAATATTTAATTTTTTTTCTTTATCAGAATTAAATCATGTATGTTCAAATGTATCACTTGCAAGGCTTTGTGGATAAAATTTAATACATGCAGTGCAGAATACATGATGATCAAAACTTCTACTGTGTCTTCAAGCCAACCAAAATTACAGACACCCCAGTGTTGTGAAAAGGTTCTCAAGATTGACCGCAGGATGTCTCAGTTCATGCTGAGTTTTGGGAGCTCCATCACTATGCCTGGTACATTAATGTATGAGATGTTGGCTGGTCTTTTCATCACCCAACTAGTTTTCTCCAGAGTGGACTGGTTTAAGGCCATTATCATTGGGTAAGTTTTGAGCATAACATTTTCTTAGTATCTCACTGAGCTTCAGTTGTTAGCAGCAAATTGTGACAGGCATCTACAAGGCTGTTTCCCAAAAGTCTTCAATTGTTCTTGAGGGTTTTTATTTCTTGACACCAGTTAGAAGGCATTGCTGTCCCCACACAGGAATTATGAACAAGATTGAAAGTTTCTCCTGATGATTTTTCATATCAGTGTAGTGTGATACAAAAAACTCACCTTTTATTTTTTACAAATTTCGGTCTTCATCTAGTCACCAACAGGTGCAGCCAGTAAAACTCTTTGTCCCAACTATTCAGTTGATTTGTTGTGTATGTACTAACATTAGTTTAGATTTTAAATGTTTTAAAATAAATGTATATCCTCTGAAATCAAAGTCTAGACGTATCACTGTCTTCCAGAATTCAAACAAGAATATACTCATGATTTTAAAACTTTCTTTTTATTTTTTTAGTATTGTATATGAATGTTATGTTATCTGCAAAGATTGATGGTACTTTCATCCGTGTAAGTTCTGTAAGTTTTGCTGGTATTCCCTGCAGTCTTCTGATATAAACACAAAGTTTTTAAAATTCCAAAGCAGTTTTCCTCAAACACACTGTGTTTCCCTTCACAGTCTAACAGCAGCAGCCACCATGCTGGGAGAAACAGGGTTCCCAGTCACAGGACAAGCCACCACTCTCTTCATCTTGGCCGTCTGTGGGCTTCCTTTGAGAGAAGCTTCCATTTTGCTGGCTTTAGAATGGGTGCTGTAAGTTTAAATCATGTTTTGTTTTGTTTTGATGAGGTTATATTTAAAAGTCATTTACAACACAAACTCTTAAGTGCAACATTTTGCACATAATTCCCCTTCAAATTTTCCCCAAAATGGCCATAGCTCCATCATTTGCTCAATATGCAAAATCTGAGATCTAATACTTAATCTTAGTTTAAAACTCTGGCATGAAAGGTGGTGGACGATTTGCCTTACTTTAAAGAATCCTAGGCCTTTAACTACTTAGTTATGAATCAGGCACTAGAGTTGACACAGAGAAGCACAGCGTGAATTAGATAAGCTGCAGTTTCAGAAATCACTGTGTTTTACATGTCTTATCAGAGATCCTTTCTGTGCTGTCATCAACATCCTGGGAGGCTACATCACTACTGCAGTTGCGGAACAGTTTGCAAGAAAGGACCTTGAACAAATGTTTCGCATGACATCCAGGTAGAAATCCCTCATCATGTGGCTGTTTTTCTTGGCAAAACTTAGATTATTTTAATCGTGTATATTAGAGACAAATGTTTATAATCCCAGATCAGAGAAGTGTGTGAAAATGTAAGACAAGCTGCTCTTTGGGGAGGTGTCTCTGTTAAAGAGGGCAGTTTTTTTCCAAAAACAAGATTTGATCTATGGGTTTTTTATGTAATTTTTATGTAATTTTATAAATACTGCTATACTGAATCAGACTGGCTTGAATTAAATTAGATGAAGATTTAATTGGACAAATCAAATTGTAAATTGAAAAAATCTGTTAATTTTCTTTTTAAATTGCCCTTAACGATGACCTTTGTTTGAAATAGATATGAAATAAACACTTTTATCAAATTCATTAATAAACTCTGTGTGACATCAACTGGTGATGTACAGTGACACAAATGTTGTCCTAAATATTTCTATTCCCCATTTATTTACCTTTGCCCTCTTTTCTTTGTATTCTTCAGCTCTGGGGTCTTCAGAAGGAAGTGAATCTGGTCCATGCAGGTTTAGCCAGAACCCAGACGCTTCAATAATTTATTGATTTGTTAGAGGAGGCCATTTTTGTACACGTTAAACAACATTTAATTTGGATTGTACATTTCTTTCTTTGGGACACTTTCTTAGAATTTTTAGATGTTTTAATGTGTAATATTTGTTTCTTTTATTATTCCAGAATATGTTTGTTGTTGTTATGTGAGTCTGTTTTAAATTAAATGTTACATTTATTACCATGTTTTGAAAAAATCTGTAATTCTTGTTTGATCTTATTTAACAATTCTGTTTTGGGCCACTACTTTTTCATACATCTTTGGAGGGTTTTGAATGGCCTTTATTTCTTATTCACGTTCATATTTTTGGAATAGAAAACTGTTTTAAACAAAAATAAAGGCACAAGTTGTGTGATGTTTCTAAGTGTCTCACGTGTTCTTTTTATTAAACTTTGGAACATGTTTGTCTTCAAAATGAAACCTTAATTTACTCAGAACAAAAAGAGTGTATTAAGTCTTTAATGTGATCAAGTCTTAAAAAGTCACTAGAAAATTTGCATTTCCTGCATAAATGCAGTGTGAATGCTGATAGCTGGAAATAATGAGTTTAATGCAGCTGAATTAGGTAAATGCAGCTAAAACAACATAAATGAGCTGAAATAATTAGTGAGCTCTTTAAACAGAGCTGATAGAAGCAAAGCTGTCACTATTAGAATTGCTACATTGAACAGCTTAAGATAGTTTCAAGGAGGACACAGAAAAAAATTAATTGAATACTAATGAATTTTAGTTATACAGTGAAACTCCGCACTGTGGACACCCCTGTCCAGAGGACAGGCTTTGGGCCAACCAAGCGCTTTTACTATGGACTTTACTATTTACGATGGACTTCCTCAGAAGGATTTTTGTAAATTATATCCAGTCACCGCTCCACTTGGCTCTTCTGTTATCTTACCATGCATGTTTCCAACAAATGGTCTCAAATCAGTCAGTTGGGTTCATTTGACGGAACCAAATCAGGACTCGGACCTGGTCAGTTTCTCATCCAACGAGCGAGTTAACTTCCTGGACCCCAGACATGGTCGAGTTAAAGCCTTTCCAATCCAAGCCTCAGTGGGAAATTTCTCCATCCGCATCGATCAAGTAAAACTCTCTGATCTGGGCTCTTACATCTGCAGCCAGGACAGCAGCTGTTTTCAAGTAGTCCTGCATAATGATAAAGGTTTGTTGTTACTCTCTCTTTTCTTTCCTCGTATTCACAGTCTCATCACCTCTGCCAAGTTTTCATCAGGGTCTGTCTGTCTGTTAGCAGGATAACTCAAAAACTTGATGGATTTTGATGAAATTTTCAGGAAAGGTCAGAAATGACCCAAGGAACAATCGATTAGGGGGTGATTTTGATAGGCATTTTTTTAAGGATAGGGACACTACACCCTACAATATGTCCACTTGGCGGAGGTCTGCACTCTCAGAGTGCTTTTCAAGTGTTTTAGATGTTTCCCTGCTGATTTAACGGCTGAGTATCAGGCTTCAGTTGAACTTGACAACATACAATTATTTGCATCAAGTTCTTTCAGGCAGAAAAACATCTAAAACATGCAGGACGGTGGCTCCCGAGCACTGGACATTGAACAACATAATTGTATAAAACAAAAACAAAAAGGTTTTTCAAAGATATGCCAAATAATAATTTGAAAATGTTCTGTGCAAAACCTTTGATTTAACTCTGTTTTTGTCGAGATTTTATGGAGATGACACATTTCACTCAGGGTTTCAGTCTACAGAAATTGTGTTACTGAAAACATCCTGTGACATCATGATGTCTGTCAGCTCAGGGAGATGTACAGTGTCGGTCCTATTGGACCTGTCTTCAACCTTTAACACAGTTGACCACCAGATCCCAATCAGTAGGCTGCAGGACCTGATTAGGCTGTGGGTTCAGTTCTGGGAGTTTTAGTATGTCTGCCAACCTCATTACATCCAAGCCAGGCAGCCTGCTGTGTGACCTGTCCCAAGGATTTTTCTGGTAACATTTTATTAATAGAAATAATTTTTATTGTCTAATTCACTAAAACACATTTATGCTACTTTATTTTGACCTTTTACACTGTCTTTATTATATTCAGTGTTATTTACATCAATTTTCAATTAGACATTAAAATCCCTCACACTGTAACATATTTTTGGTCAAATTTATTTATTTATTTTGGGGTCAATTTTTGTATTTGTTTATATGTTAGAACATGTTAAATGTTTGAAAAGTTTTTTTTTATTGGTACAGGGGAGCACTTTAATGAAGAATCCTATGAGGATTTTCTGTGAAAAACACACAGGGCTCTGCTTGATTTGGGCTCTTAGGTCTGCAGACAGGAAAACAGCTGTTTTGAAGTTGAGCTGCACGGCGTCGTTACCCTCTCCTCTCTTTCCCCACATTCTGGGTCTCTGCACCAGTGTTTTTCAGTCCCAGCCCTTGGGACTCACCATCCTGCATGTTGGAGATATGCAAAACATCTTGAAGAAACTCAAATAATTAACATATTAATCTCTTTGTGGATCACTATGTCCCATCCTCATCAGCATCTCCTATTTCACTAACTTACTATTTCTGAAACAATAAATATTGGTTAATGTAATGTAAAATATTATAGAAATAATCATTTTGACTCATAACTCAAATAAAATTAATATCTAGTATAAAGAGAATTCAGGAGAAGTTTTTAATTCATCTGCTGGATTCTAAAGACTACCAGGACAAAAAAGTTTTGGTTATTTAAAATGTAAACAACACAACTCTTTCATACCCATAAACATACAATCAGCCTTCTAAACTGTCAACAAATCAATGCCAAAACATTTAAAAATATTTTAGGTATCATAAAGTTAATAAACTGTGTAAGTATATTTAGCAGGAATTCTTCAAAAAGCTACAGAGCTTTTTGTCTAAAAATATGTGCAATTACACAATCTGTCCACCGTGTTGTTGGTGTCTTTCAGTCCATTTTTATGCAAATTGACAGACTGTGGCCTTAGTTTGCTCTAAACTAGCAAGTCCACAGGAAAAAATTGTCTTGAACTGGTGTGACTGTGGTGCAGGACCTGAATGCAGGCAGCTAGCCGCAGACAAGCGGGTAGAATCCAATAATGAGTCTTTAATGGTCTTGACAAAAATAAAATCAGACACAGGACAAAACATGAGCATGAAAGCTGGAGAATATGACTATAAACACAGAATCAGAGAGCTGGATATACTGTGGAGGGATTGCTGACATGAAAACCAGGTGCATAATTACAGCTGATTATCAGCTGTGTGGGATCAATGGGAGGAAATGAAGAAGAGGCAGTGAAAAAAAGAAAAACTGAGGCCTGGATTAAATAAAAACACAAGCTAGAAGCAGAAGCTAAGACTTAAACTAAAACTTAATGGAAATACATTACAAAAACAACAAGACAGTGACTGAGACAATAAGGAAAGGCTATTACAAATACAAAGATTACATGAAAATATCTGACAGAACCAGAACAGCAAAAACACAGAAAACAAAAGGTTTCACCATAAAGAAATAACAGAACAACCTAATTAATTATTGTTGACAAATAAACACAATCTTCCTTGTTTTAATAGACATTGCCCTACATTATGTTTCAGAATGGCCATCTTTTTCTCTCTCTCTTTAGTGGTTGTATTGTAAGGGGGTGTTTCTTTTCAGGGGAGGGGAAGGGCTAAAGGGGTCCCACCCTCACCCAGGGTGTCATCTAGGGTAGAACCGCCACTGATCTGCAGGCAGAGGAACAAATGTCTTAAAGAGGATTTGCTTTCAGATAAAAGTGTGATGGTTTAACATACAGGTTTTAAAGCCTGTGCTGAGGCACGTAGTCTCTTCCTTTCAAAAGGTCACACACCTCAAAGGCCTAAAAACGTGTGAGAGGACAAATGAAAAAGCTGCTGTTTCCTCAACAAATAATCTCTAAAACCACAACTTGTTGTGCAGGTTTACTAAAGGAGGACAGATCTCCACTAATTTATATCATTTTTGGTGTGACTGCTCTCATCCTGGTGTGTGTTGCAGTTTCCTTCAAAATCTGTATGTGAGTACCTGTACACACCTCATCCACCACTCTCACTAACCAGGACTTCTTCTGCAATGGGATGGACTTAATAATTAATTTATTTTGTGTTATTTTTCAGGTATTTAAAGCAAAAGAACACTGAATAACATCAAGCTATCCTGCCAGTTCAGGTATTAAAGTTTTGAAATTATTTCAAAACAATTGTTACAGCTGGAGAAGAAGGTGACAGAGTGGCTAGTGTCATTTAGTTAAAATAAAAATTAAATCGAAATTAAAATGATAACCCTGGAAATGTTTTATTTTTACTAATTGATTGGTATTTCGGTAAAGTGTCTTGAAGTTACTTTTGTTATGAGCTGGTCCTTTTAATAATAACATGAATCAAATTCAGTTCAATTTAATTCAATGACCGTCTTGATCTTTTCAGGGTTGCATCAAAGTGATCTGATGTTTATCTCCAGTGGTCAGTGGTTAAAAGGTGAATCTGTACCAACGGCCTAAACCACTATCCAACCAACACAATCACATATCGATTTAAAATAGTCAGGTAACCTTTACATTTATGTATTTTGGACTGAGGGAGGAAATCCAGTGACGGCTCTGTCTTGTAAAGGTTAAAAAGATTAAATTACTACTTTGAAATAAACTATTTACATTCAGCTTCTTGCTTCCTCCAAATTATCTAAGATGTCTTTGGACATTTATCTGTATTAGGTACATGTCCTGCTTTCTCAACGTGTATATGAATTTTTGTCTCTGTTATAAACATCTAAATCTGAATCCAATAAATGTTCATTTATGAAATTTATGCTTTTTTTTTTATTTTCAAAATTAACAGCACTTTCAGTTCTGTGCAGAGGTTGCGGTTATTTGAATCCTCACAGTGACTCATAAACCTAAAACACCCGATCATGATCTGAACTGAAGAGGCATTTTATGCAGAATGTGGCATGTTTTCAAGAAACAAAAAAAAAGTCTTGTTGTCTTTTATGAAGGACTTTTAGGATCGCAGAGTCCCCGATTACTAAGATGCTTCACCATCATGTGAATTTTTTTCAAACATCATCACATAATTCTAGTAGATAGTGACTATATATATATATGCTAGAGTTGTTACTTAATTTTAAAGGAACTTAAGGCAGCTTTACAAAATCTGACTCAGTGCTGCCGCGACAGGCGCTGTGGCTAACTGCAGCCACCAGCCAAGCCGGCACGGGAGCGCGCACAGACACTTTACAGACTGTTCGTCTTCACAGCACTGCACCGGGGAGGCTAACATACTTCACGTCAGGTCTCTCCACTCTGTTATTTGATTTGATCTCATCATTTTCATACTGTATCAGGCTCTAAACACAACCTATAATGTTTTCTCACCTGGTCACAAGGAAATGAACCATGTCAGCATCCGTTTTCACTCCCAAATGCAGCTGAAGTTCCCTCCATGAACCGAACATATATCCAATATTTATGCGGGTGCCTGCCCGGCTTCGGTCATATTTTTTTTTAGACTCACGAGATGCCGCTGATAAAGTCTGTTTTTTCTTCGTGGTGCCACTTTTTTGGGGGGTGAGAGTGGATGCAGGTCGTTAGCTGGCTGCAGAAACATCCATAAGTATACCTTCAGTGTTTGAATCCAAGTCCACAGCGGCCATGTACTTCTTGTTCAAGAGCTGTCGGCAACGCGCATGCAGCGTCAATTTACGTCACATCCCTACAACTGCGCGGGAAATTCGGACGTCGAACTGCAGCGCATTATGTAGCACACAGCGTTTCCAAGGCAACAGACATATATGCGGATGGCCTCGTTATTTTGGGTTTTTAATGCTTCATGACCCATTAGCATTGAATAAACTGGAAATGCATGTGTAGTTTTTCACAAATCTTGCCTTAGGTCCCTTTAAGTTAAAATGTTTGTTTGTTTTGCTTACTTTGTACCCACAAGTGGAAATTTTTTAATTCTTTTTGTAGTCTGAGCTGTCAGACTGATAAAAAAAACCCTGTAAATAATGAATAAATTGTCTAAAATGCACATTGTTGAAATGAAATTGGCTCTTCTTCTGGTATTATAATTAGAAATTCCCCTAGTCAAGTGTAGGAACAAGCTTAAGGTCGCTGTATGACACCAGGTCTCAAAATACATCAGAGGAAAATTCTCTTACTGTTTGTTAGACAAACAACCACAAGTGCAAGAGGAGGAGGCGGAGATGGGGGGGGTCTGAACATCAATCAGCAATTTCTTTATTTTAATTTTAATCTTTCATTTATTTAGCCTGATCTTATTGTTTGGATGCACATTTTTAAGCAGAAAATATTATTGAAAGAGAGCTGTAACCAATTAATAAAAGACAAACGTGATTCTTATTTTTCTGCAAACACTAACTGAATACACTAGCATGTGTTTGACTCTTTACAAGGTCCCTCATTCCGGAAATGTCAGCAAGCTTCAACAGGAAGTGGTGAGAGACTCTCGTTCAGGTCCCTTTTAACATTAAACACTCAATTCAAAATATAACTTATAGCTCTGCTGAGTTTAGAGTTGAACGTTATATGTATTAAATTTTAAAACGTTTAAGTTCTCTGAAATATTTTGCTTTTGTCTAAAAAAGTCAGTAAGAAGTTTATTTAAAACAATAAAGAAACCATACTGGTCATGTGGTTTTGTCCCATTATGCTTTGGGAGGTTAAATCATTTTGACTTTGTTGCTGTTCAGACTGTAACTCTGAGGATGAGCGCTGACATGTGGACTTTTCTTTTAGCCCTGTGGCTCATGTGTTTGTCTTCAAAAGGTAAGAAATCTTTTTAAACAAAATGTAAAAGTTTTTTATTTGTCTGAAAAGAAAAAAAAAATCCCAAGTTTGCGTTAAAATAATGTCATTATATACATACAGGATTCTGTTTATTCTGTTTATTTATGCATTTTTATTTACTGAATACAATCATTTGCTGATAACAGGTATAGAAAAATATTGCAACAATTTATCATGAGCAAATTTTACACAGATCTTTATTTAGTTTCTGATACAAAAAATTTAAATATAAAAAATTGGCAGTTGGATTTTTAAAATTTAAATACTAAAGATTTACCTCTGTGAAAAAAAGAAAATGTGTTTCAGCTGGAAGCAACACATTTGTGTAGTGGTCTACACGATATGTGTTAATATGAAATCTCATTTAAAAGCAACATATTTCTTCATAATGCAGAAAAGTAAAATCAAGAAGACTCAATGCAAACAGATCAGAAGGTTGTTGTGTAAGAAAATTGTCTTTTAATAAGTCCAGAGAGAACATGTAGATTGAAGTCTGGACTAAAGACTCGAGGTCTTGATGTGGTCTGGAGACTTTTCTCTGTCAGTGATGGATGTATGTTTTAAAATAATACATTTCAGCTCTTTAGCCCCATGTTTAGGACTTTTAGATCAGTTTTCTGACCTGAGGGTGGTTGAACTGGTCAGGTCAAGGTTCAAAAAAGTGCTAGCCACCCGAGATCAGCTGACAGACATTGAGAAATACTGAAATAACACATTTTGGGGGGTTTTCAATGTATATTTCTAAATTATAATATCAGGATTTGCTTGGATCAGATTTCAGAAACTCAGTTTGGAGAGTTTTTAGCATCGTTAGCCGGAGAGTCCGTGCCTCAACCTTAGGGAGTATTTTGATCATTATTAAAAGAAAACTTTTCCTGGAGGTCCAACGTCATTAATACTGATTCTGATGAAAAACTAATGGAGCTCTGGATGAAAGCAAATATTTCCCATGAGTCCAACAATGTTTTGTTTTGTTAAAGTTTGGTGTCACCGTGTAGGAGTGTTGGTCAGTTGTGTTTCACTTTGAGCTCTCGATGTTATTTTTTTTTTTTATTGCTGGATAAAAAGGAACTCTGTGGATTTATTGAGCTAATATATGTGAAGTTGTTTGATGGTTTTGATCTGGTAATGTATTTTCATAGTGCTTGGTGTTTAACTGCAGGTACAAATTCACTAGTGGGTAATTCTGATACAAAACATAATTTGTTTATTTTAAATAGTCATGTTTTATGGTTATAATCTCTTTGAAATATGATAAAATTAAACTGAAGTTGAAAATCTTTCACAGTTACAGCAAACACAGGAAGGTGAGCTGAAAAAAATAGTAAGGAAGTGTATTAATACTATACAATAAATAAATAAAATTGTTCATTATTGAATAACATGTCAAGTGATTGATCATTTTTATCCTTTTAACAAAAACTGTATTTTTCTTAAATTCTTTTCATGGTTTACTCCACTCAGGTCAACAACCCGATGGACTTCCTCAGAAGGAATTTTGTAAATTATATCCAGTCACCACTCCACTTGGCTCTTCTGTTATCTTACCATGCATGTTTCCAACAAATGGTCTCAAATCGGTCAGTTGGGTTCATTTGACGGAACCAAATCAGGACTCGGACCTGGTCAGTTTCTCATCCAACGAGCGAGTTAACTTCCTGGACCCCAGACATGGTCGAGTTAAAGCCTTTCCAATCCAAGCCTCAGTGGGAAATTTCTCCATCCGCATTGATGAAGTAAAACTCTCTGATCTGGGCTCTTACATCTGCAGCCAGGACAGCAGCTGTTTTCAAGTGGTGCTGCATAATGATAAAGGTCTGTTGTTACTCTCTCTTTTCTTTACTCATATTCTCAGTCCCATGTTTTAGATGTTTCCCTGCTGATTTAGAATAACGGCTAATTATCAGGCTTCAGTTGAACTTTGCAATATACAACCATTTACATCAAGTTCTTTCAGGCAGAAAAACATCTAAAACATGCAGAACGGTGGCTCCCGAGCACTGGACATTAAACAAAATTGTAGAAAATAGAAATTAAATGATTTTTTTAAACTTTTATTTTATTTAACTCTGCCTTTATCCAGATTTTCTTTTCTGTGTCAAATGATTATTTTAATGATTTGTGTCATTTACAAATTAGAGATTTTCTGGTAACATTTTAATGACAATATAATTTTTAATGCCTAATTCATTAAAACGTATTGGTGCTACTTTATTTTGACCTTTTACTGCTCTGTATTATATTCAGTGTTATTTGCATATTTACAACGTTAAATTAGACATTAAAATCACTCACATAGTAACATATTTTTGGTCAAATTTTAGCTTTTGTTTAAACTGTTTTTGCATGTTAGGCCATATTAAATGTTCTGAAACATTTTCTTTGTTATTAATATGCAGGTGAGCAGTTTGATGAAGAATCCTATGAGGATTTTTGTGAAAAACACACACTCAGGGCTCCACTTGGCTCTTCAGTTCTCTTACCATGCAACTTTCCGACAAATGTCCAAAAGGCGATAACCTGGGCTTATTTAGATGCAGCGTTTTTGGGCCCTCTCTCATTTGATGGACATGTTAAATTTATAGACCACAGATATGGTCGAGTGAAAGCCTTTCCATACCTCTCCTCATCGGGAAACTTCTCCATCCGCATCGATGAGCTAAAACTCTCTGATCTGGGCTCTTACACCTGCAGACAGAGGAATAAATGTTTTCAAGTGGATTTGCTTGAAGAGAAAAGTACGTGTTTTTTTATGTGCTGTGTGGGTTTTGAAGACAAATCATCGGCCTGTGCGTTTGCAGGCAGTCTCTCCAAGAAACAAAGGACTATAGCATGAGAAAGGACAAAATGAATAAGCTGCTGTTTCCTGTAAAACACATTTCTCTAAAACCACATGTCGTTGTGCAGGTACACTTGATGCAAATACACAGCATCTGATTTACATCTGTGTTGGCGTGGCTGCAGCCATCTTGCTCAGTACTTTTGGCTACTTGTGCTACATGAAATGTAGAGGTGAGTACACACGCTGTCGTCCACTCTGAAAAAATAAAGAGAATTCAGTGAGCTTTAGATTGATTGGTTGATTGATTTACTGGAGGGTGTTTTTTATATTCTCTTAACTTTTTCAGGCTTGTGGGACAAAAGAAGAACAGACAATGCAAACAATACTGTCAATGAAAATACTGGAGGTCAGCAAAATTTTCAAGGTAATACTGCAACTTTTTTCTGTAACTGTTTCCAATCAACTTGAATAGTTTTGTTTTTTCTACCATCTATTCATCTGATAAACCCTGAGTTGTCTTTCCTCTTGTGCTGGGAGGTCGGCTACAGTCAGTGAACAGTAACTTTTTAATAATATTGTCAGCTTTGGTCGAAGGAACATGAAGCTGTTACCTTTAACATGGAAATCAAAATCTTCTCCCCAAGCTCCTCACACATATCTAGTTCTTGCTTTCTATGTTTAAGGAGAAATAAAACATTGTTTTTCATGAGTTAAAAGAAAACCAACAAATTTAAGCTCATCAGTATGAAGTGCACACAATGATCATTTTATTTACTTCTAAGTTATATTTAAAATGTATATTTGTAGCTTCATCTGTAAGTCTTAAAACAGGTTATTCTGTATGTGGTTAGTGAGTGGATCTAAACAGAAGGCAAGGTGACGGCGGAAGGCAGGTCCAATTCTTTAAAAGAACAGATTTACAAAAGCAGAACAGAAACAATGCCGTGACATGACAAGCAGAGAAATGACAAGGATCTGACAAAGATCTGAGAAACTCAGAACAGTATTTACTGAGAAAATTGATTATTGATTAATTGTAGGTGTGTGACTGCAGCTGATAAACAGGTGTGACTGGAACAAGGACCAAAGGGAAAACAAAACTCTAAACATTCGCAGTGTTTCCCCTACGTTGTTTTTACCGTGGCGCTGCGCCACGGCTGCAAAATGCCGAGATTTTTTTTTTTTTCGCAGCAGCGTTAGGGCCTCTGTTGTCTTACGTGAACACAGTGGCAGGCAGCAATGAGGTGGGGCATAAGGACATAATTACTCCTCTTTAGTTGTAAGCCAAGGTGAAGTTAGAGCAGCGCTGTTACAACTCGCCTCTCTAAACAGACATGTGAGTTCTGTGGAAAATGTGCGTGACGCGTGTAGTACTCATATCTGACAACATGATGCAGCAGTTTAAATCAGTCATTGTAGAAAAGCAGAGAATAGCGAACCCACAGCGTAACATCCCCTCCTCCTCCCTGCCTTCTGCCTCCCAGCAGTTAGCGCTTAAAAAGGTAAAATGTATGTCCATGTGTGTGTCAGCGAACATGTCTGCTTTCGGTAAATGCGAACCGTTACATGTAACGTTACTTTCACTGTGTAAATATTCAAAGTGAAGAAGAAAAAAAAGAAGATTAGCGAGGTGTTTTTTCTTAGCAAATTTATCGATCAAGTTCCACAAATTACCCCAATACGTGGTGAAAGAGAAAAAAGAGGCAGCGGTGCATCTCTCTCTCTCTTTTTGTGTGTGTGTGTGTGTGTGTGTGGGTGGGTGTGTGTGTGTATTGGTTTAAAGGTTTAAAAATCACCATTTGCATGACACACTGACATTTTTAAAACTGTGGCTGTTTTAACACGGCAGTAATTAACAGTGTTCTTGGTCCAGATCAGACTGTTTACTCATCTGTCCAGTCAGAATAAATCTGTATTTCTACAACTGATAAGTTATTACTGAACAAATCAGTAAAATATCCATTGTGGATATACAGGCCTGTATATAACGTACATAACATGATCAGTTTAAACATGTAGCCAACAAATCTTCTGCAGCTGACCTGCTCTATTTTTCTTGATTTTAAGTGTTGTGATCGAAAATACAGATTTTATTGTTTGTTTTGTTTTTTATTGTAGTGCATGCAGAGCAATGGGGGTGCAGAAATCTGCAAAAAAAAAAGCCTCAAAACAAAAAT
>SSNP01000171.1:634247-682729 GCA_006937955.1 Pachypanchax playfairii | reverse complement strand
CTCAGGACTCCTTCAACCGTTGGCCATCCCCTCCAGACCCTGGTCCCATCTGTCCTTGGATTTCGTTACCGGACTGCCCCTATCAAAAGGCAAGTCAGTAATCTTATCTATAATTGACAGATTTTCTAAGTCCTGCCATTTGGTTGCACTCTCTAAGCTTCCCTCAGCACAGGAAACAGCGAAGCTTCTGGTGCAACATGTGGTCAGGCTCCACGGCATCCCCATGGAGATTCTCTCGGACCGAGGTCCTCAGTTCATTTCTAGGGTCTGGAGGGACTTCTGCTCATCACTCGGATCTAAAACTAAACTCACCTCTGGATACCACCCACAGACAAATGGACAATGCGAACGACTCAACCAGGAGATTGAGAACCAGCTGCGGTGTGTGTGCTCGCTCAACCCCACCTCCTGGTCCCTGCATCTCCCTTGGGTCGAGTATGCGCATAATACGCACGTTTCCACTGCTACCGGTTTGTCTCCATTCGAGGTATGTCACGGTTTCCAACCCTCTCTCCTGCCAGACTCTCACCCGGATCCTCTTATATCCTCTGTACAGGGCCACCTCCGTAAAGTCCGGAGGATCTGGACGTCGACGCAAGATGCCCTGCAGAGGACGGCCGCCCAGAACAAGAAACGGGCGGACAAGAAGAGGATCCCGGCCCCCACATATGTCGCAGGTCAGAGAGTCTGGTTATCGGCCCAGGACTTCCCGTTCAAGGCCACGAACAGGAAGCTGGCCCCGAGGTTCCTGGGTCCCTACGAGGTGGAGACCGTGATCAGCCCCACTACCCTCAGGCTGAGACTACCTCAGAACTTCAGGATCCACCCAGTATTTCACGTGTCACAGATCAAGCCAGTACACACCAGTCCCCTCAACCCTGACACGCCACCCCCTCCGCCCCGCATCATAGATGGACACCCCGCCTTCACAGTGCGTAGGATCGTGGGAGTCCGTCCTCGGGGTCGTGGATGTCAGTATCTCGTGGACTGGGAGGGATACGGCCTCGAGGACCGGTCTTGGATTCCCCGGTCCGCCATACTCGACCCATCCCTCATAACTGACTTTGAACGATCTGCTGCTTCCACATCCTCTGTTAATGCCACCTCCTCCACCTCCTCCATCCGTGCCAGGCCCTCCTCGCCCCCGTCCTCCACCCCGGCTCAGTGTAGGGCTTCCGCTAACTCTGTGCTTCTTTCAGGTGTGGGGTCCCGGGGTCGGCCGCCAGGAGGCGTCCGTTAAGGGGGGGGGTACTGTGAGGATCTCTGCTGCTGGTGGTGGTGAGTGGAATTAATCTGTCTTGCAGGGCGTGGCAGCAGAGGATCATTGATCTCAGGTGTGGATCGTTACCCAGCTCAGGAGAGCTGGGTACTTAAGCAGAGGAGGAACAAGAGACAGACGCCAGTTTGTTCCGCAACTTTACGTGCCTGCTGTCCTGGAGCTCCTCTCCTGACAGCATAACCTCCAGCGTGGATATCGAATCGCTCATAGTGAGGATTGGCTCAACTCGGGAACTTCCTAGAGCTCCGTTGCGGTACTACGCGACCAGCTCTCTCCCTCTGGCTCCCTGTCTGTCTCTGGCTTCCTCTGGTCCACACCTCACCGGTCACCGCTCTGCTGTCACCCCTGTCGCAGTCACGTCTGCGCACTCAGCACTCGGACCCGGATCTCACACACGGATTACCGACAGCTTGGCTCACCACCCCTGCGGCAGCATCCTAGGATCTCTCCTCAAGCCCGGACGTCATTCACACAACCGTGAGTTGAGCGAGCACGATCCCCGCACGCCGCAGCTGGTTTCTCCAACTGTCACTAACCTCTCTCTCTCTCACAACCCCAGGACCGTTCCTGTCCCGCACCAGGCCCGTCCTGAGTTTCCTTCAGCACATTCATTGTTTTCGTGTATAATACTTGGAGCACTGTATATAATAAACACTGTTAACCGTGAGCGCTGTCTCCTCGCATTGTGTGTGTCTGGAGTTTGGGTCACTTTGAGAGCTCGTCAACAACCCCACCTGGTACGAACCATGACAGAAAGTCTGTGGCTTATTTTCACACCACCTACAGACTTCAAACCCGTCACAGGTACTGTACTTTTTTGTAGTCTCGCAAGCGGAAATCCGCATGTATCCTTTTATTTTGAAACTTCTGGGTGTTTTACGTTTCACAAACACCTGATTTCCTGTCTGGTACATAGCTGCTGAGCTTCTGAGACGCGTCTCATGCGCGCTGCTTCGCGCCCTGTGGGAACGGTCTCATTGAGTTTATTGGCAGCAATCAGCTGCGTATTACGCATCACTAACGTTACGCGTCTGTTGTGCGTTCAGTGGAAAGGAGGGGTTATTCTTTAAAGTAAATGCTGGTTGGTACAGGCTCTAACACACTTGTAGATGGTTTAGATGAAACATGGACTCTGGATTGTCATGATTTTGAAGGAGTAAATATTGATTATTTATTTACAGTTAAATCTGTTTAGTTAATGACTGACCTTTCATGTATCTAGTGTTTAATTACAAATTTCTTATTCACTGACTATTTATTTTTGCTCTGACATATTTTACGGTGTTCCCAGTTCAGTTTTCAGTGATACAGTGAAGCCCCGCCCTGCGGACACCTCTGTCCAGCGGGCAGGTTTTGGGGCCGACCAAGCATTTGACACCCCACCATAACGGAGAAAACATCTGGTTCCGTCAGTGTCCTTTATGGCGAGGTTTCACTGTATCATTTTTATTTGATCAAGAAAGAAAAACACTCCAAATTTGGAACAAAGGTTACAACCCCTCAGCGCACACACACACACACACACACACACACACACACACACACCTAACAGAAATTTACACCTTAGCTCTAACCCATGAAGAACCTCACAATCTGTCTCCAGTCTTCATTTCCCATAAGAAGTAGAGGAAAGGTTTGTAATCAGACAAGAAAAGATTCATCCAAGGTAACAACAACAACAAACACACAACTAGAAAGAGACTTTTAAAATTATATGCTACTGAGCATACCTCTGTTATGTAATTAGAATGCTGGTGAGAGGGAAGTTCCCACCAGTATTTACACTGGTAATGTTTCACCCGTACAGTGTGGGAGCCAGTGTTTGACTTTAATATACTCCATCCTTAGCTGGCAGGGTTCCAGCACTCAGTGTGTTTGTACNATATCCTCTGTACAGGGCCACCTCCGTAAAGTCCGGAGGATCTGGACGTCGACGCAAGATGCCCTGCAGAGGACGGCCGCCCAGAACAAGAAACGGGCGGACAAGAAGAGGATCCCGGCCCCCACATATGTCGCAGGTCAGAGAGTCTGGTTATCGGCCCAGGACTTCCCGTTCAAGGCCACGAACAGGAAGCTGGCCCCGAGGTTCCTGGGTCCCTACGAGGTGGAGACCGTGATCAGCCCCACTACCCTCAGGCTGAGACTACCTCAGAACTTCAGGATCCACCCAGTATTTCACGTGTCACAGATCAAGCCAGTACACACCAGTCCCCTCAACCCTGACACGCCACCCCCTCCGCCCCGCATCATAGATGGACACCCCGCCTTCACAGTGCGTAGGATCGTGGGAGTCCGTCCTCGGGGTCGTGGATGTCAGTATCTCGTGGACTGGGAGGGATACGGCCTCGAGGACCGGTCTTGGATTCCCCGGTCCGCCATACTCGACCCATCCCTCATAACTGACTTTGAACGATCTGCTGCTTCCACATCCTCTGTTAATGCCACCTCCTCCACCTCCTCCATCCGTGCCAGGCCCTCCTCGCCCCCGTCCTCCACCCCGGCTCAGTGTAGGGCTTCTTCTAACTCTGTGCTTCTTTCAGGTGTGGGGTCGCGGGGTCGGCCGCCAGGAGGCGTCCGTTAAGGGGGGGGGTACTGTGAGGATCTCTGCTGCTGGTGGTGGTGAGTGGAATTAACTGTCTTGCAGGGCGTGGCAGCAGAGGATCATTGATCTCAGGTGTGGATCGTTACCCAGCTCAGGAGAGCTGGGTACTTAAGCAGAGGAGGAACAAGAGACAGACGCCAGTTTGTTCCGCAACTTTACGTGGTACAGAGTGGCTAGTGAGCAGTATTTATCAGAGAGTGTTTCGCAGTATTAACCTGCCTTCTTTTCCCCTTATGTTCAGCCTGCTGTACTGGAGCTCCTCTCCTGACAGCATAACCTCCAGCGTGGATATCGAATCGCTCATAGTGAGGATTGGCTCAACGCGGGAACTTCCTAGAGCTCCGTTGCGGTGCTACGCGACCAGCTCTCTCCCTCTGGCTCCCTGTCTGTCTCTGGCTTCCTCTGGTCCACACCTCACCGGTCACCGTTCTGCTGTCACCCCTGTCGCAGTCACGTCTGCGCACTCAGCACTCGGACCCGGATCTCACACACGGATTACTGACAGCTTGGCTCACCACCCCTGCGGCAGCATCCTAGGATCTCTCCTCAAGCCCGGACGTCATTCACACAACCGTGAGTTGAGCGAGCACAATCCCCGCACGCCGCAGCTGGTTTCTCCCACTGTCACTAACCTCTCTCTCTCTCACAACCCCAGGACCGTTCCTGTCCCGCACCAGGCCCGTCCTGAGTTTTCATCAGCACATTCATTGTTTACGTGTATAATACTTGGAGCACTGTATATAATAAACACTGTTAACCGTGAGCGCTGTCTCCTCGCATTGTGTGTGTCTGGAGTTTGGGTCACTTTGAGAGCTCGTCAACAACCCCACCTGGTACGAACCATGACAGCAACTGATCTTTACTTTTGACTTATCCTGGACTACTTAAAGCTGCAATTCTGATTTTTCCTTTTTTAATAATAATAATAATAATCTATACTTTAGTAATCCCTCTTGGGAATTCTTGCCCAAGGATACTTCAACACGTAGCCTCTGCCGGAACTTGGGATCAAGCTCCGGTCTCACGATCAGAGGATGACCTCCTTCTCGATTACATTACGGCTGGCCCGGGGCATTTGAGGGTTCAGTATCTTGCCCAAGGACACTTCGACACAAAGCCTGCTGACACCAGAGACCAAACCCAGGTCACTGATCTCCCTCCCTACTGGGCTATGGCTGCCATAACTTTTCAGGAGTCATGTATGATTTTTTGAAATTCCATAAAAGTGACAGTTTGACCTGGTTCTGTAATAAAATGCAGTCATTTTGACTGGGTCCTACTAATCATTAGCCAATATCATTCTACATCCGCATAAATATCACGTCAATCAACCAAGCATGCTCAATCATGTACACTGAAGAGCCACGGCAGGCTGGCATTTACGAGTTGTTTAAACGTCTAATCATCAAAACAATAAATAAATAAACAATAAAAATGTATAAATGTAACTTCACCATCAAGTGTCCATCGTAAAAAATGTGGCACACATGCACATAAGACAGCCAATGCTAGCTATCATTGCTATCGTATCATGGACACAGAGGGGCGGGACTTAAAGGTGCAACACATTTTTTTCTCTTCAGTAGCACAGTCTGATAAAAAAAAAACTCCAGATTGCTGCATTAACTTGAGTCAGGGGTTACAGTTATGCATGGTCTAATTCATTAAAACTACAATTGCAATTCTGTATACCTTCTTGTAAGTCACAATTTTGTTCCTAAAGCTAGACACCCGCAGTTGCAACCCCCTGATAGAGCTTTAATAATTATCGGTACACTCTGTGGTTTGGGTTTATTAAGATAGTAGAACTATAATTCATTGATAGATGCATTGAATTTTACAAAGTTGTTACATTAACTGCAGGAGAATGACACTTAAAAATAAATAAATAAGGTTTTGTTACGTTGTTTCTTTCCCTAGTCATGCTTTACTGGGTGACTGTAGCCTAGTGGCAGGGAGATTGCCTCTCATGACAGGGGTTCAATCCCTGGTGCTGTCAGGCTACATGTTGAAGCATTCTGAGGCAAGATGCTGAACCCTGTAACTGCTCCCTGGGTGCCGTTAAAAAGAGGCTGCCCTCTGCTCCTCCTCAACAGCATTGTTTCTGCTTTTGGTTCACGAACATGATGGCGCTAAACACACCAAAAGCTTTGCAAAAACAGTTTTATTTGGCCTCCTGCGATGACAAGGCAGAAAAGCATTTTTCAAATTGCTAATGAATCACAGTGCTTTAAAAGCAGAAATTAAATTTTGAGCTGAATTTTCTCGAGATGTGTCCTCTAGCATCAGAAAAATGCCACAAGAACATGTTAACAACATGAAAAACACGATTTTCATTGAAGTGGGTCTTTAAAGCTGTTTTTACACTTTCATTACATTACATCTTTCCATATAAGCTAAAATGTAACTTAGCTGAAATTATTATTTTATTTTCATCACAACTAAGTGTGTTGAGTCGGGTATTTCAAACAAATACAAAAAGTCTTAGAAACCTTTTGAAGAAGGTGTTAACATGTCTTTATGTCTCCTGACTGTTGGTCACTGTTGCTCTTGATATACCTGTCATGCTGTATTTCTCAGAAACAGAAAACACACCACAATAGCATTTGTAAATGTCTTGTGTTCCATAAGTAAATAATTTTCAGTGCAAAGGTAAATCTACAATAATAAGAGGATAAAGTAGTTTCTTGTTTTTTTTTTTTTGCTTTTGTTTTTCATAAAATAGATTTCTATTAAAGAATGGAAAAGCCAGGTGGAAAAAGATAAACTTTTTGTACTAGTAAGGGTTTGTTTTATAGCAGCATTATTTGCAGTAGTAGATTATAAATGAAATAGGAACTCCACAAATTGATTCTGGTCTCCAATCATCAAGTAAACTTGTTTTCTCAAGCATCAAAAGGCAGATAACAAATAAAATGCCTTTGAAAAAAATAATACAACCTTTTTAAATCCCTCCTGAACTTTGCAATGCCATTCATCAATGGTCCCTTTGTGCGCCCCTATTATCTCCAAAATGTCATTTTCTCCTTGGCCTCCTCTCTCTGAACATGAGGGACCAAGGCTGATGATAGCAGTTGTAACTCTACTACAAACGTTGAAGGCGACTACCGGTGTCAAGCCACCACAACCCGATCTGTGTCAGACACAAGGTGAGGTGAAAGGTGAGTGCTGTAGAATTTAATGGTTCAGCAGAGCCATTTTGGGAACATAAGTTGAAGGGAGACCCTTTCCCCCCCATCTTCTCTCTCTTCTCCATGTTACTCATTTTTTTGTGACTTCACTCTTTTATCTCTCTCCTTTGCTGGTCTTAACCCCAAAAGGGTGCAAATTTCTCTCTGTTTTGTGTGTTGAAATCATACAATCAGAAATAGTGCAAGTTGACCATTGTACTAGGTTTAATAAGGAGTCATTTTCCTTTGATCTATCTTTTTATTAATCACGTGTAGATTATTTCCATAGGACGTTTCGGAGGATAACTAGGCTCCAGAAAAACATGAAAACCCTGTATATGAATTGCAGTGTAGTAATAAAACATCTCCTTTTCTCACATCAGCACTGCAAGTAACATAATTTTTAACTTTCAAGGTCTGTTTAGCAACATAATTTAGGGCTTATTTTGTGTTTTTTTAATTACCCTTTTTAATTACTGTCTCTTAAGTTAAGGAAGCAAATCTAATTGGTTAAGCTTTCAGTTTTTGCACTTTGGGTCTTTCTTTTCATATTTAGTCTGAAAAGTACCGATTCATGAAGGATCGTGATCATGTGGACATGGCTCATAAAGTCAACATCTGCCATTTTATTTCTCATTTAGGGTTAGGTTAGGGTGAGATTAACTCAGTGATCTCCCCTGCGACTCAAAAGCTACCAGGGTTTGGTGTGGAGATCAAAGGTCTGTTATCACTTTTATGTTTGTGAGTATGTGCTCCTCAGGGGCTCCTATCCACAGGAGGCCCTTTCGTGATTTGAGGTGTGCTGTGTTTGGTGACGTGGCCATTGGGAAATAACCTGGTGTATGCATGTACCAACAAGGAGGACCCTGTTCATACTGAGTTTAAAGTTATCATATGCTGATTTGAAAAGAGTGAGTAACCATTACTAAGGCACTGGCAGACAGCCATTTATATTACGTAATGCTCTAACAATCTTTAACTGCTATATGTTGTGTTTTCTGAGAAACTAATCATTGTAAAGAATTGGTTCAGTTGTACCACATATGGTTTAAAATCTAAGGACCTTCTAAGGAGCTCCTGAACAATGCCTACAATTCACCCAACTTTCTTCTAATTTGTATACATTGTAATTACTTAAAAACTGGTATTTAGACACAGATAATAAAGACGCTTTATAACAACAGGGAACAAAGTGTAGTTTTTAAAAAACAGGAAATTCTTATTTCAGTGAAATCTATGAACAGCTTTAATATCTTTGGACAATTTGGAACAAATGAAATAGTAATCTCGGGGGGCTGTGGCTCAGTGGTTAGAGCGGTCGTCTTCCAATCAGAAGGTTGATCGATCCCGGCTCCCAACACCCCATGTCAAAGTGTCCTTGGGCAAGACACTAAACCCTTATATTGACCCCGATTTGCATATCCAATTGTATGAATGGGTAAATGTAAAAAAACCTGTAGTGTGAAAGTGCTTTGAGTGGTCTGAATGATTAGAAAAGCACTATTCAAAAACAGGACTTTTACCATTTACCATTTTATTAAAGATGAAAGCATCCAGCAACATAGTTGAAACAAAAAATGTTATACTAGCTAATAAGATGTCAAAAATGGTTATATTTTAATTTTATAAAACTTTTTTGCACTATGATATGTCAGTGAAAATACTACTAGCTTTCTTTATCAATGTAAATATGTCAAGATTTTCCATTGTAGTAATGAATGTTAAAAGTGCATTCAGCTGATCACACAATACCTTTTCTTTATTCAAGGCCTATTATTAATAAAAGTGTACTTTTGGCATTGTGCTTTGAACAATTTTGATTTCCTTTTGGTTTATGGTAGCAACTTAATTTCTGATAAACAATTTAGAATTTTATAAAAACTAGAATTATTTTAAAGTTTCAGGGTGATTTACAGGCACCCCCTTTTTGAAATCTATACCCCTACCTGACCACCCAACAAATACTGATATCTACTCAGCCTCTCCCGCCACCATACGTCACAGTTTGAGTGTATATCCACTATCCATTTTTGGGGCTGAGCTGGAGATTTTTCATACCACCTCCTGAGGTGGTACAACCTTCAGGGCTGAAGCGAGCCTTATTTGTGCAGTGATTGGCTATGATAGATGATGGCGCTAGCATGCCCATCTCTTCGCTGCTGGCCTCTGATTTGTGTGGTGAAAAGAGCCGGAAGTTATGTCAATAAATAGTGACACAGTTAAACTTTTGTTGTTGTTACTGCTTGTGTTCCAATTAAAAATGGTGAGTCGATGGAGCGATGCTGAGGAGTGAACTGTCCTGCCTTCGGTGGCTGAAGAAAGGATACAAGGAGAGTTGGACGGAGTGACATGAAACAAAAACATTTAGAGTGCTCTCGGACTCCATGGCTGCTCTTGGCTTTCAGCAGACTTCAAGGCAGTTTTAAGAGAAGCTAAAGAAGATGAAAGCAGACTACCTGCTGTCAAAGACCACAACAGCCGGAGTGAAACCGAAGCAAAAACCCGCCCTCGTCCACGCCTTTGCAGGCTGCTCACTGTGTCTGGTTCTCCATGGTTGAACCATGGGAGCCCCATCTAGCACATCTAACCATCTCCTTCAGGGGCGTGCATGCAGTTGTCAGTGTGATGTGTGGCCCCATGTTTTTGGTCCTCTTGGGGTGCAATGAAATCCCAAATGTACTTAGTCTTCCCCTGTCTGCCTCTGTGCATGGGGGGAGGGATTTTGAAGGCAGTTCATATTTTTTCCAAGACAGTATTACACACTTTCAACTCAGAACATAATGCTCTGTATGAAAACTGCAGCTTTTCCTTTTTTTTAAAATTTCCTATATTAATCCCTCATGGGGAAATTTGGCTCTGCATCTGACCCATCCTCACCTTGAGGTTAGGAGCAGAGAACAGCTATCTTAAATAGCGCCCGGGGGGCAGTTGCGGGGTTCAGTATCTTGCCCAAGGATACTTCGGCACGTAGCCTCTTGCCGGGACACGGGATCAAGCTCCAGTTTAGCTTGCCATTTCCGGGGATTGAACCCGCCATCTTTCGAATGAAGGGTGATCGCCCTTCTGTTAGACTACGCTGCCCGCCATTTTACCAGCAACTTAAGGACATGATCTAAAATATTTAGTAAGACCTCCTTGAGAGGGGTCAGGCTGCAGACCTCCACTCTCAGGACCCCTCCTTGCAGACCTCTACTCTCAGGACCAGCTCTCCTGACAGGACCGGAAATTGCGTCCACTTTGGCTGTCAGGACCGGAAGTAGTGTATCACTCTGCGCTAGTGAGTCTGAGTATCCAAAAAAAAACATAAAAAATTACTTTATATATATATATATATATATATATATATATACACACGTATATATATATATATATATATATATACGTGTGTGTGTGTGATTAGCTTAAGAAGGCTTTCATGGTCGTTTGCAAACAAAATGATTGTGTCCTGGCCATTTTTATCCATATAAGTGGTTGATCCATGATCACTACTTTAAAGGGACTTAAGGCAGCTTTACAAAATCTGACTCAGTGCTGCCGCGACAGGCGCTGTGGCTAACTGCAGCCACCAGCCAAGCCGGCACGGGAGCGCGCACAGACACTTTACAGACTGTTCGTCTTCACAGCACTGCACCGGGGAGGCTAACATACTTCACGTCAGGTCTCTCCACTCTGTTATTTGATTTGATCTCATCATTTTCATACTGTATCAGGCTCTAAACACAACCTATAATGTTTTCTCACCTGGTCACAAGGAAATGAGCCATGTCAGCATCCGTTTTCACTCCCAAATGCAGCTGAAGTTCCCTCCATGAACCGAACGCATATACAATATTTATGCGGGTACCTGCCCGGCTTCGGTCATATTTTTTTTTAGACTCACGAGATGCCGCTGATAAAGTCTTTTTTTTCTTCGTGGTGCCACTTTTTTGGGGGGTGAGAGTGGATGCAGGTCGTTTGCTGGCTGCAGAAACATCCATAAGTATACCTTCAGTGTTTGAATCCAAGTCCACGGCGGCCATGTTCTTCCTGTTCAAGAGCTGTCGGCAACGCGCATGCAGCGTCAATTTACGTCACATCCCTACTTAAATGTGCCATTCTCCTGCTAGAAGACTGAGAGTACTGAGTCACCATACATGTTATGTTTATTTTTTTCACCCAAAATTTGTCTCTTACAGATGCATATTTCAATAACAAGTGCTGGCACCACGCCCAAAATTGAACGCTGCAAGACATGCTGCAGTCATTTTCACTGTCCACTATGCCTAAAGTTTAAACCTGCAAAATGCTCCAAGCTGCAGAGCCACTTACAGGCACATTTAAAAGGTGGCATTTTATTCAAAGGTAAACCAAATGTTTATGTTTGTACTCATAAGTATGAACCAAGGCCAATTATTTATGGCAGGTTGTGGTTTGGTTTAAGGATAATAATGGACTCTTAATGGTTTGAAGAATATCTTTCAAAAATGAAATATTTAAGAACCAGATTTTCTGCTCTGCGAGTAAAACTGTACATGAGTTATGTGAGTGAAATGCATAGCAGATAAATGAGAAGTTAAAAACTAGAATGTTGCTGATATGGGGTGTGTGTACACACTCACCCTGAAAGAGAATACTTATTAACTGTACTTGTTGTTTGTCCTTAACTACAATGTTATGTTCTTTTGCACAACTTTCGTCTAGGGGCGGCTGTGGCTCAGTGGCTAGAGCGGTCGTCCTCCAATTTGAAGGTTGGTGGATCGATCCCGGCTTCCACCGCCACATGTCAAAGTGTCCTTGGGCAAGACGCTGAACCCCATGTTGCCCCCCGATCTGCGTATCGGGTTGTGTGAGTGTTAGCCCCTACTCCTCTCCATATTGGGTTGTGTGGATGGGTAATGCAAAACCTTGTAGTGTGAAAGTGCTTTGAGTGCTCTGAATGACTAGAAAAGCGCTGTACAAATACAGGACATTTACATTTAGATAAAATCATCTGCAGATGTGGACTGAACTGCAGACATCAAGGACACTTTCATTGTCCTGTGTGCAGTAAAACTATTTTGAGAAGGGCAGACATGACAAAACACTTGGAGGATTGCCAGGGCGTCATGACGGCCGCCACTCCAGAACGCCAATAGACGAGAGTCAGTTGGACCTGCGTTCGCCGACCCTAAATCGGTTTAAAATCAGTTCAAATCCGTTATTTTTTTAATCTCATTCCTCATTTTGCTGTTGCACCCAGGATATGCGCAAAATCGACCCATTTTTTCTACACTGAAAACAAGAGTTCCAATTTGTGTGTTGCTACGAATAGCTAAGGAGTAGCAGTTTCAAACAACTTCCTTACAGGTAATACGTGAGTGGGCACGGAGAGATGACATCACTCTCCCGTCACTGTAAAAAATATCATTTCTATGAGCGCAGGATTCAAGATGGCACTGGAACGGAATAAACAATAGAGTATCTAAATGGCTAGAATAAAAAAATTACGGATTTGAACTGATTTTAAACCGATTTAGGGTCGGTGAACGCAGGCCCAACCGACTCTCGTTTATTGGCGTTTAGGTGTTTGCCGTGTGAATCAAAAATCTCCGAGACGAATCCGAATCGCAAAAAAGTACCACTGATGACGAGTAAAACACATCTCACAGAATAAATAAGGCCCCAATTGCAAAAAACGGGCGTTCTCCTTTAAAGATGCAGCTGTAGTGTCCACCTCAGTTCTGAAGCTGGATCTGTCCTTTACCAGTTCACCTTCAGCAGCTCGACAAAGCTCAACAGCCGCACCTCTGTCCACACCCCTGCAAGCCACAGTCTCAACCGGTCAAGAATTGCAAGACACAAATACAGTGCCCTCCTTGGTTTTACCTGCTTCCACAAAGAATAGAGGTGCAAGATATTCCATGAAAAAGGAAAAATGCCCTCATTGCAACCAGAAAATTTACAAGAAAAACATTGCCACTCATATCCAAAGAAAACACAGTGGACAATCAAAGGACATAACCGCTAAGAATCATTTTAATAGTGTCTGTGTCGATGCTACCAATGGCATTTCTGCATTGCAGAAAACAAGGCATGGTTTTTCTGTGCCAATACATGTGCAGAGCAAAACATGGGGTCATGTTCATAAGATATTGTTGGAGTTAGAGGAATGCAGGCAATATCATCTAATGACAGTCAGAAGTGGATTAACGTTTCAGCACTGTGACCACATTCGGTCACTAGACTACTGTACAGAAATGGCAACCGAGGAATTCCTTAAAGAGGAAGTTTTGACTGAGATGGTGGCATTAACATTTTTTGGTGAGGCTAAAAAGACAATCTGCTTGAAAAGACAAAGGAATGCCAAAGCAACTCATGTGCCTCTCTGTGTTCAAGTATGCCTTCAAGAAAGCCAGAAACACTTTTGTTTTTCCATCCATGAGCCATCAGTAAATCATTACAGTCGCTTTGGAAGGGTCATGGTGTCCTATAACACAGAAGACGACACTTGGCATTGCCCTTGTGCAAAACCTAGAAGGTCATGTGTGCACAAAAATCTTAGCAAGTGGCACTTATTCCAGACAAACCGGGACATCTTTAAAACTGAGGCAGCCAGTACAACACCAGAAAAGCACAAGGACACCAGCTATCCGCCACCGGATGACATTGTAGAGCGGCTTGTAAAGTACTTGTACAGTAAGAAAAAAATCCCAGTTTACTTGCCAGATGCCAAAGGCCCTGACTGATCATTTGACAGAATTGCACCCAACAGAGACTCTTTGCACAAACTGTCCAGAGTCAGTGCATCTTCAAAACTTAACAAATATCACAAAAAAGGCCAAGATCATCACCATGAATGGCATACTTGAAAGTAAGATATTTTAATTTAAACTTTAGGATTAGTTTTCTTAAACAGTGTGTTATGTTGATTATTTAAAATCCAAGCCTGAGGCCAACTTGTGCAATAGCTTGGGTCCCATTTGTAACTAATTGCATTTCTTGTTTTCATGTTTTCTAGACGTTTCAACCTATTACCGTTGTTGTCCAAAATGCCGAATGATGTATAGGTACTAGGACTGGAAGGACAGTCTTCACAACTTTGATGACCATACCATATTGACCCTTGAGTTATGTCTATATTTAAGACACAACTTGCAGGTATGCACGAACAACGAAATTTCCTTTGTGAAAAAGGGCTTCAGTTGGTTGAATAATTAGAATAATCTTTTTAAGCAAATATATGTATGGATCTTTCCTTCTTTCTTTCTGTCTGTCTTTCAGAACAACATCTCAGTGTCAAAAGTGATTAACTCACTTGAAAGCCTGAGGAAAGTAAAATATCCATCCAGAGACACTATCCTTCATGCGTACTGCCACTTTGAGGCATTAACAAGTCACAAGTACTCTTGTGTTTGCTGTGGATTCTTCCCACCAGTAGTAGTGATGGACCTACTCAAAAAAGGGGTCTTCAAATTAACTGGTAAGCCTAGGTGTGTTTGTGTGTTTACGGGGTGGTGTAGATTGTGTATACTTAAAGAAAGCTTACAAACAACTTGTTTTTCCATTAGTGAGTGACATAAAAGAACCTTCTGAGAACTTCACTGGTGACGTGGACATTGAAAAGTTCTGGGATTCAGTTCAGCTGGAAATGATTGCTCGTGGATTTTCCCCACGTACTAACATATTTAAAGACCGTGTAAAGGGAATTCTGCTATTTTCTTCTAACCACATTATAAACATAATAAATGTACTGTTCTAAACATGTGAAAAACCTCCCAACAATTAAAAACTGAATTGTGGAGCTAGCCTTCAAATTGCGTTTCAAGAGTTTTCTGTTTCAGGATTTTATGGGCGGGTCTAAAAGGGCAGCCGCGTGTCGTCCCGTGAATAGGGAAAGATACACGTAAATCAAACCTGGTGTTGTGCACAGTTTGCAAAACACTCCTCTTCTAAATCCTCCACTGAAGCTGAAGTCAGCATGATGTCAGAGGACCGGCTTGTTGATGAGCTATTGAAGCAGAAGGTATGTATATATGTGTGTGCATACATGTGATATTCAGTCTGTGGAAAGTGTGTGACTGCCTTATAATAAACCAGCACACCCATTGTTCCAGGGTCCCAACTTTTATGGTACAACACGTTCTTGAACTAAGACCTGCTATAGTTATTTGTAATTCTGTTGTTTTTGTCATAATAACAAATAAAGTAGCTTAACATTCTTTCAGAGAAACACTTATAAAATTAAATGGCATAGTACAGACAGGAATTGCTTTTCAACTTACAGGTTTTTATTCTTTAGATAAATGCCATGTGGACTCTGGTAACCTTTCAGTTTTTAGTTTGTTTTTTCAATGTTGGTTTTATGTATTATCAAAAGGTCTCCACGGTGCAAAAGTTGTGCAAGGCATGCAATCTGGACAGCAAAGGATCACGCATGGATCTTGTTGTCCGACTGAGGGAGGAAATGAAGACGAGACACTCCTATGACAAGATCTTCCAGAAGATTTGGGGAGCATCTGGTAAGGGTTACATGTACACTAGATGATATTCACTTTGAAATTAATAATCTTTGGATTTACTAATAACTTTTTTATTATTTAACCCTCTGGGGTCCAAGGGTTTTTTGGAGAAATAAACCTCGCCTGACTTTTTTTTGTTTAAATGCTACTAAAACACCACCTTTCAATGCCCCATAATGTCCTATACCTTGTTTTTTTTATTTTGAATTGAAGTATCATAAACTGCTGTGTAAATGAGGCTCCTTTGCTTGAAATAAAGAGTATTAGAATAAAAAATACAAAAAAAATTAGGCGAAAATTAGAATATCACACTTTATTCAAGAAAAACTCACACTAAATATCAATGAATAAGAAAAACAACACTTGAAAATGAGTCTTTAGGTTCTTGTAGGCAAATCTGAGTCAAATTTTCCTGGGAAAAAGTCTCAAATGTTACCTGCTGCTTTGTGATAGTTCAAAAAGCAATTTCGATCTAGGATCACACAGAGAGGAACATCACACTTCTGGCATTTCCATGGAGTGTTCATCTTCTTCCCCTCAGTCTGCCTGCAGTAAGCACAGGTTCTCCTTCCGAAAGAGGCACGCTTCGATGGGTCTTCTTGGTCAGAGATTGCAACAGGTAGGTGTTCTGCAGGCGCTGCTGGAGCAGGAGAGATCTTTATGGTGGTTCCAAGCAGTTGGGCTGTCAGCTCTTCAGTGAACTGCTTGTGCGTCAAAGCCTTCTGTCCCCTGTTCTGGCTGATTTCCTGGTGAAGAATGTAAGCGTTGGTGGTGGCGATGTCCAAAAAATGATAAAAGAGAGTCCGGTACCAGCGCATGGTTTTGCGATGAGCTGTGTAATATTGCACGAGCTGGTCAGACAGATCGACTCCTCCCATGTGTTTGTTGTAGTTTACAATGGGGTTTGGGCAAGGGATAAGCTGTCCCCCCCATGTGCCTTGCTGGTCTTTGGTGCGCCGAGTCACTTTGTCACCAGTGTAAGCGGGGTGGATTGTTGAAGAAACTGAAACCTCCCGGGTGTCCATCCATTTTACAAACACAATGGGGCCATCCCGGATCCACCTGATTGTGCCCCTTGGATCCTTCTTGGAGAGGGCATTTTGCTGTGTTTGGGGGCATCCCTTTCTGTTTTGTCTGTACGTGCCACATGCTCCAATATTGATGTCCAGCAAGTCCTTGAATAAACACGGGCTGGTATAAAAATTGTCCACGTATAAATGGTAGCCACCTCCCAGGTAATTTGGATTTACCAGTGACATCACAGTGTCATATGACAGTCCACGCCCCTTGGTGAACTTACACTTTCCTGTATAGATTTTGAAGTCGACTGTATAGCCATTACTGCTATCTGCTAGGACAAATAGCTTGAATCCCCACTTCACAGGTTTTTCTTTCATATACTGGGTCATTCCGGTATGGGCTTTGGTGGCCACCATTCGCTCGTCGATGGAGAGGTTCTGCTTGGGATGGTAGTGGGATTTGCATGCTGTCATAAGTGTGTCCAAGAGTGGCCTGAGGCGAAAGAGCTTGTCATGTTCTTCTGTTCCACGTTTGCGGTCATTTTCAATATCCTCTTCTGGGTCACTCATGTGAATGTTCCAAGAAATGATCCTGTATCTGTCCCTTGTCATCACTGTTGGTGGAAAATGAACTGAAAAAATTGTGTCCCTCCTCCAGTAGTCTCTGATGTCATTCAGTTTCACAAGACAGAAAAAAAACACAAGTCCCAGGAACTTGTAGAACTCAGTCTCTTGCAACATTGTCCATGCGTACTTTTTCCCTTTGGCAATGTTCTTTGCAGCCTGTTTATTGATGTTGCTGCAAAGCTGTGAAATGGCAGCTCTGTCTATGAACAGTGAGAAGAGATCCAGAGGGGTGTAGTTGGACGTCATGTCCAGCTGGGGACCGGGATTCCTTTTGGGGACAAATCTTTTTTGGGGTGGAGCAATGTCTTCATCCATAGAAGTTCTCCAGCCAGTCTGTCTACTTTGCAGGCCTGGTGATCTGCTCCGGCCAGGCTGTGGGCTGCCTGGTGATCTGCTCCGGCTAGGCTCTGTGCTCCTTGATCTGGCCCTTGATCTCCCTCCAACCCGTGCACGGCTGCGCTGTGATGTTGTGGGAGTAGGGGGGGATGGTACCTGGCCCAGGTTTGACGCGGTTGGCTCTTCAGCTGGAGTTGGTGAAGTTTCAGCAGAGCTCAGACTGGATGATGGTGCTGGAGATGTTGGTCGAACAGGCTCAATGCTGTAAAATAAAAGTAACTTTATCAATGAAAATGAAATGAAAATGAAATGAAAATGAAATGAAAATGAAATGAAAATGAAATGAAAATGAAATGAAAATGAAATGAAATGAAAATGAAATGAAAAATACTTTATAAAAAAAATTATTTATCAAACATGTGTGTCAAAGCTGCACAGTATAAAACTAGAAAGGCACTCAGAGAGTGCAGACCTCCGCCACGCCCCATTTTGGGCACCTTTCTAGATCTCAGATCCGGAATATGATCCGGATCAATCCCAAAATGTAATGGTGTCTTCCTACACTGATTTCCTATTGACCCACCAAATTTCATCCAAATCCGACCAACAGTTTTTATGTAATCTTGATGACACACAGACACACAGACACACACACGGAGATGATTACATACCCTCCTGGCGGAGGTAACAAACTTATTGACAAAGAAGCAATGCTTATTATGCTTATGCTTTTTCTCAAAATAATATATTTTACTTACTCCTCTGCTGGATCCAATCCATCCAGGTAATCCAACTCGTCACCAGATGAAAAGCTTTCAATGTCTGACTCGGGTTCAGCATCACTGTCCATCAGCTGAGCTAAAACCTCCGCCGCAGTAAGCCACTGTTTTGCCATTTTGCGCAAAAAAGATTTTGTTGAAAACAAGTCTGAAAAGAAATTTCAGTTGTTTTTTCTCTCCGTCGTATGCAACTCTTTTTTTTCTCCTTCGTATCCCTCGCTGGTCTTCTTCTTCTGCGTCTCTGGTCTGCGTCTTCTTCTTCTGCGTCTCTGGTCTTCTTCTGCTGCATCTCTGGTCTTCTACTTCTTCTGCATTTCATTCCGCGTCTCTGGTCGTCGATGCAGAGTGATTGACACCGTTTGAAAGGGTGTTTTCTGAAGCATAATCAGCTGTGATTTGACAACCGCGCGTCATGCGCAAAAGACAAATGCTCTGATTGGAACACCGACTTTGACACGACACTGTATCCCTTGTGAATGGGCTAGAGCGATGCCGGAACTACTGTCTGAAAGCCTGGATTCTCCCGATTTAGACGGGGAAAAAAAGTAAGTTTCTATCTTTTATGGTTCGGAAGTTATGTTCGATTAAACACAACAAGGTCCCTGGCATCGTCGACGATGCCGGCGTCCCCAAAGGGTTAAAATGACTAATTTCAAAACATGCTTCCAAAAATGAAACTGCCAGGGTATAACTCCACACCACTTACTGAATGTGGCCTTGCTAACCTGCCTAAGATCAACCTGCCTAAAGACACTATCAATGCAATCATCATTTTTAATGAGATATTAAACATGTTCAGACATGTTTGAATCAGGTTATGATTTAAGAGGGGCAAATCCGAATGGTAAATATTTTCACTATGGTTAATTTAATTCATTAAAAATCAGAAAAAGCACCTGTTAGTGAGACTAAACCAGTTGACTGCTCATTTTGCCCCATGCTGAGGTGAACATGCTCCCAGCCAGCTCCTGACTTCCCTGCAGAACAGCAGTTACTTTTAAGTCCTAGTTCAGCCTTACTTTTAGCATTCATGAAGCTTTGCTAACTTATTAAAGTAGTTCTTGCAAGCTTCTCAAGTCATTGTTTCCCCATGGCTCAAGAAAACTAGATGTAACCACTCCACACTGTACATCATGAGATCATAATGTTCTATCTATAACAAAGTCTTGACATCTGCACTATTTTGCCTTCATCGAGTTTCCGCTTCACAGACAGAAAATGGAAACTAATGGTTTTAGCTGAGTTTTGTTGACAATGTGCCTTTCACTAAAATGAAAATGTAAATATTACAGGGTTAAAATTCTGTCTTGATTTATGTCAGAAATAAACTTTAATGTGCACTAAACTCAATCACTTATGAAGCTTGCATTAACAATTGGCAGCATACATGTATTTTTGTTTAGATATACACGTCATCTTCACAACACAATAACTCAACAACAGAGGTTTCTTCAGAATTAATTGATATTAGGTGTTATTATGTGTTTTCAGAGCTGACTGTGAAAGACCAGCGACCTGTAAAAAAATGTACCCATTACTTGTCAGGTAACAAGAGTAATATATTTTTTGTCCAGTCATATCTTGAGTATTATCACCCAGCATCCAGTCACTGAATGGCTTCAGAAAGAAGAAATGGTCAAATTCTAGACTAGGTGCTAAAAACAAAATTTTACAATGCAATGTTTAAATAATCATGCTTCCATTTCATTTTAATTAATCCGTAGATGCAAAAGGGCAGCTGGTTGAAAACAATTGATTGTTTTTCCCTGTAATGTCGAAAGTGAGAAAAAAATGCAAACAAAAAAGCATCCATTGTGGATTAGGCTCTCAGGAACTGCTGCCAGAAAATCATTGGTGCCTGTCGCGGCAGCAACTGGAATTGGTGGACACTAGTGGTGATGGAAGCTGTCAAGATGAAGGAGGAAGCCTTTGGGGCTTGGATGTCTCAGAGGACTCCTGAAGCAGCTGACTGGTACCATGTGGCTAGAATAATGACAGCTTCTGTGATCATGAAAGGTAAAGCCTAAGTGTGGAAGAAATCTGGAAAGGCCATTGAGAAGAACTTTCATTTGGCTTTTAAGAGGCTCTGGCAATCCTTTCAATGACACAGAAAATAAAAGCCCATCCCATGTTGTGTTTGGTTTGGGTGGGGAGCAGCTGACTCATACTGGGGATATTGGATGGTGGAAAAACACTCTTAAACCTTATCACCATGTCCTCCCTTGAGGAGGCAAAGCCTGAGGACTTGGGTGGAGTTGAGTCCATCACATTGACGGAGGGTGCCAACATAGTTAAAAGGCTGTTTTGCAGCAAGGTGCCTGCGGTGGATGAGTTTCACCCTTAGAGGCTTAAGATTCTGGATGCAGTGGAGCATCTGATTAGGATGCCTCTTGGATGTCTCCCTATGGAGATTTTCTGGGCATATCCCACTGGAAGACCCCTGGGCAGACCCAGAACTTACTGGAGGGATTATATATATTCTATCTGGTCTGGATATGTCTGGGTTTCCCTACTTAATCTGTTGTGTGAAATGGATAATTTTGAAGTGGATGGATGGATGGATGGATGGATGGATGGATGGATGGATGGATGGATGGATGGATGGATGGATGGATGGATGGATGGATGGATGGATGGATGGATGGATGGATGGATGGATGGATGGATGGATCTACAAAATCCTATGGTAAAAAAAAATCTTAACCCTGCCACCTTTCTCTTCCAGCCACAATTATATTAATGTCAAAGGATAGTGAATGTTTTAGACCCAAAAATATATCTAAAAGAGACTGAACATATCTAAAAGAGACCTCATTGCAAGGCTTTTTTTGCTTTTGCAACTTATCTTTAAAATTTGTTTTCTCTAGGTGACTTGATGGAAAGCTGCTGAGCTCCTTGTCATAACTCTGCTGACCCAGTAAAACCAAATAAAGCGAGTGAATGAGAGTGAATGCAGTGATAAAAGCTCTATTGTCAAAAGCAATTTGTTTAAAATCAACCAATGTTGGCTTTTCCTAAAACCTTTTTATTCATCTATATTAGGACACCTAATGCTGGCTGTACAACTTTGAGATTTTAATCAATACATTTTGTTTAACAGGCATCAGACAAGATCTCATTCCATTATTTCTATTCAATGTGTGAATTTTATTTCTAATTTGTGGTGAAAGTTCCTTCATTTGTCATAGCTTAGGATAATATAGAAAACAAAGAAGTAAAGATGCATTTGCTTGCAATGAATTCAACAAAATTTCCCAGTTCCATACCCATATAAAAGTTAAAGCCCCAGGCAAATAAAAAAAATAAAAAAAAAAAGTATTTTTATTTTCCCCAAACTTCTCAAATGTTTTCTAGTCAAATAAACACAATTTATTTACACAACAAAACAATCTTTTCACTGCAGACATTTTTTAGGTGTTTACAAACTTTTTTTTTTTTTCTGAATCAAAGTATATTGAAGTCTTCTTTAGGGATTTGTACTCTTTCTTGGTAGGCTAAAGCATTAGGTGGTCTTTTCTGCTCTGTCAGTTTTGTTTTGAGCAGCTCTAAAAAACGTTAATGGCATGATTTTTAGGTTGGAGCTGTTGTTATTGATTCTCAGGCATGTTCAATGTATACGAAAAAGAAAATCTCTCATGTTTCAGCCAATTCCATTTGTTATCTCAGTGTTCTCCATTTGTTATTCACCGCACATGTTAAGAGTCAATTTGAGATAATAGACACAGTCTGCAATTAGGTGACCACCCTTCAAAGCTCACTGATTAAATCACTATTGACTGATTACAGGCAATTTCCCAGTTCCATGATTAACAAGTTATGTGATTAAGAAAAAAAAAGAGAGATGAGGAGAAAGTGTTTAAGCAAATCTCTCCTTGTCAGCAGAGACTGGGAGTGGTTAGATTTTGAATTAAATCTGAAGTCATAATAAGTTTTTTTCTTTGTTTATTAAACTGTGTTGACAAATTGTCTATCCTTTCCCTGAATTTGGATATTTGTTCCCTCAATTTAACAAGTTGTTTGCACAAATTTGAATTTAAGGCAGTAGGTTTTATCCAAGTTTGAGCTCTGCCATAACCAATGTCATGCTTTTCCCTGTTTCATTATGCTTCAGTATGTACAGCTGCTATGCTACAATCAAGTTCACTCACCTGTTTTCCCCTGAAAATACACTCACCGGTGTTTTGTCCTTGTTACCAGGTAATCCAAATGACAGCTCTTCAGTGTCCCAGCATTTCAAAGCTCATGGTCAATTTCACATTATGTATGACCATGTTTCTGCCTCCATGCCTTTGTGTTTTATCTTGCCTTTTTCAAACAAGGCTTAAGATCTCTGCCCTTGAATAGGAACCGTTGCCGGCCTACCTTGACTCTGCCTCTCATCTTCTTGACTTACTCTTTGCTGTTCTATAGGACCCTTTGCTCCTAGCTCTGATTATTGAATTGGATAAATAATTGGATATACTTCATACGTATCAGATTTGGATAGTTTAAAGAGTTTGGATTCTCCTAAACCTCCCACACATTGTTACTAACTGCCTGTCTCTGCCCCTCCTTAGTAATTTGCACATAATCACTTCCCTTTTTCCAAGCGCTGCATCAAAAGAAACCCGATTACCCACGTTCACCTCCTAACTTCCTGGAACCTCACTACCCTTGTCTGCAAAAACAAACACTCACTGGCCCCTTCTCCTAAGTTTCCCTTCTGGATCTCAGACACTAGCTCCTCTCAACCTGCAGGAAAGACAAGATCTGGAGAAAGACTATAATCTACTGTTATATTTACTGGCATTTCATCAGTCATTGCCACAGTTTGGCTTATGTCTTTGACTCTCTGTGACAGAACTCAAAGTTGAGAGTTTTCCATTTGCATATTTGATATTTTTTGTGGATTATCAGTGGTGCAGGGCATGGCCATCACAGGAATTTTAAAAAAGCAACTGGACTTGTTTTTCCATTTCTCAAAAAATGCACTATACCTCAAAGTTTTCTTTAGATTTGATCATAGTTGCAGGTTAATACGTTTTTGATCAGGATCACGTTATCAAAGATACAAGGATCACTGATACTGCCATCCCCCCTGAGAGGCACAGTGTTGTCATCACCTGTCTATGAAACATCAAAGCAGGGTCGCTACAGTGCTTTACAAAAAACAACCATGATTTATCACCTAGAAAAAAACAGCAGTGAACATTTTCCAGCAGTAAATAGACTCGCACATTATCAGAATCAGAAGAAACTTTTTTTTATCCCCGAGGGGCAATTAATTGGCATTATAATTATATCTGTTAATATCTGAAAGAAAAAAAAAAAACTGAAGCAAAAGGAATAGAGAAAAGACGATGAAAACACTACAGCTGCTGACATAAACAGTGCCAGTGAAATGTACTGAACGGACAAAATGAACAGGATAAGAAAGGAGCAGTTAAACAGGTTTATTTTCATATCAAAAGCATAAGAACAAAAGAAGTCAGCAGGAATCTTTTGCACTCAGTGAAACCGTGGAGGGATTTTATTATTAGCGTTTAGGCCTGCTAGTGTTAAATGGTGCCACAATTGTGAGGAAAATGGACTTGTGGGCTGAACAGCACATGTGTCACCATTCAAAGGAAAATGCACAGGTTTTCCAGTGGTATAAGACTTAACAAGCAACATAGTTAGCATAGAACAGTGCCAAAGGTCTTGACTAAATGTTTTTGATGATGGGGGGGGGACTGCATGGTAGAATGGTGGACTTTTATCATGTTAAAGTATTACGGTGCATTACAAATTTCCTAATTTTGCACAAGACATCACACTCTGATCTGTTGAATGAATGAAGATGAAACCATTAAATGTTTGACCTTTAAGAGAAAATACAATCTAACTGAGATAGCAACTCCTGCTTGACAATGTCTAATTAAACTGAAACGGTACCATCACAAAGATCCCACAACGGCTTCTGTCCTTCCAAATTTAGTGGTTAATGTCAGGCTGCCTTTTAAGTCATCTGAATAATTTTTCAAACATTATTGTTTATGACTATTTGAGAGTCTAAATGCCATCCAATAATTAGCATGAACCCAACCGATGTCTGAAGTGACTTTAGTGACATTACAGTTTTTTGAATGTTGTTCTTATGGTTGATTTCAATTTTTTTACCCATATTCTCCAAATTAACTGAAAGTTTTTTTTTAAAGATTCCTCCACATCACTGAGGGTGACGCACTTTGTTGATAGTCCCTGAGCAATTGTCTCAACGCTGGCTGCACAATAAAACCAGTTGACATTTGTACAGCACAAAGGACGACATGGTTTAATTAAAGGGATCATGGAGGTTGGTTCACCAAGGTTAGAGAGAGACATGATTTGGGTTTTAACATCTCTTTGTTTTGGACTTACTGAAAAATGAAGTGCAAATCTCTGAATATCTATCCAATTTGACTGAACATATACCGCCCAATGTCCAAATTTGTGCACACAGATTAATAAAGTGAGTGACTTTTTATACTCATCAAATTTATTTCCACAGCTGACTCCCTCTGGTCTCTTTAATCTAGAATGTTGTTTAAACTATATGTTAGGTGATTGTTAAGGAAAAGGTTTATAATGAGAATATAATTGAGGTTAAATGTTGAAAAATGTGAGCATCAAAACAAATAATCACTGAGTGAAAAAAATGTTTAACTTTGTGAACATCTATAGACATTATGATAAGTTCTGTTTGTGTCACATTAAGATGCTAGTTAATGAATTAACTGAGTAAAGCATTAGGGTTAGGACCCAATGGTTATATGCTTCCAAATTGTCTTAAAGGTTGCTTTTTTTCCTCTAATGAAAGGAAGATTTATCTTAAAAATATTAAAGAATTACACAACTTAAGCTGTATGTACAGATTCATTTGCTCAGAGAATTAAAAACATAATTTAGTCTGGGAAAGTAAAATATATTTGATGTCAACACTTGGAATTGGAAATTTACAGAAATCACTCAACTGCACAAATCTTTTAAGTGATCATATTCATCCAGCATTTTTCTATTTCTCACAGGGTGAAAAGCACAGTACACCCTTGATATCAGACTATGATTGCACCACACAAACATTCACACTCATCCTTACTCATATAATCCAACAATACCCTAACATACATGTTTGTTTGTCCTTTTTAGTTTGTTTTGTTTGGTCTGTGGGAGAAAAACCCCTACATGAACACAAAAAACATATCAACTCCACACAGACAGATCCCAGCAGGGAGTTGTACCCAGGACTGCCTTGCTGCAAGGAAACAGTGCCAACCAGCTGTGCCACCATGCAACCTTAGAACAGAATTAGGGGCTTCAAATACAACAGAATTCATTCCATCCCATGTTGCAGCAGAGCATAGCTTTAGTATGCTCTTATTTTCATGTGTGTCTTCTCCAGCTTCCTCCCACAAACCAAAAACATTCATGAGGTCAATTAGCAACTCTAAATTGTCCCTAGTTGTGAGTGACTGACAATCACATTACATATCTTAATAAACTGTTCTAAAAAATTAAGGGCATGAGGGGTGTAAACACAGTGACTTTCACCTAACAGAAGTGGACCTGAATAATATTAGGCAAAATACTTAAGAACCACACAGCAGAGAAAATATCGCATTAGTGCTTTAGAATGAGTTTCATTGCTGGCAGAGTAAATTGCTTTTACGGCGGTGTCACATTCAGGACCATAATTAATATATACAGCGTCGTAAGAAAAACACACAGGAGAAAGTCCTGCATTTTGGATAAACCACACAGCCATTCGAATCAGCTGTGGACACACCTTTTATTGACAGACACACCCACAAACAAATCAGTCTCTCGCTTCTGTCTCACCTGCATTCAATTAATGAGTGAAACAAAACCAAAATGTACACTAAACAAAAATATAAATAATTGAGAGCACATATCAACATCCAATAATAGATATGTGACAAGATGAAGCATCAAACATACGCTGAGCTCATTGACAATAAGTTCTGACCTTGCTCTCTCTCTATTTGTGTCTCTCTGAGAAATCAAGATGCAAACAAAAGCACTCATTTAAATAATAAAAAAAAAAATTCAACCTAATTAATTGGATGATTCATTTAGGAAATATAGGCATCCATATTAACCTGTTGACTTGGGAAGTTGCTGTGAGTAACAGAAGAAGCACTGTGAGGTCTAAAATCAGCTACTTTATGTGTCATGTATTATGTATTCATCATTAAAAGAGAAAAGTTGGAAGATGCTTTTAAACAAACTTAGCCAAGACTGATGAAAATGCACAAATCACCCCACCACAATAAGAGATGATTCCATCAAGGTGGAAACATGATCCCGGACCACATCATTAACGTTCAAATCTAGAAATAAAAAAAGAGATTAATAAGGGTCTGGAATTTGTTTTCAGTTCCCTTTGAGAGGAAAGATAACATTATATGTCCTTTTTTCCCCTTAAAGTGAGTGAGGAATCAGCTTTAATCATCCTCTTATCATTTTCAGCTGCCCGCGAAAATGACAAAGTTCAAGGTTGAACTTCAAATTCATGGGAGAATGACTAAAATAATTGAAATGAAAATTTTAAGGATTTAATTTCCCAAACTTTAAAAATATATCTTGCGTTAAAGTAGTTTGAAAAGTTGATTTGCTTCTTAATATAATTTAATCTGAATAACGGAGAAGAAATATGCATTTTAATCATCCTTTTGTCATGATGGGAACAGACCCAACTACAGGCAAAACTCAGGGACTTAAAGGTACATAAAGTAAAAGTATTTTAATGAAAGCAAGAACAAAAGGCTTGTGTGGAAGATAAGGAAGCAAAGGACCCACTGGAAGTATGAGGACACTGGACCAGGTTAATATAAGGATGTGACAAACTAACTTAAACACTCTCAGAAATAGAGGTACGAGACAAGGACATTTTTGTACCTATAGGTAAATTGTTTTAAAATGTTCCCTTAAAAGTACAATATTGTTCTTTAAAAGGTCAGAAATGTCCCTCTGAGGGTTCAAATTGATATAAAGTACAAATTTGTACCATTTCAACTGCTTCTGCAACCCTGGTCAAGGCTGGTTAATCTCCATTTTATTAAGTTTCATCCATCATTTTCAATATTATGTTTCAGAATGTTGGTTTAAAACTTCAAAATGTGGCATAATTTTACAGTTTTAGTGGAACAACTTCATAAAGTACGAAAATGGACCTGGACGGGTACACCCCCAGCGACAAGAAGGGTACAAATTCTTGGCCCTCTTACCTCTATTTCTAAGAGTGAAGAGAAAGGAGTACTCATACTGAGGGTGATTACAAAAGTGAGGACAGCTGCAGAGAGGAAGTCATCAAGCTAATCAGGGGAATATTAGCCAGGTGAGAACATAAACCAGAAAGAGAACACTGAGGAACAATGTGGAGTTGACAAATAAGTAAACAGAATGGTATTTCAAAAAGGGAACTAAGTTTAAAAAAAAATTGAAAAATAGACTGAAACATAACAAAAACCTCCAAAATAAAATCAGAGGAAAATCCTGGCATAACTCAGTGAAAAGCAAAACAAACTAATCTCAAAAAGCACAGTGCCATGACACGTGTGTTACCTAAAGGGAGTTGCCTCCACTCTATGTTCTCTTCAGTATAGCTGAAGTTTCTATTAGATGCATTTTCATGGTAAACTATGGTAAATGCAAATCACACAAACTATAGCCTTCTAAGACACACAGTACACTGACTTCTTCAGCTAACAGAGTTGAGTTTTCTGCTTTATTTTTTATAATAGGTTATTGCACAGTTAAGGAGATCCACCCAAAGATTGGATGGAGCAGCATACAAGGATGCACACATCCTCTGTTAATTGTCAGTTTGTCATATATTGCAACATTAGCATGTGCATCTGCAAGCTACTGTTTTTGTCAAATGAAAAGGTAACAAGTTCTGTGCAAATATATTCGATTTTCCATTAAAATGCAACAAGGTATCACTCATTCATACAGTATGTACAGACGCAGATATGCACAGTTTTTAAAATAAATATTCAACAATAAAGTTTGTCTAAACATAACATTGTTTTGTAGTCAGATGAAAGGGGGGTAACTTTGTGTTGGAAAATTACATCGTAGATCCTTAAACTCAGCACAAGGCTGCAGGTTGGTTAATATGAGCTGTAGAAAAAGTCTCTAGGATGAAAAGTGTTAAACAAACATGTTTTCTAGTGAGATGGAAAGGGGAAACGTTTTGATGTATTTCCTTTTAAAATGTTGCCCTTTTTTCGAATGCTGAAATGTTCTCAATCTTCTTCATAAGTTTTATGTGCACTGATGATGGTAAAAAAGCCATTTTATATATTGTGTTATTTTCTTGGTGTCATAGTCACCAACTATTAAACAGATATTGTCAGCTTGCAGTTACTGTTATGACACTCAAACTGACACTGGCTAATGAGCTTCAACTTCACTCCAGCACAGCTGCCAACTGAAGCCGAGGCTCATTAGTTGTGTAGCTTTTGTGAGAAGTCACCAATGTAAAGTGTTTGATGAGGCACCAGTGGATGTGTACCTGTAAGTTGTGTGTGTTTCCTACAATTAAAACAGAAATACATGACAACCTCTACTTCTATTATACCATGTTTAGTAGAATCTCTTTTCCCTCTGTGGGCTTTTAACACACTGGGTTGTACACATACAAGTTTCTCTCATTTTAAACATTTATTTGTGTGTCAATCTCGCCACATTTTTCGTCTTTGACGTCAATAAAACTCCAGACCCAGTAACAGAATCTAGAATGTAGGGTAGGAACAATTTAAGTTCTCATTTTAGCTGTTTTCGTAACAAGTTTTTTGTCATGCCCTCTATTTGTTTAAAATCAACATTATTCTGATTAAAAAATCAAATCAAATCAAACTTTATAAAGCGCTTTTCATACAAGATAAATGCAGCCCTTCGCCATAATTGTGAAAACAAAATGATGATTATTCCCCCCTTCACACAGACACACACACACACTGCGACAGCTTCCCAAAACGAGTATAGGACCATAAGTAGAAACTGGGCTGAGCTCAGTTGAGTCATATGTAGGGAAAATGCCATCAGGAGAGCCGTCTGCCCCAACAGCAGCAGGTCCACTGCAGCAGCCAGGGCACCGACACAGGGCGCCAAGAGTAGGGAGGGTGGGGACCCCCACCTCCACCCGAGCTCTACCCGGAGAGCACCCAGGCCACCACCCCCGAGGCACAGGGCTCTCACAGAGGAAACACTGGAAGAAGGATTAATAAGTAGAAATGTAAAATGACCAAATAAGTAGTAAAATATGACTGTAAAAACAGTTAACCATGTTATAATATAAGTATCTAATAAAACTCTGTTAAAATATAAGCAAATAAAACATACAGAGCAATAAAACACACTAATAAATAATAATCAATTAAAAGCTGAGCTAAAAAAAATAATAAAAATACTAATTTTTGTAACTGTTTTCTGAACAGAAAGGCCCTCCACTGCCAGCATTTTTACTGTTTTTGAAGAGTCACAGAATATTGTGTGTTATGACTATGTAAACAAAAAAAACTACCAAAAGAAAGCCTTGATGCATCTCCTAGGCAACCGGGGCAGGACCAAGGCATCAAGGCACGGTTCCTTGACATTGAGAAACACCCAGTGTGTAGTGAGGTGTTTTATGTATTTATATATTTTAGAGCTTTTATTCTGTTTATGTTGTTTTACTGTTTTTTCTTGTCACTGTACAGCACTTTGGTCAGCCTTGAAATGTGCTTTATAAAAAAATAAAACTTGACTTCTGAAAGGATAACTTCAGTTAGTTTCTTTGAAGTTATTATCAGTAATATTTCCATTAAGTGTAGTAAAATATAACTACCTTGCAGTTTGTAGAGAACTGAAGAATCAGAGCCGCAGAAGTCCGACACAAAAACGTCTCTCTGTTTAAGCTGATTTTTAGCTATTTTAAAACCACACAAATGAAAAATGTCTATATCTGTGGAATACAATGCTAAATTATCCACTATAGGCTTCAACAGTTTCACTCAAAAACTTTATCAACTTTGTTGCAGTTTTATCAGTAACAACATCTGTTCTACAACTCTGTGATGAGGCAGATGTGCACAAATTCTCATCAACCTGCGTAGTTTCAGTGCTTTCCTCACTTCTTTACACATGAACCACCAAGTGGCATCATTTTACCTCAGGTAAGGGAACAGTTACTGAAAATAATGTCAAAGAACGAGCAGCGAAGGAACTCACCACACTTTGTTAAAGTTATTTTTCAGACAGAGAGGAAGATTTATGGCCTGTGCTAACCCCAATCTGAGACAGGTCTGGACACAAATATGGCTCAAACTTAAAAAGCCATACAGTCTGTCACTATCCATCACAGCTGTAATACAGACTGTATCACTTTGACAGGATTGCCAGACAAGGACTTCTTGCAGATTTGGCTTGGCAAGTGTAAAGTAATTGAAGTCTGAGCTGGCAGTGAACACTGACACACGGAGTCAGCTTCATTTAAGCAAAGCTAAGAGAGATAAAGTAACTGACCAGTGGCTGAGAATCAAACACAGTCACGTCTTCATCCATCACTATTCTTCATTTTATTTTATTTTTTTTGCAGAGGAATATGATCTTTTTACTACTATTTTTTTTTCTTGATGTATATTTTACCGTGTTGAATTATGTTAAATAAACTAGAATGACCTAAAAATGAGTTAAAATATAGTAGGATTAAAAGTAGATTATATGCTTTTGGCACTTGATATTTTCTAAGTTTGGCACAAGAAATGTTCTGGTTTCATGTATCTAGTTTGGAATTAGCAATTTATTTCAGCTATCAGGAATCTTACAAAATGTGCACTTTTTTTGTGAGAAAGCCGTTATTAACGGACTGGTCTTTGGTCTGTAAATCTGACATTTAAAGGCTTAAAATGAGTTTAAACATCTCTGTTACAGGTTTGTGCTAATCTTAAAGGTTACTCTGAAGGTTTATCTGTAAATTATGGCTTTCACTGGTAAATCCACGAGGATTGATAACTAGTGGCCATTGTAGAGTAAAATCATCATAGATATGACTCCAAATCCACAGTATTTCTAAGTTGAGGTGAAATGGTTTATTATATATTTCTTTAGAAATGATTTGAATCATATCAATCATGCACTTAAATTTTAAACATGAATATTTATCCCTTTCCAGGCAGGCGTTGCACATTAGCAACAGTAACTGAATCTTAATTTGAGCCTGAGAGGGTTATTACGATTCACTGTAATGTATGTGAACTGTTTCATTATTTTCAGAATTACATGAAAAATGGTTGAGAACTCAAGGTACAAATCTTCTCCTCATCTGTCTCACTTTCACTTCTATTTTGTCTACTTATCTCAGATGTGCCAAGGGAAATGTCTACAGTACTAGAACCCATTGCACAACTCTTCATTAACTCCTTATCACTTTACAGTTCTCAAAAAGTGTTACTCAATGCCATCATTTGCAAAAATATTTAAACCAACAAATTAGAAAATCATTCAAAGTGCAGGCCTCTGCCAAATACCTCAGTTCCCCCATATTGGGATTTACACCCAAAATTAACCTGTTTTTTTGTTTGTTTGTTCATGTTATTTACTTATTTTATGAAGCACCCGGACCATTATTGTGGAGTTAGATGCAGATGTGTTAAAAAACAGCTCTATCATTAAAAAATTCCTGAATCTAGACTGTGATCTGGATCGCCCCCAAAATCTAATCACTTCTTCCTTGGCCTATTTTTAACTAATCGTGACAATGTCATGAAAACCAATTCATAACTTTTTACGCTATCTTGCTAACAAACAAACAAAGCCTGCATGGCAAAAACATGACCTCCTAGCAGAGGTAGAAAATCCTCTGAATGTTGGAAAGTTACGAACAAATGTAGTACCTAGCATCAATATGAACAGTGACATACAGTATGTCAAACAATTGCAAGTGCAACACAAAAAACAAACAAACAAAAAACAATTCAGACATAAAGGACATTTAGTGGATTATTATTATTGTAACAATTCATCACTGGAAAGTTTGTGTATTCATCATAAAATAGTGTCACATTTGGAAGTAAAATGTATTTATGGGATGAGCAGTGTAGTTGATGTCCATGAGAAACTTATTCTGCTACTGATTATGCAGTCAGGTGGTTTAAATGAGGCGTGGGATATGTTATACGTGTGTGTAATTGAGACATTTGATTGCATTTGAGTTACTCAGTATTTTCAGCACTACATTTATTGGCACATGTCCATCAATTTCAACACAGAAATAGTTCACCTTTTCATAGTGAACATTCAGCTGAGATTCTTTATCTTCCACTATGAAATCTAATCGATGCAATACTGAACTATATATATATTTATATTTTTTTCTTTTTCAGACTTTCATTCTGTGTGAAGCTTTTGAGATTAAAAAATAACTAAAGCATCAATAGTGTATGATTTTGTTGCAGAGCCTGATTATTTATTTATTTGTAATACACATCAGACTTTTTTTTTAATGTGGTTCACAGTTCATTTGGTAGTGGGGCACAAACTGCTCCTTGGGCTTTTGAACCATCCCGCAGCTTTAATTCACTCTAAAGTGTGACTGACACTAGAGCTACTTGCTAACAACACGTATGTACAGTATGAAATGTAGCATCATTACAATCCAACCAAATTTTCAGAAACAATAAAACGGCTGATGTGAGTTAATATGCAGAAAGAAGGAGAAAGATGTCAGCAGCATCATTAAGACATGGTTATGAAACAACATGTCGACCGCCTTTGGCATGAGAAAGTGTATTTTCTTTATTATCTTTAAAAAAAAATCTTGAAAATGAAAAATCTTTATTCAAATCAATTAAATAAGACAAAGTAGAAATACATTTGTCAATGAACCTTCAAAAGGGGGATCGTAACAAAAACATTTGAAGAGGGTGGAAGCAATGAGAAACAAGAGTTAAGTAAAGGAGTCAGACTTGATGTTAGTGAATGGGGGTGTTAACATGGTCATATAGAGATTAAAGAACATATATGCAGCCCTGACATTGAACTAGCTGTGGGGGATCTTTACTATATGCCCAGAGAGTTCTGTCATTATTGTTGGTTACATCCCTCCATTAGCCAGTGCAACACTGAGGTGTGACATGATTCCCCAAGTTTCTACAAGACATTAGCTGCAACACCAAGAGGCTCTTATGCTTATTTCATTTCAGATGACTTGAATCAAATTCCCTGAAAAACCAATAAAAAGAAAACCAACGACTCCCCGACTGCTAATATTAAAGAGGCAGAACTGGCTCTTTGCCCATCTGTGGTGAAAGATACTGCTTCAACCAAACCCCCCCACCACCATCCGCCTAGGTAGTCCACATTGGCCTGCGGACACTTCTTATTCTGATCAATTGTTCGTTATGAATGTCCTGTATCACTAGTGCCCACCATAAGCATCTCAGCGCCCCCTTCAGCGGCAAAAAACATTCACCGCCCCTTCATATAGTCTGAACGCCCACTGGGGGGCACTACAGCCCCCATTGAGAAGCCCTGTTAGACCAAGGACCACTTCCATTTTCTTCTAGGTGCCACCTCCTTCTTCATCAGTTAAAGGGCAGCAAACTAAAGCCTGACTGTCAGACTGACTGACATACAATTACAAATAAAAGTTACAACATCCTGAGGAAGTATTATAGGGTTGTTGATTTCCATGAATGACTATCTTGTTAAACTTGTCTGCTGCAGCATACAAGCCCATCCAAAGCATTGACATATAACCAATTGTAGCTGGCAGCGACAGCAATGAAGCTGTTAAACCCAGTGAACTGTGACAGAGAACTAGACTGCTCTTTTTATTTTTCTAGGACAACAATTTCTCCTGTAGGTAAGAAGAAATGACTTTAAAACTGCACTTTTGTTAAAAACTATGGTTTTAAAATGTTTGTTGCTTGTTTTGATAGTGTGTTTTTTAGGTTGTAATGATAAAAAAAACACATCATTGTTAAATTTCAAGTAATCTAAAAATAATGGGGTTCTTCAGTTTGAAAACAAAAAAGCATGAAATAAAAACAACAATGGTTTATTTCTTCTTTTTTCTCCAAACATATTGACTTTTTGCAAGCAGGATATTTTTTATTCAACTATTAAAGAGGGGAAAGGCAGCACTTTGTCCAAAAAATTGCTGTTTAACACTGCACATGAGTGGAAAAGCTGATTCAAGATAGATCTTATCAATGCATATGCAGTATGTACAATATATATTAAACATATAAACCCTGAAGAATCTTTAAGGATTGTTTTCAACATCTTTATGAATCTATGGTACAAAGAATAAGTGGGTTTCAGGCACGTGACCTGGATGACATGCAAGTACAGATGGAGGGCAGGAAGTAAATATGCGGTGCTTGTCAATGGAGGTTTCTATACCTGTCAGTGCCTATTGTGCGGATTTAGACCTGGGAGCAAAAGGGAGGTATACACAGCTGATCAGAATATGTTGGACGGGACCCATACCTCATGAAGATGAGTGAATTTTCGTCTGAACCGAAGGATTTGCCAACAATCGAGGCAGTTGACATCACTAATTATCTGGTCCTGCAGACGTCATACTACACAAAACATCAAATGAAAGCCTACAAAAGTTTGTAGTCCTACAACTTTTTTGTGAGTGGATGGGTCCACAATCTTGGAGTAAAACGTCTCCGGGACGATTTTCGTTTGGTCTTCGCAAGGGTAAGTGTTTTATTTATTTATTTATTTTCAGTGTAAAGATGTTAGTAGCTAGCACTAACGGCTACAACGTCAAACATGCAACACATCTTTACAACGTCGTTAGCTTAACGGTCATTCATCATTCAAGGTGAATCACTCGCAAAGAACGAAGTGGCGGTCGCAAACGCCAGCGTTAGGGGACTCTGCTCCTCCTGACCGAAGGCGGAGATTTAAAATCCACTTTTTCCGGCGTTGTTCTGTCAGTTTTCTGCATTTTTAACCTTTGTGGACGACAACTTTCGGAACTCTAAAAAAACGAGCATCCTTCTCTCTGTTACCTCGATTGGAACAACCATAAACTGCACAAAATAGAGGCATTTTCCCAGGCTATTAGAACAGGTCACTTCACTTCCGGCCCTCCATCTGCACTTCGAACGCTGGTGTCTTAACAACGTGACGTAGGGTGCAACCAACCTATTAAGGCAGTTTTGGGGTAAATGTGATATAGAGTAGATTATATTGCCAAAACTATTGGGATTACTGTGTTTGCATGCTCATTAAAATTATTGACAGTCCCTTTTAATTTAGAGCTTCAATTCAACTGCCAGCTTCAATCTTCTTCTGAAAAGGGTTTTCACAAGGTTTAGAAGTGTTAATGGGATTTTTTTTTATCCATTCTTCCAGAAATGTGTTTATGAGGTAAGACACTGATGTTGGCCTCATTGTCTCCTAACAGTAGTGCTGATCGTAAAACAGCAGCTGTCTGCAAATACGGAACATTAATATTAATCTGTGGTGTGTGATATTTGAGAGTTGACATGGGATGAAAAGCTTTGCAGAACAGTTTAATTTTGTGTAATTATTATGAAAGTTGTTGGATAATATTATGTTATATTTGTTTTTTCCCCCCTTTTATTCTCCTGCAAATTATACAAAAAGTGAACCCCAGGTTAAAATAACATAAATAATATGTTTTTTTTTTATTGGTGGTGGTGGGGATTTGGTTTCTTTCTGTATGTGCCCAAATTATTATGTCTCAGTTCATCTTGAACCAGGAACCAGTCTAAGTAGTTACCAGTAGATGAGTGATATTTGTTTTGTTTAAGTTATTGTCTCTTTGTGGATTTTTGTGATATATATATACACACCAAAAAATATGTATTGTATCTCATATATAGTATATATACATATATATATATATACACATGAGAGAGGAGAGAGAGAGAGAGAGAGAGAGAGAGAGAGGCATTCATAATACTGTCATTTTATCATTTTACTACACCTCTAACTGTTACCTACCTCTGTTGCATCATCTTAAGCTTCTCGGATTCTTGGTCAGCAGGGTACAGATAAGGTGGTTTGTTTCCACTCTTGTGACCTCAATGTATCTATAATTCATTTTTATTTCAGGTAATAAAGCCATTAACTTGACAGGAAAGTGCTTTGAGGAAGCAGTCAGTATGAGGGAAACACTGCCTCAGAAAACCTCAGGAAAGAAAAGCCATATGAGAAATCCTGCCCCAACCCCGACACCCTTACACGTCAACGTGACAGGTCAGGGACCTGCCACAATGAATTAAAACACAAACACATTCTAAAGCTGCGTGTTATAGGTATGTCCACAAGTTTTTTCTCCACTATTTACTTTTTGACTCTTTTAAAGTAGGATTTAATTTAAACATGAATTACACAACATGCTGCAAAAAAACACGTTTTCTTGCATGGTTATAATATTTGCACCTTTTCATCTAATAACAACTGTAAAATAAAAGCTTTTTTGCTCCTGGAATAATAAAAAATAAAAATTTCATAAATTATTTTAATTTTGCTTTGTTTAATCAATCTTTTTATGAATTCTACAAGATGTCTTAAAAATTTAAACTAATGCTCAATGATACATTTAACACTTAAAACACATCAAACTACATGTTAATATTTGCTTTACATATCTTTTTCCTCTGTGTTGCAAATAGCTGGACTGTTTCTTGAAGCATGTGACAGGACGAGGGAACATTTGTTATATTAAATGAGCTCCATAAAGTCTGTTTAACAACTCACCCAAAGCTTCACGCTAGGAGGAAATCAAGTTCATATTTTATTACAAAAATATAAAAACACAAACAGATTTTATACCCTTTCATGTCAGCATGTTTGTTAATGTATTTATGCAATGACTGCTGCAAGAACAATAAAAAAAGAAGGTGGACATGTTAATTAAAAACAAATAGATCCTGGGACACCAATTGAATTTGAGTCTCTTAGAAAATGAGTTTTGCCTGAGTGTTTGTTGAAAATGTGGGATGCATTCAAAACTTAGACACTGAAAATCTTGTCTTGTTTTGTTTTAGCAGAGTCTACCATCAGGCCAATTAAAAGTTAATTAGTGTCAGTTTAAAGTGGGGATGTTTGGTAATCTTATTAGGTGGGAAATAAACTAAATCTTCTTTGTGGGAAGGATTACAGATCACAGATTGTGAGCAAAGAAAAGCTGAAGGAATAAAAAAATCAATAGCAAAACTTTGAGACAGCAGAAAACATAATATCAAAACATAGAATCAGACTGATCATTAAATAATAATAATAAAAAATGTGTTTTTTTTTGTTGTTGTATTTGAAAATAAACCAACATGGAGCTGTCACTTCATCCAGATTCTGGATTTCAGAGCTTCTTTCAAACACACGGCTCAGAAACAGGGAAACAAAGTATGCAAACACCCTGAACAGCAGATAAACAGCATCCTTGAAATCATCACTTTTATTCTTAGAAGAAATTTCTTTCACAACTGAAGCAAATAGCCTAACAGGAAATCCAAATACTTCATATTTTTTTATTATTATTATTTTCCCTGTTAGTGTTTCCTTCTTTTGTGCTTCATGTTTGATCTGCCCCTTGTTTGATCAGTTTATTACCTTACGCCCCCCCCATCCATCGTCACTGATAGATAGCTGTAACTAGTTTCATTACTTTCAGACCCACGGCAGCTTTAGGTCATTTGTTCTGCTGCTTTCCGAATGTCTTATGAGTAGACTTTGGTAAAAGAAAAATTAAACCTGATGTTTGTAATTTGTAAGAGAGACAAGGTGCTGAATTTAACAGAAGAAATGAAAATATAAACCTAAAATAAAATAGGGAACAGCTAAACAAATTATGGAAATGACATAAATGTTTATTTTCATAAACTGAATAACAATGGATGTTACATGAATTAAATGAAAATAGAAACAATAACATATTTTTTGTGAATTTTAAGAGGCTTTTGAGATGACTTGTTGGATTCAATTAGTAGCTACTCAAATCAAAGTGAGCAGTTACAAAGGCATCCTTTGAGACAATAAACACATTTAAAGGAACTTAAGGCAGCTTTACAAAATCTGACTCAGTGCTGCCGCGACAGGCGCTGTGGCTAACTGCAGCCACCAGCCAAGCCGGCACGGGAGCGCGCACAGACACTTTACAGACGGTTCGTCTTCACAGCACTGCACCGGGGAGGCTAACATACTTCACGTCAGGTCTCTCCACTCTGTTATTTGATTTGATCTCATCATTTTCATACTGTATCAGGCTCTAAACACGACCTATAATGTTTTCTCACCTGGTCACAAGGAAATGAGCCATGTCAGCATCCGTTTTCACTCCCAAATGCAGCTGAAGTTCCCTCCATGAACCGAACGCATATCCAATATTTATGCGGGTGCCTGCCCGGCTTCGGTCATATTTTTTTTTTGACTCACGAGATGCCGCTGATAAAGTCTTTTTTTTCTTCGTGGTGCCACTTTTTTGGGGGGTGAGAGTGGATGCAGGTCGTTTGATGGCTGCAGAAACATCCATAAGTATACCTTCAGTGTTTGAATCCAAGTCCACGGCGGACATGTTCTTCCTGTTCAAGAGCTGTCGGCAACGCGCATGCAGCGTCAATTTACGTCACATCACTACAACTGCGCGGGAAATTCGGACGTTGAACTGCAGCGCATTATGTGGCACACAGCGTTTCCAAGGCAACAGACATATATGCGGATGGCCTCGTTATTTTGGGTTTTTAATGCTTCATGACCCATTAGCATTGAATAAACTGGAAATGCATGTGTAGTTTTTCACAAATCTTGCCTTATGTCTCTTTAAGAAAATAAATTGACCAGAATCAATCATAAACAAAGCAGAATGTATAGAAATCAAATGGAAAAAAAGTAATTTTTAAGTGCAACTTGTTCTGAAACATTTAGTGCAAGCGATTATATTTCTAATCTAAAGGAGGTTCAAAGCAAATGATAAAGTTTTAAGTTTGGGATTTTGACTTTGCAGTCAAAACTAGACAGGGCAGAACTTTTCTTTGTCTTTTTCTTGATTCTCAAAGATATGCATATAAAATAAAAAAAATAAAATAAACAAAGCCACAGGCGTCAAACTTTTGAAACCAAATTCACCTCCCACTTACTGGTAATGACATTAATTCACTCCCATTTTTCACTGACATTTTTTAAGTTGTTTTTGCATCATTTTAGACATGGCCTTTCAAAGCAAAAATAATATACTGTATTTGAGCAGACATGTGCACAGCTTGATGAACAGATTTCCATTTCCCTCTTCAGTGGTAGATTTTCCATCACTTAGGCATTTGGACTGTTTTCAGTTACAAATGTTAAAATAAATGCAACACTGCTGGATCGCAGTGGGACCGTGGACTGAGTAACCGTTTTATTTTACTTACCAATTCAAAGAAAATGAGTCTAAAACAAACAAACAAATAGATAAAAATCCCTTTATAAGGCTTAAAGGGACTACTGTTTAACCTAGAGTGTATGCGTAAATGCAGTCTGTGTGATGAGTTCCCCAACACAGCTGAAATAAAGTCTCTATACTGGTTCCTAAAGCAGACAGTGAGGTATGAATTATTCTGTTTTATGCATATTGAGACACACATGCACTTTTACACATTTAACCGAAAACCTTCAGAGTTGCCTCACAGCTACTAACCAAACAAACAGACTCTCCCCCTGCTGTCAAACCAAACAAACAGACTGAGCCTGTTTTACTGCTGAGAGTCAGGACTTTTAAGCTCTAAAAGGAAGGGAGGTTGGCCAAAGACTAGAACCTCAAATACAACAAAACACAGCAGGAAAACACACCGGATAAAAGCCATTTGAGATGGCAAATCCTACGCCAACATGGTTTCTTTACCATGCAAACACAGCAAGGACAGCAGGGAAGGCTTGTACAATGACATAGACCTGTCATCATTGCATAATTAAATATCACAAGAAACCCAGACTGGCAATGATGGAAGAGACAAAAAAATCTGAGGCGAGGGACTAGATCTGATCAAAATCACTGAATTTATCAAACCATGTCTATGTTATGTAAATAGATCCAGAACAATATCTTCTCTTGACATTTAAGATGTTTAATAGCTGTACTTACTGTCATAGACAAGGAACAAGATGCAGAGGCTCAAATCTTTGTCATCCAGCGAGTGTTACACAAACACACAGCAACTTAAAAAAATCCGCCATTTAAAACTGGTCGTCTTACCTAGAAGAATAGAAAAAGAAGAGTAAATATTAGTGTCTTTCAGGCAAAAAAAAAATAATGTTTTAGATTTTAGCATCAATTAAAATGCCCTCATTATCTGGGAGATCTTGGGATATAAATTAGATCAATGTTTCACAATATTAGCTAGCTGATGAAATCTGCTTCATAACATATTTGCACCCAATCCACAGAACAGACCTCTGGCACTTACATATGTCCTAATACTGCATGTCCCACCTGTATTTAAAATGTCCTCAGGCTTGGCTGTTGGCTGATTAAACCTTTCAAGTCAAAGGACACAAAGCGCTTCCCAATACAGTTTGTAATTCACACACATATTTGGTTGTGATAAACTACATATATTGTAGCCACAGCTGTTCTGGGACACACACTAATAGAGGGGAGGCTGCCAGATAGAGGCACCACCGGGCCCTCTGACCACCTCCAACCAGACAAAGTGGTTGAAGTGTCTTGCCCAAGGACACAGTGGCATAGCAATCTTTTTCCAGTGGGAGCGAGTGACCAGTGGCCCTCTGGTTACAAGACCACCTGCTCTACCTCATGAGCTAATGCCGCCCCCAATACAATGAACACTTATCACATGGAATATGCTCAATATTTGGTATTTTGGGTCTTTGATTTCTCTTACACATCTCATGATCAATGTAATGAAAGAAATGTGTTGCACTGAACTGTGTTAACGGCTGAATGGGACTGAATTTTGCAGTGATTTTACATAAACACCAGTAGAACCACTAACATTTGAACTTTGTGATATAACACATATACATACAGTATTTATATGTATAGGCAGGTAACTGAGACCAGGCTTTTTTAGACAAATTTGAATGCCAGGTGTAAAAACTTGTACTTAACACTATCAGAACACATAAATAATTGAATATTTACAACATTTCCACAACTCTAAAAATAATCTTCCATTGGACTGACTTATTGTTATGAACATAGGCTATACATTTACATAAATTACATACAAGGTCAATGCCATCAAGTAAAAGAAAGGAACAGAACAGCAAAAAAGACTGCTGGTTAATATTTTATGACTTAAAGGTTTATTGTATTTTTTTTTAACATTGCTCTAAAATACTGACCCTCGCAATGTCATGGTCTGTAGATTTTATGTTGGGAGTAAAAATCAAAAGTAAGTCACATGGAAAATGAGCAAGTCCAACTGAGCCCATAATTACAGACAATTATAATCAGAGGCCTGTCTCTGTAGGTTGAAATGAAACAACCCCCTAATGGCTTTTTAGATTTTTTTACCACCTTCCTGAGAAACACAGTTCTAAAAATGTGCACTGATGTCTACTTCCTCATTATGGTCTAAAGTATTTCTTTTCCATTAAAGACTCAGGTTTTATAATTATTAACACTGAAGGAGAGTTTTACAAGACAGGGAAAATCTGTGGTCATCTTATCATTGAATGAATCCTGCAGCTGCTCTGAAGGCAGTAAATGAGGGAAAAAAAGGTAACGGTTGTAAGGATTTTGCTGTGTGTGAGTTGTGCATTATGGATTTCACTGCTCTGACCTTCGATGGTTCAGATTCAATTCAGATGTAATATTTCACAGGTTGACATCATCTATTTAAGTCTATATGATCTCAAATATTACTCGGGTGGAAAATAATGTTACAAATAAATGAAAGTACATAAAAAGGACAGGTGAAATGTTTTTTTTTTCAATAACCTTGTGTTCATAATCACCTGGTGTTGAAAGGAATTATTTATTTTTCTGCTCATACTTAAACCTTTTGGAGTTTTGTACATAAAGGAAGTGAAATAAATGTTTGAGTTTGACTGTTGGATACAGAATCTACATACGCAGAGACAAATTTAAAGAGACAAATTTATTAGCCTAGTCCTGTTCACTGGGACCGATAGAAAGAAACTTGCTTTTTCCTGAACAACATTTTGTTTTCATTTGTAAACAGAGCACCATCATCCAAACAAAAATAACCCAAAACACAATAGTAATATTTCTAGGCCTGTATGTGGTGCTGTAATGCTGCCACTAAAATACACCAAAAAACTTGAAAAAGAGTGTAGAGCAAACACAGAAAGCTCACATGCTGAGGTATAAACACAACAAAAAGAAATGAATGAGGAAGGTGAACACAAGAATTGCTCATTGAAGTGATGCAGTAAACAAATGTTTTACTGCAGTTGAGTAGTATACGCAGCAAAACCTCAAAAATAGGATTAGTCCATTACCTGATCAACCAGGCCCTCACGTCTCTGACAGAATACTTTACAAAGACGTGAGGGCCTGGAGCTGAACCGCTGTCTCTCAATTTCGAAGGCGGGCTTAGCCAGTTGAGAGAGAACCAATCACAGCAACCCGGAACGCAACATATGTGACGCTAAAGCGGATACACATGAGGCGGAACAAAAACAAAAGGTTTAGCGAGCAGAGCTGTAATGGTAGCTACAGAGCCGTGGTTAATGGAGGAGAAAAGACGAATATTAATGACAGTTGTCACTTTTTTCTACGAGGTGTCATTGCACACTCGGTTCACGTATTTGACCGCCCCAAGCAAACACTGTGCCGAGTCCGCCATGTTGAATGTTGTGCTCTGGGTGGAAAACGCTAGTTCCGTGTTTTCAGGATGACGCACAACAACGGTGATATATAATTGGTCCGTCGAAAAATTTGACGCGAAAATGATCGGGTGCGGCTCCGGTGTCAGACCCTTCTGCATTTGAACATAATGCAGGAGGATCTGATTGGTCAGGCTAATTAGTCCATGCATTTAATACCTCTCGGTGTTAGGTCTTGGGGTTTGTTTCAGTTCTATTGGAATGTTTTGTTCTTCTGTGGTTTTGTTTCCTCTCATGGGTTTGGTTATGGGGTTTTTAGTCATCCTCTCCTTATTTGCCTCTTGTTCAGCTCCATTGTCCCGTTGTAGTTTCATGTTTTGCTTTTATTTTGATATCGTTTGTACTTCCTGTTTTCCCCCCCGTTTGTGTTAGGTCTCTTGACTGTTTTCGCCATTTCCTGTGTGTTTCCTGTGTTGTCAGTCTACTCCCAGTGTTCTCCCTGTTGCTTGTCGTTTCAGGTGTTTTGAGTTCTGTAGTTAGTTGTTGGGATTATTTTGGACATGCCTGTTTTGGATACCTTTCCTAAAGAACGTATTATTTAATTTAGCCCTGTTGTCCATTCCCTGCACTTGGGTTCTTAATGCAAAAACCAACACAAATCATGTCACTCGACTTGACATTTGCAATTTTTTTTATGATCAGGATTTTCAAAGACCTCAATTTGATCCAAAATGCTGCTGACAGAGTTCTAATGAAAGTTAGAAGAAGAAATCACAGTTCTCCAGTTTTAGCTTCACTTCACTGGCTTCATGAAAAGAATAAAATGTAAAATTTTACTTCTAACATAAAGCTCTAACCAACTAATCTCTATCTTATATTAAAGATCTTATTGTTCCATATGTTCCTAACAGAGCACTTCACTCTCAGACTGCTGGTCTGCTTCTAGTTACTAGAGTTTCTGAAAGTAAAATGAGAGGAAGAGCTTTCACTTATCAGGCTCCTCTCCTGTGGTTCAACATTCCACCTTAAATGTGTGAGACAGACACTACGAACTGACCTAAATATTTCCTTTTTGCACAGTCTTAGGGTTAGCTGAAGTTATCCTGATCCATCCCTTTAGTTATGCTGCTATATACTGCCGGAGGACATACTGACCACATTTCTTCATTCTGCTGTTTCTCTTTACTCTCCACGTTTGTATTTATTATTGTTGCTGCTGTTAACTTATTGTTTATCTTTCGATAGATAAGATGACTGGCTCAATAGAAAAATAATTGAACTGAACTGAATGATCCATGTTGTTGTTGTCTTTGTTGTTATGTCTGATGCTTTTAGGGTTGCAGGTTAGATTAGCGGTAAGGCTACGTCATCTGTTAAGGTCAGTTTAAGGTTATATTTTGGCTGAAAAAGCAGTTGTAGTGTTTCAAGAAGATAAAGTTTCAAGGCTCTTGAAATGTTGTTTCCATGTGGATTCAAATCTGAAACGATGAAAAACTACTGCATGTTCACAGAGCAAAGCTCCTGCATGGAGGAGCCTGAAACAGTTAGAAAACATTTCAAAAACCACCTCTACTAGTTCTGCTTAGCAGACAATCTTCCAAGAACAGTATGCTCTGTGTGTTAAAGTGACAATGTGTAAAACTTTTTCCACATCAGATACCGGTTTTAATTGATTTAAATTGTTGGCAATTATCTGACTGAAGTTGTTGTTTTTAATTTTCTTTTTTACTGTGTAAAAACTCTCAATAAATCAGGATGCCTACAACATCACAAAAATGCCAGATTATATATTTTATATTCAAATATTTATTCTACTCATTCACCATTCAGGAGAGTGGACACAAACAGACACTCTCTGGAATTATTTTAACGCTGGGGAGTTTTTAGTGCATGAAAATAATAAAACAGAGATGAAGAGAAGATGCTACGGGATGATCATAAATTAAAAGCAGATCCATGCGTAGCATGTTGAAAACGAATATTAGAACATTGCCTTTTAAATTTAAAACACTTTTTTCAGATTTTATTGTGAGCAAAGAGATTTCTAATGTTACTGGAGTTAAATTGGGTGCTGGAAAGTTTGTGAATCGTTTCTGTTCTTGTAATAGTCTTATAACAGAGCTAAGCTGTTTAGGGGCTAAATTCCCTCCAAACTGGTTAGTTTGATTCAGCAGCAGCAAGTTCTTTAAAAATGTAATTACCATGTAGAAGTAGAGAGTTCACACACTTTGCATAAAATTTTCCTCATTTCTTTTATTGGATCTTTTTTTTTTTGCAATCTGAGTAGTATTCTCGGTCAGACTTTTAGTAATTTTTAAACATTACAAAAAAAGGCTAAATAACTCTCTTAGGATCACTCTATGTTGCCATATTGGGCAGTTTAAATATTCAGTTTTGAAGAAATACATTTGTAACTTTTTTTTTAATCACTGACAGAGAGCAAAGCTGAACTCATAAATTTCGCTCTCCACTGTATTATTGATCAGGAGTTATTATGACTCTATTTTAAAGACGTTATATCAGATGTGGTTAAATAAATGCTTCACTCACATCAGATGAAGTGTCTGAAAGCAAAGCTTGTTTTGTGACTTTGTAAGTCAAGCTGAAGTGTTTGTTGGATGTTCTTATTAAAATGGAAATCAGAGTTTTTTCTGTGACTTTATAAACATCTTATTCATTCAGTAGTTGTGACACGACACTATTGCCTTCACGAGCCTGCTGGCTGTGGCACAGAATCTAAGAATCTTCATATTCATATTTTTCATAGTTGCCAAATTAAGGTTCAAGCAATATGACACAAGTGACTCTTGCAAAGTTACTTAGGATAAAATAAAAGTAGGTCATTTTCTTTAGAAGAAAGCAACAGTTGTTAGTTTGCTCTTCATCCAGTCAGAGCTTTTGTGTTATTTTACTCAGGTTGACAGTTCCATTTTTTTGTTTTATTTTTCTACTTTCATGTAAGTGACGCCCCAATTAAAAACTAATTTGAGCTGACAGGCTACAGCTTAGCATTGAGAATAATGAAAACCTGATGTGATTGGACATTTTCTGAGAGAGAGAAAGCTCCTTTCTTCTTCATAACTCTGAAAATCCATTTTTACAATAAACTTTATCGAGTTAAAAACATTGCTTTTTTTGTTTCAGTGAAGCTGAATTAAGGTTGTCAGTCAGTAGCACCATTTACACACATCGTCTGAGGTTGGCCCTCTGTCACCTCCTTTCTGAATCTGTCATGTGTGAAAAGAAATGACTGGCTCAACCCTTCTGTGTTTGTCTGTGTCTCTTTCCTGTCCTCTCAGACTCCAATGTGGGTCGGGGCAAGAACTCAACCTGGTTCTGGTTCTGCTGGAGGTTTCTTCCTGATAAAAGGGAGTCAATCCTTTTTACTGTCTCTTGTTCAGACTGCTTAGGATGGAGGATTGTGTTAAAAATGAAGATTCCACGCAATAAACTGGTTTAATTAAATAAGAAACCTTTTACTAATTTGCCTTAGATAATTCATCCCATTATAGTTGGATTGCAATTATTTGTATAAAACTGGCTTTGAATCGGTATAAATAAAGTACATTGAAACTAAACTAGACTAAAAGAATGCAGGAATTAATTTGGCCTAAAATCTTTTTAGTTGAAATCATCTTCCACTTGACTGCCTGCAGAAAGTTCAGGATGCAGCAGCACATTTTCTCACCAACACAGACAGGCGATCTCACATCACTCCTATTTTGGCAGAACTACATTGGCTTCCCATTTCTAACAACATTCATTTTAATATTCTACTCTTTGTTTACAAAGCTCATAATCTGGCTCCTTCGTATCTCATTAGTTACAACCCCTCCTGTGATTTGAGATCTGCTGACCATCCCAAGCATGAACTATAAATCCCATCCTGAACAGGCTTTTTCATTTGTGGGTCCTACTTTATGGAACACTCTTCCACTCTCTGTGAGACAATCTGTCTCCGTAAGTTTGTTCAAATCTCATCTGAAAACCCATTATTTTAAGCTAGCTTTTGGTTATTGACGTTGACATCAGTGGTATCAACACCTACTCCTGATTTTACAGCCTGTCTTTTATTGTATTTTTATTTCCTAGTTTTATTCCTTATTTAAAGGTCCTAGTGGAAGTGGAAGTAAAAATAATAAAATTACATATATAGTCATTTACAATTTGAATCTGAAAGATGATAACAGTCTACAAAGTAGCATGAACACAAATTAGGTGGGAAAATAACTTAGAATAGAAGGAACACAAGACTTATTTTATTTTTGTGCCTCTGTTTTTTCACTGTTCTGTGTTCATGTATAAAAAGTTCTATTAGGTCAAAGGTTTATCACAGATTACATCTTGTTCTAAATTGTATCAGACATTTTAAATATGTTCCACCTTGTTGCCATGACTGTAGTTTAGAGTAAACCTTTAAAGTTAAATGGATCAGATGTTATCTGAACTAACTGCATCTCATGACAGAGTGTGCATATACAAGCTTTATGTATTTCCCTCCAGGTAAAAAAGATATATCTGTCAAACAAGTCCAACTTTTAATGTAAAACTATCTACCTCTGCTCATCTCTGCTTCATAAATTCATTTAAATTTCCCATTAAGATACGTGATTCCTTCAGATAGTTCTGTGCAGGTAAAGTAGATGATGTTGTTTGAGGGTTATTATCAACCTACAGGCAGTCTGACACATGCAGAAATGACAACACCAAATGTCAACACAGACTGTCACTTTAGATATCTGAATGGTTTTTTTTTAGCTGATTTGTTATTCAGTGCAGGTAAAAATATCTTAGTTGCTCTCTAATCCATTGACTGAGATTTTGCCATGTTATAGTTCTTAAAAAGAGGAAATCAACAATGAGCTGGTGTACACAAAAAGAGTTTATGTCATACTGACAAGTCCAAACATACCTCAACTTAATAATGGGACAGTTTTAAATTAAAGAAAGTAGAAAGTCCAAATCCACACGGTTGCTTTTAAGCTGTCCTTTGTTCTAATTCTGTTTATTTAAATCATGTTTTCATTCTTTTACTTATGCTTTTGTTTCATGTAAAGCACTTTGAATTGTCCTGTACATAAATTGTGCTATACAAATAAACTTGCCTTGCCTTGCCTTGCCTTGCCTTGCCTTAAACCTAGAAAAAGAGAGCGCAGACATCTGACAAGTGGACATATTGTAGAAAGTACTAGGTCCATATCCTTAAAAAATTCCTGGATCCAGACGGTATTCTGGATCACCTCCAAAATCTAATTGATGGTTCTTTTCTGTTCATTTCTGGCCTTCCCTGAAAATTTCATCAAAATCCTTGAGTTATCCCGCTAACAGACAGACAGACAAACCCAGATGAAAACATTACCTCCTTGGCAGAGGCCACTAGTGAGTAGTGGGGGAGGGGGGGGGGGGGGTA
>SSNP01000171.1:617396-634205 GCA_006937955.1 Pachypanchax playfairii | reverse complement strand
GGGGGGGGGGGGGGGGGGGGGGGGGGGGGGGTATGCCATTGTTACCATTCTGCTGTATGTAAGTTTTGGGTATTTCTCAAATGTCAACTTTCGGTTGAATTTTCACTTTTTGAGATGAGGACTCCAAGCTAAAGTGGAATTATTCATATTTTTACTACACATTTTTCATAGTCTAAAAGTAATTTGAAATCATCATTGAACAATAAAAAATAAGACTATTGATGCCAAGTCCAGCATTAAAGAGGCCATTTCACATAAATTTCAGGACTTTGTGGTTATTTCTGAAGTATTAACCTGTAATATGAAACATTTTACACCTGCGTAGTTTGAGAGATAAAAACTGAAAGAGACGTTGTTGACCTGTTTTCATACCCACTATGAAGGTAAGAACACCTGTGGAGCTAAAATATTCAACAGAAACCTCAGAAAATCCATTTTTAATGGAAGGGCCTCTTTAAAATAAAATAACTAAATTTGAGAACAAGAATGTCAATTGAAAAGTTCTAGTTGGATTTTTTTATATATTGAAAATACAAATATTGTGAAGACAATTATCTACATCAATGCATATCCTTTTGTTAGTATATTGAGTAACTGTGAAGAAAAAAGAAAACATCCATTAAAGCAAAAAAGGAGAATGAGATTTTAAAAATGTTTCTGTATTCCAAAGAGTTTAACAGAACACGTAAGCAAGCTGAAAGCTGTTTATGGATCTTTCTAACTGAACTGCTTTGGGCTTAAACTGTAGTGCTGATTGAGTGGAAACCACATAAAGAGAAAAAGGAACTCGATACGGAGAAGTCAGAGGCAAATTAAATCATTATTGGGCCCAAGGCGAAGAACAGCATGAGGTCCTCCATTTCCTTACCTTGTCATTATTTTTCAAACCATATAAATGGAAGACCTTGTAATTGACTGTTTTATAGTAATGCTACAAGGAAATCTCACCCAACCATTTTTGTATTTTTTTTTTCTTTACAGCTGCAATTTGTTTAAAAATCTCTTTCTAACCATTTATTTAAAGCGCAGTAAGATTTCAGTTAACCTTTCTACTGCAAGAAACTTAACTTTCTGTTATTTATTGTAGTTGTTACTAGCCATATTTTTGTCTGGTTTCTTGTTAAACTGACATCTCATCAAGATTTATAAAGTCATTCAAAACACACACACTACATTGTGTCCTGTCACAATGTCTGAAGCAGCTTTTTAAATATAGGAATAGCTAGTATTAGAATTATAATAACATTTATCTCTTTCCTGTCCTCTAAGACCCCAGTCAGTCAAGGCAGAGGGCCAGATCCTGAAGGCCACATCCTGATCCTAGTTCTGCCGAAGGTCTCTTCTTTTATAATGATTGAAGTGAAGTGAAGGATTGTGTTAAAAAAGATTCAAAACAAATTGTTGGTTTCCATAGATTAGATTTTTTAAAAATAAAATCAGATGAAATGGATTATAGGATTAATGGATTATATTATTATTATTATATATATATATATGTAGTGGGCTTTAAATTTGGCCCCGCTGATGTGTATTGAACTTGTCACTGTATTTTTTGTTTGTTTGTTTTGTTGTGAATTTATGCTATATAGATAACTGAATCGGTACAAGTTATAGTCATCATGGGCTTTTCTGATGTGGACTAATGCTGGCAGCAATCTTAAATTAGCTTTACATCAAAAGTTAATCAGTTGTAGATTACTTTCGAAAAGGTTGATTAGAATTTGCCAAATGGTTCATATTAAATTTGTTAACATACACATGCATATAGAAGTGGGTGATAATAAAATAGTATAGAACACATGACAGAAAAGCTTTTATCATAATATTCTGGACTTTAAACACCTTTATACACACCAACTGGGAGCTTTGTTCAAAAGCATGTATGTATACTGATGCACACAAAATACAGTAACCTTATGGTTAGGAATCATGAGCCAGTCTTGAATATATGTCATCTTGTGTATTACATTTCAAAGTCCATGTGATGTGAATCCAAAATATTTCAGAGTAGAAATGTCCCCATTATGTTTTCTAAACCCTTTGATGAAGTTTGTTATAGTGTGTTTGATTGAATTTATATTTTTGCTAATAGAATAAGGAAATGTTACTTGCGATGAAATGCGTTGAGTATATACATAAACCCTCGCCAATTGTATTACAAATCAAGCTTTTTTAAAGTGACACTGAGTTTTTCCTGGAACCTGAGACTTGGTGAACTTACATTATTTCTAACCTTATCAGCTGTTTTGTAACAAATAAACAATGTTGAACATCCACACTGCCATGTAAAAGAAAACAGAAAGCTAACATTCAAAGCAGACAATACACAATGCTGTCCTTCAGAATTAGCAAAGCAAATACGTTGCTTCCTGATTTAGAAGGGGGAAAAACTGAGAAATTGTTCTTGCTTTGTGACCTGCTAAAACTTGTAGCGAAGAATGAAACCGATTTGTCTGCTTACATTATTTTATCTGATTTTTGTACATCATTTGGCAACTCTGCAGATCTTTTGGTTGTGGTACAATATCTCAATTAAGCTATTGTTAATTGTTCTGATGGATTTATGTCTAAATGTAAAAAAAAAAGACTTTACACGAGTCATTAGTATTTATTGTTTGTAACAACTAAGCCTTGTGATTTCCTTGTAAAAACTAAAACAGAACACCTTTGCCTTTTCTAGTCTTGTGTTCACCAACAGCTTTTTCAGTTTATAATTTAATCTAAGATAATTGACAACATTAAAAGCAAAACTCTGCATGCAATTGGATGGTTAACCTTTTAAGCTTCATGATTAAAGAGGTTTTTAGATCACCCACAATCCTCTGCTTTCATCAAGCAAGTAATTATCTTGTCACTGATTTATGGCTGTTACACAGAAGTACATCTGATTAGAATTCAAGAAATAATTTTAGCAGCTAAAAACACAGAGAAGGCAAAGACAACAGTAAGCAATTAAATTGGATTTTGAATTGTTACATTTTTGCCACAGGATGACACAAGTCTATGAGTAAAGAGGGAGATTCATAGTAGAGGAAGAGTTATGTGAATTTCTTTCTTTTTTATTACTCTTTTCTTTTCCTACAATTCTCTTTTAATCAATTTTATGGAGACATTTATTTGTTAGTTGACTCAACCAACTGGTAACTGTCCAACAGAAACAAGTGCTATTTGTAGTTTGAGACCATGTAACTTTGGACGCTCCATGGTCTGTTAAACAAACCATTCAGTGCTGCCCTGTCCCATGTCTGAGACAAAATGATATAAGCACTTCTTTTTTTTTTTAGCTGGTTGATTTACAATGAACGTACACGAGTTGAGACATTATGATCCAATACTTTACTATACATTTAACACAGGGATGATGTGACCATAAATCTGTTTGAAACACAGTATGCAAATGATGCCTCTGGAGAGATTTGTGTAACTGATATGGTATAACTTAGTGAGTGAGACCTACAAAAAAAATCACAAAAGTTCTGATTCATCGATAACATACATAAGATTATATCAGCATCATACCACTATGGTTTATGTTCAAAATAAGTTCTGCTCTCAACAGGATTAGCTAATGCATTACTATATATGTGTTTTTAGAGTCTTCATTCCCTAATTCAGAAATTAAAAAAAAAACTTCAGATTAATATGTTTTGGTTTTAACAGGATTCAAATGCAGCAGGCAATAGGTGAAGGGCAATTTTACAATGTTTATTAAAGCTATAGTGCGTAACTTTTACATGTCCGTGAATGTCCGTTTCAGCCAAGCCACTATTAGAGGAGATGACACAATGCAAATTAAGCCGATCGGCTCCTCAGACATCTCACGGTATTTTTCAATATATATCATTTTTACTTTGCGGGTCGACCGGCGACACGCAAATTACGTCTTTTACATCACAACAAGAAGGGAGGGGGAGGACGAGCGGAGAGTCTCGTAGCAGGAGATCATTCACTAACCTGCCAGTTACAAATTAGCAGGCACCTTGTCTCCCGTTTGTAGTAAGATATTTGCGTTTCTGCGGAAAATAAATAAAAAATACAATAATTACCTCTTCCGAAGAGTCCATCTTTTTTCAACAGCTGTCCTTATTCAAACAGAATAAAAATGTTGTGGAATCGCGAATCACAGCGGCAGAGGGATAGCGGTTGGGGGAAGGGGGGTGGGGGGGGGACAGGTGGGCGTACGTCATATGGAAGCGCCAGCTTTATTGTTGTAATAACGCAAAATTCCGCTAGGGGGCGACAGAAGTTACGCACTATAGCTTTAAGGCTGTAATGATAACATTAGAAGCAGCAGACAGGTTGATGACAAAAACGCCCTCTGGAAGCTTAATATCACTCACTTTTTCCTGAACATTTGATACCTTTAATGAACAATTGTATACTTATTTTATATTTTATAATCATTCTATTTAAAAAACAAAAAACAAGCAATCACTCAGGTGAATGCATACTTCATGTGTGGTAATTTCATTTCAATTTCTAAGAGAGCATAGTTGAATTTAAAAACTAACAATTTTATTACCTCCTATCAAACTAAGTGGCCTGGATGAGGATTAATAAGCACGTCTATAACAATTTTAATAGAAAATTTAATCAATTACTGTGAAGTCATTATATAGTACCCTTTTTCATTCACATCTTTCATCAGCTTAACATGCTTACAATGATATGCTGACTTTTTTCTTTAAAAGAAATGACAGCATGGAATTAGTGGAAGTGGAGCGACTAAATCTTTCAATTTCCCAGAATCATTGCCCTAAATTACTCAGAGTAGAATATGATGTTACATATTTCTCAGTAGGCCAGATGAATTTGAGTGTAATGAAAGTAATCAGAGGCATCAGCCAGCTGCCTCAAGCCCTGCGTATTTATATGATTGAAATAAAGCTGAAGCTTGTTTGCAAGAATCAAACACTTTAAATAATACTTCAAAGAATCTCCAATACTATGTTTGCAGTTATCAGATGAGTATCTTCAACAGTCAAACTAAAACCAAGATGAATTTGTGTTGAATTAAAAAAAATGACATTAAAAAATTACTTTCAATTCATTTGAATTAATTAATAAAAAAAAATCTTGTAGTTTTCTCTGGCCATATTAAGATTTTTTTTTTTTTTTTAAATGGTTGAGTGTCCTCTTCTCTTCTACAAAGTATGTGAGTATCTTTACTGTAGGTCTTTGGTGATTGGCTGTCAAGTTGGACCTGTCTGATTATTACTGAATGCTGTTTGGGGACAGCTGGCTGTTTAAAGGACCAGGAAATACAGCATGCTGGAGCATTTGATGAGTGTAGTGTTGTCTGTTACGTTCAACAACTTTTACAACAAACTTGTCTCTGAAATCTGGTCTATTGATTTTAGAGCTGTTCTGGCTGAAGCACAGTTAATTAAGTTCAGTGGATGCAAAATTATCAATAACAATAAAAGGAAGGAGAAGAGGAGTCAAAACGGCAAAAAAGAAGCTTCAAAGCATAAGAAATAACAGTGAATTTCTTATTTTAAGCATAGTTTGAAATAAGAAATGATTAAACCAACAATAGTTAAAAAAGGGACAATCTAAAAAATGAAATGTGTATTTAAGAATGGTGGCTGTGCACAAACACTAAAACTATTTGTTACCCATGAATGGAACTAACATCATTTACTAAATACACCTCCAAATAAATAGATTGAATGTAAACCCATGAAGAAAATTCCCAGAAAATTATAGAAAAAATAATGAAAAATTTAAAAAGATTAAGTAAAGATAGAGAAACAGGCTTAGTATCCAGCCTTTTAATATTATTATTAAAAGGACACATTGTTTTCAGGAATCACATTCTGAATACAAATGTAGCCTTTAGTTTTTGAAACTAATCTAAAGTTGTATCAAGAAATTAAGATTGTGCTCCATTATTGTCCAAAATTGTGTCTTAAGTAATTTACTCTCTTCCTGCACAACAAATTCTGCAGGGTTGATTTAACTCTACCGGAGTTAAATTCAACACTTTCAAAGAGTCTATATGAGTCCACACCACAAAGTGTTAAAATAACACTTTTGAAAGTGTTGGACATTTAACATTGAGATGGAGTTTTTTTTAACTCTGTCTGTAGTTAAAATTTAACACTTATAAACACTGATCAATGTTGATTTTTTTTAACACTTGACCATAAAGTTAAAAGTTAGCACTGGTAGTGTTTCCTGTTTGACTCCAGATAGAGTTTAGCACAACTTTTGAAACGAACAATATTGTTTGTGATCTTCTACATACTGTATGAGAGTGTCTGATACACACTGTGGTAGAAACATGGGCGGGTCTCTACTACAGATCAGAGAAGCAGGTGAAGACCCTCTTCACAACTTATGCTCAGAGAAGTACAAAGTCCAAGCGCAATTTATAGTAATGTACATTAGGCAGCTTGGATGAGGTTACTTCAATCAGGTTTGAGACACGGTTGCTGAAAGATTTACTAGACCACCTGATTTTAGTGATGTAGTAGGTGTAAAATATTGAGTAAAACATTGTGCTGCATGACTGGCTTTATTTTCACTCTCACATGGAGCTTTATGATGCGCAAATTTAAAAGTAAATTGCAGCTATAGTCTCCAAGTGCATATTGGGTAAAACTCAGACCCGGTCATTACCCCCACAACCCAACCCCCCACCCCTCCCCTGCCTGGCTCTAATTTAACTCTGTACAGAGTTAATTATAAATTCAACACTTGACAGAGTTGCTTAAATGTAACTCCCCAAATTAACACCAACTCTTTTGAGGAATTTAGTCTCACGGAGTTAAAGCTGATATCCCTGATTTCAAATTAGCTTAGACTGTCAACATAGTCACAGAACTCTCAGCCCCTCCCATCAGGTAGAATTCCTAAGCCACGCCCCCCCCCAGGTTTGGAAACACGCGTAGCCCCAGAAGACGACAGAGTGCAAGACACTGGTCCGCAGTTCATTCAAGTACCGTAACATGGCGGAATCACCGGTAAGTGAAAACAATATAACAACGAACAAGTGACTTTAATTGTTACTTTGTCCTGAACCTGACGCGGAACCAGCCGGCGGCTGTTTCTCCTGCTGTGACATGGTAGAGCGGCGAACACTCCCAGCAGTGGTGTGCTGCGGTAATATGTCTCAGTTTTTTAGGAGCACAAAAGCCAAATAAATGCAGAAGTCCGTATGGCTGGAGAGACTGTCCAATCATTCCTTTCGGACTGAACCATTTGATTGGTTGATGTTTTTAAGACAAATACGGGAGAACCACTTAATTATTATTTTTTTTCATCTTCACAACATATTTTTCTCCATGCTGTGTTAAAACATTTTTAAATGGGCATGAAAAAAATATGTTAAGCTAATTTGTTATGCAAATTAAGTATAGCAGCTTTAAATAGACTAAAAAAAAGTGTTAAATTAACACTATGTTTAATACACGACACCAACACTGGAAATTTAACACTTTTGAATTTGCTGTGTGCCTTGATAATTTTGTCCTGTTGATTTCTCCTCTGCTTTATAGCACCATTTTCTAATAGATTTATTTTTAGCACCTTGTTTTACAGTGGAGACCAAGGAGAAGATCTGCAACAATACCAGATTGATAGAGATTTACAAATCATGTGCTTAAAATCTGCAGAATGAATGCAGAAACTTCATATTTACCCACATCAGCTTCAGTAATAACATACACCTAACCTGACCCAACAATAATGCATGTGATGAAATGTAAAGGCCCTTTCTTCACTACTATGGTATTGTGGCACAGCTGTTGAGCCTTCATGCATAGGAACGTATTGGCCCCTCATCACATCAGATATGTCATTGGACATCAGATAATGCTATAATGTTCTGAACTGAATGGAACAACTTTAGCTGAGGATTACGGGGTAAACAACAAAATAATAAGGTATTACTCTGATGGCAGCATCAAAAGAACAGTGAGACTAATTCAATTTCCCTTAAAGGTGGAATATGGAATACAAACAGTAACATCCAGTGCGCAGATGCCGCAGCCACAACAACAGAACAAGGCCTCCAGCAGTTGGAGTGGTAGGCTTGAGACCCCCACGTGTGCTACAATGCCACAATAATTTCTCAGCCCAAACCCAGTCTCTCCGGTCACTCCTCCACCAAGAAGGATAACAAAAATTCCCAGGGCTCCAAAGCAACTTCTTGACCCGTCGACTCCGCCATTATATTATATTTTACTTCAGATATCATTGTTAAAGGAAATAGTGTATTTTCATTATGTTGTCAAAAATATTGTTTTTTATGAAAATGTTTCATATTGCACCTTTAATCCTTCAGTTAGACCTCTATATGTGGATTGCTGCCCCTAAAAGACCCTGAAAATATCTAAAGTAGCAGTGGGATTTGATTAGAAAATAATCTGGCTTATTGAGGACTTTGTAATTATCTAATCATGATTAATCACATTTTGATCGCACCTTTTCCAGCCCCTTATCTAATATTACTGAAGTGGTCTACAGTCTATTGTAATCTTTTTTGTCATAAGAATTTGTTGTCAGACATAGACAAACATATGCATTTGTCATGAACTAGGTTGTCATCTTATTGAAACTGAAATAAGGAAAGTCTGAAGTTAGTTAGATCTGGATTATTGAGTGACACAAACCTGTATAAATTGCAATATTATTTTATTCATTTTTTGTTTAGATTTTATTAATTTATATTATTTAAAAGAAAACAGCAACATTTAGAAATAAAATGTAAGTTCTTAATGTATGTTTTTTTTATCCAAGGAGTGTTTTTAACTTTGTGAATAAAAAGATTTGATTGAAGAAAAACCTTTCATCTCAATGGAAGAAAAGCACAGAAAACACTTAAAGTGTTGTTTATTTTGTTAGTCATTAATATTAAATTCTAAGATTTGTTAACAAACACCCTGAGACATGTTTGCATAGCTGAACATCTGTCTATTTCTTAATATTTGTACATCATTTGAATTATAAATATTCTGTCTCTTTGATACCAAACCTGTACACCTAATTAATGAGTATATATTAGAGAGGTTAAATACTCCTTTTAAAGCTTTGACAGAAAAAAAAAGAAATTTCAAATACTGATTAGACATGATATAACTAAGATGTCCTCCTGGATCCTCTTTTCCATGTTTTTTTTTATTTTTTTACACATTGATTACCATCATAAATTATTCCGTGAGGACCAAGCAGACTGCCTGTAAATTGAGGATTCTGGATGTGCCAATATGCGTGACTAAACAGAATCAGCAGTTTAAAATGTAGCTGTTGGTTGGTGCCATTGAGTGTAGTACTCCTGTTCCCTGGCACAGGCAAATAAACACCTCATTTCCATCAGCTGTGATGAATGGATTCCTAATGGAATGATTTATGACTTTGTTTGTGTTTGTCCCATTTAAAAGATAAAAGATTTTTAACATACAGTATATTTGGCTAATGTCAACTAAATGTTAACAAAGTGGATGTAATGGCTCCCCTCTGACTTCTTAATTTAACTTTAAAGACAAAAGTAGTGAGGGGAAAAACAAGGATAAATGTATTATTAAAAGTGCTTAACTGCTCTTTTCATCTTTATTTTACCAGTGATTTATAGCTGAGAATCCTGCTGTAGCCTGGACTAATGCATCATTGTTGCTGACATGATATAAAATTTTAAAAGCAAATAAATCACAACAAAGATACAATACAAACAAAAAGTTTATTCTACAAAAACAAGGGTGCCCGTAAAAAATCCGTGTGTTCATCTGGTGAAATGTTAGTGTCTGAGGGTGTTTAAGAATTTGGGCACTTATCATGTGCCAAAACATTTCCTAGTGTAGATTTGTCCCCAAAAGATGCTCACAATTTAGAAAAATGTTGTTATTTCTTATGTTTTCAGTATTTTTTCTGCATCCACCATTCTATCTGTCCTGGAAAAAGAAATAGAGAGCTGAAAGCTATTTTCATAGTGTTTGGTTTTGGATCTTTTTAGAATGTATGGCTTTTTAAAATTGTATTTATCTATTTTTTTACAGTTTCAGCTTTTGGTTGCTTAATCAGCCTTTAACCTTGAACTTTAAACCTTTGTTTTCTTTATTAAATTATTAACATCTCTTTAAACTCAATCTCAGCTTTAATAATTTGCACTTTGAGTCCAATTAAAAACAAAACGTGGAACCCAAATATTTCGCATAAACAAGTACCTGTGACTTGTTTATAACAATGACTTAACGACTCTCAGAAAGGTCAGGTGTGTCTGTAACGCCGGGCTCACACTGCATCCGGATCCGGTCCGGTGCGGACCCCGCAGGTATTCCGTTAGATTAAAATCCCTTTTGAAGGCTCACAGTAGCTCCGTGCGGTGCGGGTCCGGTTACGGAGGCTGTACGGCACTACGGAAAGAATCCGCAAGGATCAATTTTTTCCGGACGCCGGAGCCACTCCGCGTCAAGTTTGATGAAATCTGACGAACTATACAGGAAGTGTGGCTTGAATATCCGGTGTTTTTTCAAAATAAACGAGTGTACGAACAATTGTAACTTGACTCTTCTTTTTAGACAGCACACGCGCTAATAGGAAATGTAAACATTACATCACACCCGGTGACACAGGGTCCCGAAAGCCTGCAGCACAACACATTTTCACACATTTGCTAAATAATGGACGTGTTCTCGTGTGAAGTCCCGACAAAACGATAACCCACGTGAACTTCTGTTCTCGCGAGTGACGTTTTACGCACCCAGCACCGGAGCTCACCGTACTCCCTATCCGGAGCAGATGTGAGTGGTAGCTTGCGGAAAAACCGCACCGAATCCGGACCGAAGCCGTTCCGGATGCAGTGTGAGCCCGGGGTAACCCTTAAGACTTTAACAGGCCTATTCATATTCATATAGTAGGAGCAAGAGCTCATAAAAACAACCTTAAACCATGATGAAAACTGAAGAATTATTTCCGATGAAAGATTGAAACATTTCAAGAGATACAAATAGAAGTCCAGTTGACTCATTTTTGGAGGGGGAAAAACTTCTTGGATTGACATCTACTGGGTTACTGAAAGTCTACACAATTTGATAAGTCAATGGTATCCAATATTCGCCCTTAAGGGGCCACTTCCCAACATGTTTTAGATGTCTCTCTGCTCTAACACCTGATTTGAATCAGTGGGTGGTTAACAGGCTTCCGCAACTTGAGGACATGCGGAACAGGTAAATCAACCACTGAGTCAGGGATGTTTGCACAGAGAAACAGCGTGAAACAACCTGGAAGAAAGTGGCCCCCAAAGGGACCAGGATTAGATGCTGCTGAAATAAACAGATAATTCAAGGTCAGTATCTTTTATAATACTTCTTGTAAAAAAAAAAAAGAAAAAAGCTGTTTTTATGAAAATAAGCTCTGCGATGGAGGAATGGAAGAAATAACACAAAGTAGAATGTGCAGCTGTTATGTGCTTCTTCTATGGTTTAGAAAACAGGACTTAGACTGCAGAGAGCAAATCAGGTCTTGAATATGAAAAAAAGTTACAAGAAGCTAAACTCAATATCCTGCAGCATTTCATTAGACAAGAGCACTGTGAGACTGTAATGATTTCTTCAGCTTGCTGTTAACAAGATGAAAAGGAACTGGATGGTTAGGAAGTTATTTGTTTGTCAGGTTTATAGTTCTTTAAGTGTCTGTCAGCCTTTATAAACAAGTTAAAGCACTGACCCATTAGTTTACGAGAGGCTGGGTGTCATTGCCGATGAGTCTGCTGTGTCATTACAGAAGTCAGAGTTAATGAGCCAGTTCTCTGTAATGTAGCAAATACCCTTCAAGTATTCAGAAGGGGGGTGAAAGTGAAGTGATGTGTTGGGACCCTGAGTAGAACGTTTCACCTTCTCTTCTCTAGAGACTCTTTACTGCAGCTGAGCTCGGCTTCTCAACAAGCAGACGGGAAAACAATATAAATTCAACTGAGTTTAATTACATAAATTAAGAGAGTTTTGTGTTCTACACTCATCAAGTTCAAGGACTGACAATATCAGGACTGAGTTCATGTTGCTAACCCCCCCCCGTAATGTTTTTTTTTTTCTCGGAACAGAGAAAGCAAACTGTTTTGAACAAACTTGTTTAATCTGTGCATGTTAACATCACCGTGTGCCACGTCCAGATCAGGACTCTGACACTCATGTGTCAGGAAAGCAGAGTGTGAGGGCCTTTTAAATGAGCTACACTGAAATTCACACGACACCGGCTGAATAAAACAATGGTACAAAGCTTATGGTTAAGCAAGGAGAAGAGTTTATAGGTGACTGTGTGTGTGTGTGTGTGTGTGTGTGTGTGTGTGTGGGTTTGTATTTCTGACCTCCTGGGGACCCGTTTCCCGACTTTTACTATCTTTCTGGGGTCCGAGGGTTCTTGTGGGGACCGAAGCCTGGTCCCCATGGGGGGGAATCCCCTTTTTAGGGTTAGGGGTTAGGTTTATAGGTATGGTGTGAATAGAGTTTTAGTTAGTCTTAGGGTTAGTTATAGATCAGTAATGGTTAAGGTTAGGAAAAGGGTTTGGGTTAGGTTTAAATCTAGTTACTAAAATCAATGGAAGTCAATGGACAGTCCCCATAAGGATACCAAAACACACTTGTGTGTGTGTGTGTGTGTGTGTGTGTGTGTGTGTGGGTTTGTATTTCTGACCTCCTGGGGACCCGTTTCCCGACTTTTACTATCTTTCTGGGGTCCGAGGGTTCTTGTGGGGACCGAAGCCTGGTCCCCATGGGGGGGAATCCCCTTTTTAGGGTTAGGGGTTAGGTTTATAGGTATGGTGTGAATAGAGTTTTAGTTAGTCTTAGGGTTAGTTATAGATCAGTAATGGTTAAGGTTAGGAAAAGGGTTTGGGTTAGGTATAAATCTAGTTACTAAAATCAATGGAAGTCAATGGACGGTCCCCATAAGGATACCAAAACACACTTGTGTGTGTGTGTGTGTGTGTGTGTGTGTGTGTGTGTGTGGGTTTGTATTTCTGACCTCCTGGGGACCCGTTTCCCGACTTTTACTATCTTTCTGGGGTCCGAGGGTTCTTGTGGGGACCGAAGCCTGGTCCCCATGGGGGGGAATCCCCTTTTTAGGGTTAGGGGTTAGGTTTATAGGTATGGTGTGAATAGAGTTTTAGTTAGTCTTAGGGTTAGTTATAGATCAGTAATGGTTAAGGTTAGGAAAAGGGTTTGGGTTAGGTTTAAATCTAGTTACTAAAATCAATGGAAGTCAATGGACAGTCCCCATAAGGATACCAAAACACACTTGTGTGTGTGTGTGTGTGTGTGTGTGTGTGTGTGTGGGTTTGTATTTCTGACCTCCTGGGGACCCGTTTCCCGACTTTTACTATCTTTCTGGGGTCCGAGGGTTCTTGTGGGGACCGAAGCCTGGTCCCCATGGGGGGGAATCCCCTTTTTAGGGTTAGGGGTTAGGTTTATAGGTATGGTGTGAATAGAGTTTTAGTTAGTCTTAGGGTTAGTTATAGATCAGTAATGGTTAAGGTTAGGAAAAGGGTTTGGGTTAGGTATAAATCTAGTTACTAAAATCAATGGAAGTCAATGGACGGTCCCCATAAGGATAACAAAACACACTTGTGGGTGTGTGTGTGTGTGTGTGTGTGTGTGTGAGTTGTGTGTGTGTAGGAGTGTGTCTGAGTGTGTGTTTTGACATTTCGTGACGCAGCTGTATGTCTGCTGGAAACCGCTGACTGAATATCAAACAGTTGGGTGCAAAGATTCTCCAGGGAGTTGGATTGTCTCTTTCTTTTTAAATGTTTGGACATAAAATATCCAAAATAACAAGCATTTTCCTTTTTCATTACAATTCTGGTAGTTTTTGGCATGACATTTTCACAAACAATTTGCACTCATCCACACAAAGCAAGAGCACCGTCATCAACAACAATAACAGAAAAGTGCAGGGCCACTTTTGTTCAAGTGTTACAATCATAGTTTGCGTATTTTATAGAACTTACAAGTAGTTTATAGTGATTGGTGATAAACTTAGTTATTAAATTATAAAATCTGGAACATCTGTCCTTGTTAAAAGTGTCTGGTGAGAAGAAATAAGTTCACATTACTTTCATCTTGATAACAACAAAATGGCACAAACATCTTTTGAAAAGCAGTGTAACTGCTAATTATATACTATAAACACATACGGTGTTGAAATAAAGTAATGAAGTGGTAGGTGTAGCATCTGCAGTGATGCAGCTGCTGTATCAGACTGTTGTGGAGAAGAGGAAGCTGAGCTGAAAGGCAAAACACTTGATTTACCGGTCGATCTACATTCCTACCCTCACCGATGGTCATGAGTTTTGAGTCATGACTGAAAGGACAAGATCCAGAATACAAGCGGTTAAAATGAGTTTCCTCCACAGGGTGGCTGGGCACTACCTTAGAGATAAGGTGAGGAGCTCTGTCACCCGGGAGGGTAATGGTGCGTTCACACCGGCCCAACCATCAACTTCATAAGCGGCAAGTTTATATGTAAAGTCTATGGTGGACGGGCGTCAGACAGACGTCAACGACTCTGCGGCGCTTTGTGAGCGTTATGAGCGGCAACTTTTCAAGCTTTTCTAGCTTTTCAGGCGTTGACGCTTGAAAAGCTAGAAAAAAAAAGCAGTTCATAGAATTTGGTGCTCAACATTAAGGCAGGTGTTTGCATTCTTGGCACAACGTCAAACAGATTCCCATTGAGGGGCAGACCTTTGGCAGAAAAAAAGATAGCTGAACTTTTGACGTTGATAACGCTCTTGAAGCGGCATGTCAACCAATCAGAGCGTCTCATCGTAGTGACGTAAGACGTCACAGCACGTAGTCGGAAAGAAGCGGGATCAGCCAAAATGGAAGATAAATTAACCTCATCCAAACGTAGCTCCTGGAGCAAATGGTTAAACTCACCAAACTCAGAACGCATCTGAAGAATGGGGTGTATCCACAAACGGCACTGATGCACCCGACGTCGACGTTGTCTAGATCTATGAAGTAAATAAATCCAAGCCACTGTCTCAATATGATCCGCAATAGCTCCGAACATCCGATAACAAAGGAAGCCCCGCCTTCACGCTCTTTTTCGGTCAGGCTTTACGAGCTTTAACGCCTATGCGCTCTGACTGGCAGGCATTATGAGCTTCAACTTCAAACGTCAAATTTGGAGCGTTATCAGCGTTGCTTGACGTTGACAAAGTGGCCGGTGTGAATGCACCATAAGACTGTTGGAACAGTAATGCTCCATTTTTTGTAAACTTCTTCCTAATTGTTACCATACAAGGCATTTTAAATTTATCAGTTAGACTTCTGCTTTCCAATAATCTTTTTATTTGGTGACACATTAGTTTTAATCCAAGCTCTGTTGCTCAGCTCATATTTGTTTGTACTTGACAAAACTGCCAAAACTTCTCAGAAAATCGAACAAAAAAGCAGCCACAAATAAACTGAAAGAGACATCCGATGGTCCAAGAACTGACAAAAAAGAAATATACACCACTGATCTCTTATAATGAAAAGAGACTGTAGACTGACCAAAATATAATAATATGGACAGCTGGTGTGTTTAGTGAAACTGAACATACACCCTATGTTTTTAGATACTATGTTTATAACACACTGATGTAATGTCACAATGGTCAGGACAGTTGTAATATTATATCTTTTATATTATTATATGTAATATCTAAAATAAAAAAATACATTTCTACATAAATTACTATGAATCTTGTTTGTATTTGACTGTAGTCCTGAAGACAGACAGTATCTTAAAGTTTTCTCTCCTAAAATCCTGCTTAGGTGTGCACAGCTTTCAAAGAGGTGAGCTTGCACTTAAAGCTGCAGTCCGGAGTTTTCCCCTTTTCAGGAGTTATGTATGATTTTTTAAAATTCCATAAAAGCGACAGTCTGACCCAATTCTGTAATATAATGTAGGAAAAATGTACACTTACAGGGATAAACTGTGAGGACAATATAATGTTAATCAGTTAATTATGGTAAGAGATTAAATTTATTAGCTCTTGTTTACTTCGTGCTGTTCTTAGAGAATATTTTCTTTTTTGTCAGACTGGGACCTTTTCAATTCTCTGCTGAGTTGTGTGTTTGATGTTTCTCATTTATATTTTACACAAGTTGATAACATTATGAATAGTTTATGGGCCTGGTTTATCAAAGGTTTGCGGTTGTTACAACAGGCGCAAACCGCTCGGCGGCCGCAAAAACAAGCAGCGGGTGATTTCTTAACGACGCGCAGGCAAAACTGAGCCTGTTAAACCTGCAGCAAGATGTGCAAAGTTATTTTAGCGCTTTCCCCCTTGATGAATATGCAACGTAGGCGTTTTTGTCAGAAGACGCAAAGAGGAGAACGTGTAAATAGGTGGGCTTCCAGGCGCAGTGTGATTTATCAAACCTGAAACTGTTTGCGGCTTCTAATTTTGTGCGTATTTTTACCGCCTTTGAAAAGCATGTCTTAACTCGGCGCTAAAATGGATGCAGCGATCGTTGCGTGAAGACACAGACAGACGTGCGGATCATTCCAGCACAGTTAGTGCTGCGTCTCCCAGGGTAGATGGTTCAGTGTTTGTCACAGGTTTTGAATGCGGTGTTACGCGAGCAGTAATTTTCCAAACACTTGATGCAGACGTTGTGCCAAATGATTCAGGCTCACGACTTCCATTATAACAGTGTTATATTTACAAGGTTGAGAGACGGTGAATATGGAGATGGTTGAAGACCATCTTTGTCTGGTTGTGACGCTATTCGTGCTGTAAATATCATTTCACACATTTATGGATCTAATAGCAGCTACTGATCTATTCCTAAGGTGGCGCAGCCCCCCCCCCCCCCCCCCCCC
>SSNP01000171.1:574769-617386 GCA_006937955.1 Pachypanchax playfairii | reverse complement strand
CCCCCCCCCCCCCCCCCCCCCCCCAACACCTGCTCAAAACGACTACTGAGGGAGAACATGGATATAATCTGGCCCACATACGCACTAGAAACATATTTAAGCACACCACATCCTGAAAAGCAGGTGTCGATGTTTGGACCACGCTGGAGGGGAACTTTATGCACCAGTCAAGGTTGTCCTGCACTGTTGTTTTCTGTATGTTGAACTACATCACAGAGCGAAGCCTGAATATGTCTTTCTTGCAGCTCCACAATATATTTTTTGCCTCTTCCCTCATATTTGAAGCTCCAATGGGTCGAATTTCATTTTACGTTTGCGCCTTTCTTGCAAGAGAATAGCAATGTTAAACTTCTCATTTGAATATTTCTTTTTGAGCTGGTTAACAATTGCGCAATCAGTCTTAGTAGATCACCCACAAATTAGGAACATGCCCTTTGCACAAAACTTTTGCGGCCAAGCAATTTTGCACTCTTTACTTGGAATTTTGATAAATCAGGCCCTAAATGTGCAGAGATGTGATGAACTAATTTTGTTGTAACTACTGCATCTCACATGTGTATGATCGAGCAAAATTTAGATTTAATTTCCATTTTAGTTCTAATGTACAATTAATTGATTCCTTGCTGGTATGATGCACCGTGCTTCACGAGTGTAAATTGTGATAAAATTGTTCAACAACACTTGACAAATACAAACACAAACTGACTGACTTTCTATACAAATTATATAGCTACATCTTGAATGATAATAAAAAAAAATCCAAACAAAACAACCACAACTTTTCTGCTTTTCCACTGATTTGCCAATCTAATGTGGTAGAAGGGTCTGAGTTCCCCTTTGACCCTGTGGGTATGCTGTGTGGGACATAATGATAAATGAAAGTGGTACATTTGATGTTTTTGATGATGAAGACTTTATTCAGCAAGCTGCAGACCTAGATATTCAAGAGCAGGACAATGCTGCAAACTTTGTGACTGAACAGAAGCCTAGAACAATGGGCCTTTCACCATGGCTTGACCTTAGACCAGGGGTGTCAAGCTCCAGGCCTCGAGGGCCACTATCCTGCATGTTTTAGATGTTTCCCTGCTTCAACACACCTGATTCAAATGAACAAGTCGTTAACAGGCTTCTGCAGAACTTATTGAAATGCAGAGGATTTGAATCAGGTGTGTTGAAACAGGGAAACATCTAAAACATGCAGGATAGTGGCCCTCGAGGCCTGGAGTTTGACACCCCTGCCTTAGACACTTGTATGCAGCCCGATGACATAACACACCAATTTCTGTCCTACGATGATGGAGCTTTAATCATATGTCCTGCCCACATAAACAAACCAATTGCCTTTACCAGTGTTCCAAAGCTTAAAGCTCAGGCTTATCAAATACAGTTCCCAACTCTTCACATTACGTTTCTGTTGTTCACCCATTCATGCACACACATTTGGTGGTGTGTACTCAGTGTGTGCCCTAACTGCCCTGGGGCACAGGCTAACAAAGGTGAGGTTGCCATTGCACCATCGCCACTGGGCCCTCTAACCACCACCAAACAGGCCAGGCGGGTGAAGTGTCTTGCCCAAGGACACAACAGCAAAACATTTTTTTTTTTCTTGTGGGGATTCAGCCTGGTGACCCTCCAGTTATCAGATGACCTATTCTACCTCCTGAACTTCTGGTACCCAAAAATGAAGCCAAAAGAGCCATAAGTTGTCTACAACTTATGCCTTTGATTGTTTGTTTGTTTTTCACATTTTTCATACAGAAACTAACATAAACAACAACAGTAAGTCATTTTAGATGCACAAAGGCAAAACCAAAAATTTGACACAACATTTCCAACAAGATGTTACAGGACAAAATGTGGACAAACTGATCCAAAATGAAAAAGCCACTGGGTTGATGCATCCACTGAGAGACCTTCATGACCTTATTGTCATGATAAGGCAGCAAGGCAAACCCATTTTTTATGACTTGTTTTGCTGATTAAATAAAATGGCCAGAAATCAGTCACCTTGTCAGTCATTCATTATAGATTGAGTAGAATTTCAAAAAAATATGTTAATCTCATTTGCATATACTTTTATGAATTAGGATTGTGCTTGTTAAGGAAGACCCAGAATATTCTAACCAAGTCATCAAATTCATTGATTGTCACATTCCAGACTACAGACCATCAGCTCTGAAAACTTCTAAGAAAGGGTTCAAATTCATAGCAAGAAATATTCAATAAAGGAATCTGCAAAAAAAAGGAAATGTAAAACGCTATCCATGAAGGGAAAAACAATCTTCTGCCCATCCTAATTTACCCTAATGACTTGAATGTTGATGGGATTGAAGAGGCAAAGAAATGTGAAAGCAAAACCAAAGTGAAAAATTCCAGAAAATCCAGGACAAGAATCATGTAAAACATACAAAGGGAGGCAAAACAAGAGTTGAGCTCAGTCATGGATTTACATATGGATGAAAAAAAACCTAATTCAAGGATTTGTCTGAGTTGCTTCAGGCTTGTATACAACCCTAATCTTCTGCCAGTATAGACTGCTAACATGGACAATCACTATATTCCTGATGAATATACATAGCTGCATTGAATGTATGAGGCTGTACATTGCCAAACTGGAATATGAAATGAAACAATTTCTTATTGTCGTTGATTATCTTAAAAAATCTAAATGAAAAAGAAGAGAGAGATCATGCTGCAGGTTTATTCAAAACACTGAATAAAGGGTCTGTGGCTTGCACATGTAGTCTACATCTTAAAAACTGTTTACACCATTTAATTTTCAGTCAGACTGATGAAGATGGTGTAAAGTTGAGTCAGTCAATGAGTTAGTCCTTGGTAGGTGTTCCCATAGCAAACTGGCTTCATTAGAGGGGTCAGACTAAAAGCAGTTCATAGAATTTGGTGCTCAACATTAAGGCAGGTGTTTGCATTCTTGGCACAACGTCAAACAGATCCCCAGTGAGGGGCAGACCTTTGGCAGAGCGGCCCATTGTCCGATCACATTTGTGTCTCAGGCTATTACCGGATGCACACGTAGCAAAGGGTGTCTGGTTTTAGAACCTCAGGGAAAAATAATGAAATCCTCAGCATACGGTCAAGCTCTGCAGAAGGCTGTGAATAACTCACTTTAATAACTTCTTTTAAATCAGGTAGTTTAAAGCTGTACAACATCTAAAACATGCAAGATTCTGTTCCGTAGGACTGGAATTGATCACCACTATGTCATTCTTAATATTTTATGTTTGTACACTCCCTGCTGTACACTAAACCTTATCTTTATCATGGTTTGGGGATTTTATTGTGGGTTTTCTTCTGTTTTTCAGGTTGCTTTCTACTGTCATGCATGTTTCAATACTGTCTTTTTTTCTTGTCCTTGTTACAAGTGTCGGAACTTTGCCATGCTCATGTTCCCATTGGTATCATCTTTCAGCTGGGATATAGCTAATAAAGATTTTCATGCTCTCTTGTTGGTGTTCCCATTTATATTCACCTTTGTCTTTCCTTTATTGTTGTTGTTGCTCATGCTCTCAATTGTGGTCTCAGTTTTTGTTAATTGAAGAAACATTTGGATTGTTACCTGCCTGCTGCCTGTTTGCTGCTGCCTGCCTGCACACTGGGTTCTAAGACACAGCCACTTTTGTTGGTTACTGGTTTTGCTACACTGGCAGTTAAGCTGTTTTTCTCAGATATTTGCCTTTAATAGCACTACAGAATCTATCACAGAACCAGGTTTTCAACAAACACTTAAAGGGGAAGACATTATTATACACAAAGCTCTAAAAAATCCATGATATATATTTTTCTAAATCGAGTTGTTCTATATATATAATACTTGAGTGATGTTATATTTGGATATTGTGAAGTGAAGATTAACAGTATCACTATTGCATCTCTGCTAAATTATTCATTGCACATAAACCACAAAGCTGTGGTTATAAATGAATTTAACTGTTTTACAGTTTATCTGAGCATGCAAATATCCAATTTCCCACGTTTAAATTGCCCTACTTTAGGTAGAATGAAGCTCACATTTCTGAGTTCAATAGGAGGTCAAGAGCATTATAAGTTGGGCTAAGAAGTCGTCTTCTGAGACAGAGATAAATCTGCGGTGAGCCGGGAAGATGCTCACTGAAGGAGGAAACGAGCAGGAACGCATTAGCTGCTCTGAATAGAAATCATGCCATCTAAGTTTAGATCCTGGGAAAAAAGAGAAAATCTTAAAGATAGAAATAAACATGGAGGGGAAAATCTGTGTCTGTGCATAGAAGTCCCCCGTTTATAAATGATAGATACTTGATAGGAATAAAACACTTTTAGCTAATCAAACCAGAATAAATACAAAACTGAAATACTTTGGGGGTTCTTATACCTTCTCAGTGTATGATTGATATGCTGTCAATTAGTACTGCAAGAATTTCTTGAAAAATAAACTCATCTGTCTTTACTTCTGTCTGGGCTCACAAAGGCAGACCTGATGTCAGAAGGCAAAAACCAGCAGAACACTGGCAGGATGATCAAGCCCACACAGGTCAAATGAGGAATTGAGAAGCAGGATGGAAAATTCCTAAAGCTTCTGTAGTTGTAGATAAAAAGTCTTTCAGGAAGGAAATAATGGCTGAGTGATGGTGCGTGCCGGCTGACCTTAATGACATTCCCTGGAACAACGTAGAACTCTGACTACACAAAGGAGCACTGATGAAAAACCCACTGCAGTGGAAGTTTTAGTTCAGTAGGTAGATTAAGACTGCTGCTCCATCTTCCAATACCTCTTCATCTACAAATGTTAAGAAAAATACAAAGAGAAGTTAAATCTTAGGGATGTAAATATCTGATGCAAAGCATCTTTGTTTTAACACCTAATGTAAATATCTGACAATATGGTTTATCGATCTGTTGTATAAAAAAAATCACAGCTGGTCGGTGCTTACATATGCTAACAACTGAGACCATTTCTTCAGTCAAAAAAAATAGAATTAGATTGAATTAGCAAATATTATTTTGATTTGGTATCACAGGGATTTGGTGTCAATAAAATAGCAAAGCAATATTCTGGATGAGACTGTGACATAAGCCTTTGTATTTTTTCTACTGTGAACGTGAGTTAGTATTGGCAATCACTTCTGGAATTGCAGTCTCATTTCAACTCAACATCACCCTGGTTACTAATGACATCCAAACTAGATTTTGTAAAACTGAACATCATTGCAACAGAAATAACCTGCCAGCACTTCCTGTGTTATTGCTTAAAAATGACTGAGTAATGTGTTTAAAGCAATACAATGCATTGAGCAAAATGAGAACTATTTTATAATGAAAATGTTTACGTTACTTTGGTGAGAACCAGAAGACACTAAATAATTATTGTCCTAGACTAATTACAGTTATGGAAAAAAGAAAGTCGATAATCTTCTCTTTAAAAAAAATAAAGCAACATTAGGTTTAAAAAGGTTGCACCTGACTGAACCCCAGACAGTGTACTTTGCTGCGACAGGATTGGTGAAGTTGCCAGAAGTTGCTACTCATTGAGTCAATCCATGAACTTTTCTGTTCACCTACTGTATGTATTCTCAGTCAAATCTGAGGCCATCTGTCCAACAACTGAGGCTTGGAAAAAACTGGGTTATAACAAACATCACCAAATCTATAGAATGAATGAAAAACACAGGAATCAAGATGTGATAATGATTTAGTCAAGTTCCATTCCTCATCATGATTATAAGGCCATGACAGGACCCTAATACAACTGGGCCTCATTGAATGCCCCTATTCTCAGGGAACTGAAGCATTGTTACAGCAAAAACATGGACCAATTTTCCATTAAAACAATGTGAAAGACTAACATAGTTATCCAGAAAATCCATCCATTTTCTAAAATCCCTTTTCCTGTTTAGGGTCTCCAGCTGCCATTGGGAGAGAGGCAGGGTTACACCTGGACAGGTTGCCAGTCCATTACAGGGCCACATAGAGACAAACAACCACTCACACACACACCTAGGGACAATTCTAGAGTTACCAATTAACCTCATGCATATTTTTGGACTGTGGGAGGAAACCGGAATCCATGGAGAAAACCCACGTATGCATGGGAAGAACATGTAAACTCCATGCAGAGAGATCCCAGCCCAGATTAAAACCCAGAACCTTCTCAATGTAAGGCATCAATGCTACAAACTGTGCCACTATGCAGCCCCCTGTAAATATCAGATAATTTTTATTGTCCTGATGCATAAGACTAATATAATGTGTTTTATGTTTATTTTTTTTTACCATAATTGGTCCTTAAATAGATTACAGCAATCAGTTTAATTGTGTCACATATGTTGGTGAAGGTGTGTACATCATAGCCATTGAGATGTTGCTTGGTTACATTATAGGGTGACTGATAATAACGTGTTTATTTCCCTTTAGGCAGAAAACTACAAACCTAAATAAGATAACTAAACATGTGTTAAAACTTATTAAAATATTTAATATTTAAAATTATATGGTTCAAATATTAAGACAGTAAAAATAAATATTTACAATAAAACAATCCTGAAAGAAACCGTTCAAATTTACGACCAGTCCATCACAGCAAGAGACTTCTACTTTTCCATTCAGTACGTTCAGCTCTGTCAAGATGCTGAGCATCTGGAGCAAAACTCCATTAACTGCAGACACTAATGCTGCAGGCTTGGAGCCAAATATACAGACTCTGGGAGATTGTAAAAAATCATTAAGATGAAATGAAGTCAAGCTGGGTTGGATGCTGGTTTAAGAGGAAAATAATATTTGCTGCTAATGATAAAAATTGAACAATGAAAAATGTGCAAAGCTTTCCTGGATTTGATTTGGTAAGTTCAGAATAAATGGGGAAACATAAAATCAATTCAGCCATCTATTTTCTGTAGCCACCTAATCCTGTTTAGGTCAAGTGTAACTGATGCCTTTCTTCAGAAGTAAATGGGTGAGAGACCACATACACTCTGGTTTGAAATAATGTCAGGATAATAAACGACAGATTATATGAAAATACTTCCAAATATTATCACAATGAAGTGAGTTATTGTGCATAATAAACCATGTTTGACAGGTTTTAAGAAGGCAGTGTGTAATATTTGAACCGTGAATTTTCAGTTTTCTCAAAATCAGTTGTTCCTGTAATTTTTAAGAAAAGTATGAAAAAATTTTGAAATTTAAAAGATTTTACGATGTTATAGTGAAAATTCTAATATTTTTAGGTGGGTTTCAGTGGAAAAATTATGGATAGTATCTTACCTGTTTTTCTTTGAATGGCTTAAGTTTGACGAAACAGAGAATCGTTTTGACTGGATTGACAAGATAACGGCTGATCCAAGTGATGGGTTTCTGTTTTCTTAAAACATACTTAATTTCATAAATGTTTATACTGCTGTCAATTTTTACATTACATGATTATTTACATATAATTCCAGATTCGTGTGAAGCCAACATTAAAAGAACTATAATTGTTCATAAACTATCAACAAACATCTTCAAAGTGTCTAATCTCTTCCTTTAAGGGTGTAAAACAATATTATTCTGGTTACATGTTCCATAAAGTTGACAGGCATTTTACCACAGGCTTGGACTGGCTTAATCTGGTTTTGGCCAAAATAACCAATAGAAAAATGTACTTAGATTTATTCAATATGATTTATTCAAATTTAATTTTCAGTCTATATTATATTTGTGGTGAAAAATCACTTTGAGATTTTATAACTTAAATATGTCTAAGACGGACTGGCGACCTGTCCAGGGTGTAACCCCGCCTCTCGCTTGGTGATCGCTGGAGGTAGGCACCAGCTCCCCATTACAATGAATAGGAATCAGTGATTATTATGACTGACTGACTAACTGACTGACTGACTAAACTTAAATTTCAGGTAAAACGTGGGCACAATTGTAGATCAATACAAACTATATACTTCTTAGAAGTGCATTTAATTATGCTTAATATGTTTTAGAAAATAAACATTGCTTTTTCATGAAACACTTTGATATGATCAATTAAATTGCAGGGATTCATAATTATCCTTTTTCCTCCAGACATACAATATCTTTGTCTTCACTGCATGGACATCTTTCTGTGGAGACTTCAAAATGAGTTTGGTGGGAAATAAGTCCAAATCACAGAGGACACCTTCTCATTTCACTCTAATTAGCTCATATTAGAGTCATCAAGAAGACATTAAAAACATTAGAACGTGTGGTGGATAGTACTCTGGGAATGCAGAGGATGTATATTATACAGTAGATCATAAAACTGGAAGACAATAACTCATATGGTTTTGCAAAGCTTTTATTTCATCAAATCAACTTTGTGAGCTTTATAAACACTTCAAAAAGCACACCCACATGGCCTGTGTTCTCTAAAGAAATTTGATAGAACTTGAATGATTAGTTTGTCAAGAATTGTTAAATGTCTGAATTTGTAAATGAGTATTTTCTCTATGAGTAAAAACTCCCTCTGTGGCTCACTCGCACAGATTAATTGAATTTGACTTCCACAATGCATTTTAATGCATTTTGCAAGAGATGCCACACAAACCTGAGGGCATGTGCAGCAGACACATTATTGCATTCATGAAAGGCTGAATGCACTTTGTGATTGTCTTCTACCTCAGAGTGCCCCAGGGCTTTGCAATATCTAAATAAGAACTATGTGTTCCACTTTATTCCTCACAGCAGTCAAATACATTTATCAGGGTTTTATGATTAATGCAGCTCATTAAGCTTAATAACACCCCAGAGACAAACAGAAATAATTGACTACATTACCTCAGCCATGACCACTATGACTTCAAAACATTTTGTTTTGAATTTGCCTGTCAATAGCTTTTAAATAAATAATATTGGTTAACATTGATGTCACACTCTGCAGTCTGTCTGGAGTTCTGCCAAAAAAAGGCTGTATAAATTATTGTAATTTTGAATGCACAAAACTATTTGTTTACAGTGCGCTACTCCATTCTGTCAATAAAAGTCACCAAAATAACTGTTTAGAAAAAGAAAAGCTGCAACTTTTAAGGTAAAATCATCAAATATATTTAAAAAACATTGACATGCAAGCAGCTACAGACATACAATTAGACAAGTAAACAGTTACATCTCTAAAATCACAACGTTAACAAATGTCACTAACCCAATGATCAGGGGTCTCATGTATAAACGTTGCGTATGCACAAAATGGGGCCTGAAAGTAGCGTACGCCACTTTCAAAGCAAAAGTCGGGATTTATAAAAAACGAACTTGACTTGAAAACGTGCGCACCTGTACGCCAACTCCGACCCGTGCGTAGGGACATTTTGGAGACGAGGGGAATCAACGACGCAGTTGGAGTGGTGAACTGCAGTCAGACTGCATATTACTCCTCTCACACACGTCATTTCACCTCACACCAAATATTATTATTATAAACATTCAGAACAGCAATGATATCTATATTGCAGCTTGTAGTGAGCTGTAGTTCTCCTAAAAACATTTTTCAACACTAAGAGAAATACATAAAATTAATCTCCTCCTCCTCGACAGGAAGACTCGGGGAACAAGGGTCTGAGGGTGTAATGCAGCGTTTGAGATGACAACGACAAGGTTCATTTAATGTTTTTTAATGTATCATTTAAGGCCCCAACGGCTGTCATCATGTCGCAAAACACACTCTTTATTTCTTTTAATTCATTGGTCACGGAATTAATAGCGCCGATGGTGTCTCTCTGTGTCTGTATCACAGCTTCAGTCAGAATCCGACCAATGTTGGATGCGCTGCGGTCACCGGCCGCACTGGTGCTGGGGGCAGTCTGATGACCTCATCCTTGCCTATGTACAAATGCTGAAAAGACACGACATATTAGTCTGTCTCCTTAAAACATGCTAACATTTGTTAACGTAGCCATGTATTACAAAAAGTGCTTTACTGGGTTTATTTGTTGTTTCTGTCAGGTCGTTGTTGCCCTCCTTCTGTGACACAAGACCGTACACCGTCCTGTCAGCTGCACTGACAGTCTGCACTGCAGACGCTGCCACTCTGATTTTTTACTTTTATTTGTGACACTGCTGCTGTTTCCACCAAATAAAATGTCTCTCCTAGCCTCCACTTCACCCATTAACACTTTAATTTCCATCTCTGTGAAGTTTATCTTGTTGTTTTTTTGTTTAGTTGCGATATTTCCCGTCTTCCTCATATGCATCAATATTCATGCCCTGCTTTGCATTGACCTTATATGGCCGGGTTTGGGCGTGTTCAGGGCGGGACATGGTGTACGCAAACTTTTTGTTTTGGCCGTACACTCACTTTTAGTAGGGTTTCTACGCAATGTTTTATAAATGAGACCCCAGAGCAGTTGCTTCATAAGCAAATGACACAAGGCAGATGGGTATGTTACTTCATTCACTGCAGATCTTACACTGATCCACTCATCCCCTTTGAACAGAATCATCAGGACATTTTGTTTGTCCAATATTTGTCATGGATGGTCTTTGCAGGTTCTTGTTGAAGCATTTGAGGTGTATATTAAGAATACATTGCATTACGTAAATGGTAAATGGCCTGTACTTGTATAGCAGTTTACTCAAGTCCTACGACCCCCAAAGCACTTTACACTACAGTTTGTCATTCACCCATACACACACACACACATTTGGTGGGGATAAACTACACACATGTTGTAGCCACAGCTGTCCCGGGACACACACTGACAGAGGTGAGGCTGCCAAACACCAGCGCCGCCGGACCCTCCGACCACCACCAAACAGACAAAGTGGGTTAAGAGTGTTGTACAATGATCCTCAGCTCTGAAAGTCAAAATCCACTGTGCTGCTAAATTTAGATGACCTTGCTCCAACACACCAAACTGAAATGATTAAATCCCTTCCTCAACATGTCAACAGGTTCTGTAGAAGCCTGCTAATGATTCATTCATTTCAATAAAGCTTCAGTTACAATGATCTGTATGAATAATGCCTTCGTATGAATCTCCCTTTTCCTACTAAATCTGGGGTTTATGCAAATTCAGGCACTGTTTCCTACAGGAAGTTGTTACGGCTGCTGAAAGAACAACTTGATGAATTCTTGAGAAAATTAGGTGATTTTCTGCCATATGCTGGCTGCAGAGCCTTTCTCCAGACAACCATCTTATGAGGTTGCCTTAAGGAGGCCACAGGAAATAGTTCAAAAATTGCTTGTGGTGTGTTTGCAGCTGTTTGTATTGGTCATTGTGACCTACGCTTAAGGTCTATTGATGCATGGAAACATCTAAAACAGGCAAGTCCTTTAAATTACTTAACCTGAAATTCTAAATTTAGACAAAATAATTGTGGAGTTTATTTGTTGTCCTAACCCCAAATAGTATCAAAGGTTTGTTAAAGCAGCTGCAGATGAGCTCAGTGTTCAATAGAGAAGAAAACAATGAAGGGTGATGTCACTAATTAATGACATGTTCATAAACGCCCAGTTTGATTAGTCAAAATTAACTTCTCCTGTTGTAGAGTAAATCTGTATTGTCATAATGAGGCTCACAGACCCACAATGCTGTCTGTCAAACATATCAGGATAGGACAGGCAAATAAATAAACTAAAAAAGCCATCTGAGGTGCAGACCTCCGCCAAGCGGACATATTGTAGAAAGACGGTAATCCGAATAACCCCTGAAATTTAATCAATTGTTCCTTGGGTAATTTCTGACCTTTCCTGAAAAGGTCATCAAAATTGATCCATTCGTTTTTGAGTTATCCTGCTAACAGACAGACAGACAAACCCCAATGAAAATATTACCTCCTTGGTGGAGGTAACAAATTGGCCTTTGGTATGAGTGTGGGTATAACTGGTTGTTCTTCATTGCCCTGTGATGGACTGATGACAACTCTCTGATGTACTCCACTTTTTTCCCAGTGTACGCTGGTAGAACTTAGCATTCCATCCAGTGAACCTCACAAGCATGTTGGTTGTGGGAGGAAACAAGAGTCATACGCATCCAAAGCTAGAACATGACCCCAGGACCTTTTTGCTACAAAGCAACAATGCCACTAACAGTGTGTATCCAATCAACCAAGATACATTTTGTAAATCTACACAATCATTGCACACAATTTCAACTCATTCTACAACAAGGATATACATTTAAAAGGTTCCGTTTCAAATAATTTTAGCCCCTGATTAAGTATCTTCCAAAAACAGTTATTGGTTCCTCTGAGATCTATATGCTATTTACCCCATATTGATTTATATTTAGAAACAGTGGGAGGATGTAATCATTTGAGAAATATTATACTGAGACGTACATTTTCCTTCCATTTCCTCACTACATTACAGCTTTCTCATGGACCATTGAACTTTTGTAATAACGCAGGTCTTAGATGAGGTCAGCCATGAATGGTTGAAGCTGACATGGCAGTCTTTTTAAACCAACAACTCACTATGTAAAAGAAAATACACCACAGCTCCTCTGCAAAGTCTTCTCTGTAACGCTCACCAACCAGTCTCGTAAGTTTGTAACAAGTGAACAGTTCTAGCACAAAAACAGTGTACAATTGCTGCTCTGATGAAAACTGCTTGTTCTTATGAAGCTATAAACAAGGCTACTTCATCTTGCGTAAAATAAAATAAAATGTTCAAAAGTAGAATCCAACCATAGGTTTTTGAGTTAGCTAACAGAACGACAGTCAAACATACAAACCTTGATCAAAACATTACCTCCTTGGTGGAGGTAATAAACAAATAGGGAAATATTTTATAATCAACTCACAATGATAAAAAACTGTGGGGTTTCTATAGGGTAAAGTTTTCTTCCAGGTGGTAGTGAACAGTCCTTAAATAGAAAATGTTTTATTATTAATTGGTTGATTTTTCTGTGAAGTGCCTTGAAATGACTTTGTCATGAACTGGCGCTTTATAAATAAATAAACTTGAAATAAATAAACTTGAATATCAATGTAAAAAAAAAAACTAAAGACTGACGTTCACATTATTGTTGTCAGAGAAAAACACAACTGTGAAACTTTACAAAACAGCATTCCTGAATTATTAGGTTTAATTTAAAACCAAAATGTGAAGAATTTGTTGTAGCATTTGTATGGAAACTGATATTAATATAAAAAACATGCACTTTTGATGTAATGGTCAAATGTTGACCATTACATCAAGCTGCCATCATTAATTATTCCCAATTCTACTTTGATTTTAGTGTATTTTATTTTTTTTTATAATGAAGAACTAAAATGCATCAAACCACTGTTTTGTGGCTTCTTCATAAAAGAAAAAAACATTCTTCCAAAACTAATTTTAAATATTCCCAATAAAGAAATGTGCATTATGATGCTTTGTGATTTGGCAAAAATGAAGAAGTTTATACAAACAAACAAAAAGGATCGGCCCCTGGCATTAAATGCACATTGCTACTACAGTGTCTGCTACACTCCAATAATAAGAAGACAGCCTTGAAATATCCTAGGCTTTTGTGTAGAACAGATTTTATGATTCCATGCTACAGTTTTTAACCTGTTCAGGATACGCTCCATCTCCAGGGATTGAAAATGAAGAGTTTGTACAATTTAACCTGACTCAAATAAGTTCAGCTGGGTTTTGTTTTCCAGTGCAAATATTTGTTGGATTCATTGTATCACTTAAAATGTTGATGACAAAATAGTAGGGATGTCCGGATCAAGTCTGAGTCATTTCATTTTGAGTATCTGGCGATATTGAGTCCCAATCCGATTTATAATACATTAAAAAATGAATAAAAAGGAGCAAATAAACAGATCCAGGATGTTCCTTATGCTGTATTTAATTCATTCTATTTTAATATTTAGCTGCAGGGACAGGACAGCCAGCATGTCCTGGGGTTTCCCCTGGTCTTCTTCGCGGTGTGGAGTAATGAAGCTGATACTTGTGTGTAAAAACGAACATGACGAGAGCGCATTTCTGTGCTATGAGCACGCAGACAGTCCGAACGCACTTAAACCGGTGGACGGACATTACGTTATTAAATAAAACGTTATGTAATTAAATAAGGTGATCAGAACGGCAGACACTGCAGAAAGAGTGACATGATCATGGGCTGTCTTCTGCATGCAGTAAGTGATCAACTCCACTCCACGAACGAGTTTAAGATAACATCATAGGGATTTAATACGACTATAAACTAACACTGGAACTCATGCTAACGTGGCAACATTCTCAACACAACATCCACCAAGCAGATTGCTTTTTTTCGTTAATAAATGAATTAATAATTTTAAATTTGACTTTTGTAGTTTACTCAAGCTATGTTTGTCTGATTACTTTTTTTTCTGATATCTGAAAAATGTAAGTTTGCCCAGAAGCCAAAAAATAAAATAAAAAAATATATATGTGAGGTGGCAAATACTTTTTCACAACACTGTATGAAAATTGTCATCACGAAAAAAATGACCCAGCTAATTCTGTCATTTTTTTTGGCCATTCTTTATCTTTTTTAACTTTCATAAGAAATTACCTGATGAATTTAGACATGCCATAAATATGATTTCCAATACTTATTTTACCTGATGTGTTAAGTTAAGCCCCTGCTATAAGCAGCATTTCTCATTGAGTTGTACTTACCATATCAATTGGAAATTTAGGTATATCTATCATAAGTATTAATTTCTATGAATAATAGCTTTTGCTACACAAAGCGTAAGAACTGTAAGTAACACAAACAGTTCTATTCAGCCTGACAAAGGTACTAAAGGATGAGAAATGACTTGGGTCAAAATAGAAGTGTATCATTAGTGCGGGACCATTACAGTGGATGGAAGATTGCTTTTCTTCTTCCTGAAACCTGAGCTCCATCTCCCTATAGGAGACACTGAGACCTGTCACCCACAAAGCTGGAGACCAGACTTGTATTGTGTGGCTCAGACAGCCGACTTCACACATCCTCCCTCTCCCAGCTGCATTCTGCTCCCTAAAAGCCTCATTTTATCTTCATCTTCCTCTTCTTCTTTTCTTTCTGAAAGGAGAGAACCTCATCTTACCAATACGTTCTAATCTTATTTTCTTTTTTCTGTTATGACTTACTTGCTCTCCACTCTCTCAAAAAGATGTCTGTGTCTTTCTAGCATAACCATACATCTGACTCCTTTCACTTTGATGTATCATACTTATTCAAATATCAGAAAAGTAAAACAGGAAAAGTTTTCCTTGTTTTATTTTTTAAGGCACTAATAACAATATTTGCTCCTATGTAATGTGTTGAGCATATGTTCACAGTGCTGGAATCGGAAATAAATATTCAACATTAACATTTCACAAGGTAGCTGGCAACAATTTATAACAAACAATTTATAAACACCTTTAATTAGATATTTTTTTTCAAAAACTGGCATTCATATGACTTCCTTTTTCAAATTGGTCAAAATGTCCCTTTTTTTTAAGAAAAATACATGGGGTCTTTCTTGTTGGTAAACACAAAATCTTATTGGAACACAAGGGCACTCCAACAGACATCGTGATGCATGCCAGTGAGATGTCAACATTGTTTTAATTAACCCATACATATGAGTTGTAAATTGACCACAAATGACTTCTGGCTGAGATTCAGGGGGCTTCGTTAACAACAGTAGGCTATGACCTTGCTACTAATCCCCTGGTTTTCTTTTCTTGGATATTTTTATTGAGTCCAGACTAATGCAGACTGGGATCATCTCATGAGAACTGCAGTTGTGATCGTGCTATGACACACATTAAAGTCATTCAGAGTCTTAGGGTTAGCCTTTTTTATGTTGCCATGAATGTTTGCAACATATCCTTGATGTGCTTGAAATGGTGAATGTATGCTTAACATTTACTCAACCAGTACTTTCTGATAAAAATACACACAAAAATAACAACAATTGCAAAGTTTGTGAAACAACATTTTAAAACGTATATTATTTGGACTGTGATTTTTGTATTTCTTTATAATTCAGTCTGAGGTGTCTTAATCATCTTAGTAAACAGACCAGACTGAAACATAAACGCTTTTGACAACACCATTTCCAGTGTAACAAGAAGAGTGGGTGAAAGTGTGGCTGCTAAGTGGATTGCTGCTTTCTCCTCCACCTACCTAATATGACCCAAACACTCACAGGCTGCCTGCTGATTATCAGTTATTTTCTCATTTTATCTCCATGTTTGTTCCAAAATAGAAGCAGATCATGACATTATTCAAAGTAGACCCACTGAGTCAGACTAAAAGGCTTCAGTAGCAGCAGAGTGCATTTACTTCATGATAAGAAATTATGTTTGTCCTTAAAATGGGAGAAAATTGAATGTCTTTTTTAGTTTAGAATATTCATTTCTCCTGGATCTTTGTATCTGTGTTTCTGTTAGTCAGTTCCTCTCAGACTGAGTTTGATCTGAGATTTAATTTTTCAATTTCTTCACTTTTTGTGCCAGTTTTTTTTTTTTTTAAATATGACAGAACGTGGTTCTTTGCCACAATCCCTACGTATGGCATTTCATCCCTTGACAGGCTGTTTCTGGTCCACTGCCTTGTCTGGAGTCTGGTCATGTTCCAGATGATTCTACCAGTCAGTTTACTAACCTTTAGCATCCAGCAGCAGGTACAACTCTGTAGGTGTATAAACCCGGCAAGAATGTGGCATGTTATTTTCTACAGGATGATTTTCTGCTGTCTTGTTTAACCTTTTTTTTAATTGGTCATGATCACGTCCAGATCCATTTCTTACATTGTCATCCTGATGCCAATAGTTGTTGTTTTTTTAAAGTATATATTTCCAAAGAATCTGGCTGAATCTAGGCTCATTAATCTTTGATGCCATTTTAAAAAATCTACATTTATTCTTCTGCTTCTTGTTGACACAAGAAGCCCTCAGGCTGGTATTGTATTTTTGTATCCAAGCTGTTTTATCGACTCGAATCATATTATGTGAACTAAATCCTCACAAAAGAGGCTTCAAGCTGACCCTTTGTATATTTTCAGTCACTGTCATAGTAGTAATAATAGTTTTTGGACAATAAAATAATTTCTCATGTGGATGAAGTTGGTAAAAATCTGTCAACTTTTACTTTGGAGGACCAGAACTGGAGCCATTTAGCCACTTCATTTCTGTCAATTGATGTGACAGAAAGAAAAATGTAGATTTTACAATTTGGTAAACAGATCAAATTCATAATAACCGGAAAATAAAATGTAAAAAAATATCTTGAAGGCTGTGATGGAGCTCAGGGTGGAAGCAGAAGCTGTGTAACAAATCATTTAGCTGCAGCTGATAAACTGTGATTGAGTGTGACAGCTGAAGTATCTAAAGAGGAAAAATCCAGATTCTCTGTTTAACACATGCATGGAAATGCATAATTCCATGTTTTTGGTAATGCTTATGTGGGTTTCCTGTGGAGCTGGAGCTATTTCATGAACACAGAGATTAGACAAAAAGCTCTAATGCTAGACACAATGTCAGTCAGTCATTATCTATAACCATTTATTCCTGTTCAGGGTCATGGGGAGCTGGAGCTAATCTCCAACTGTCATTGGGTGAGAGACAGGGGACACCCAGGCCACCAGTCTATCCCAGGGCCGCATAGAGACATACAACTATTGACCCACACGCACCTAGAGCCAATTTAGAGTAACCAGTTTACCTAAAGCTTTTTGGTCTGTGGCAGGAAGCCAGAGACCCACACATGTACAAGGAGAACATGCTAACTCCATGCAGAAAGGTCCCAGCCCAGTTTCGAACCCAGGACCTTCTTACTGCACGGCAACATTGCCAACTGCTTCACTGTGCAGCCTGGCTCATAAAATGTCCAATAAAAACACAGTCAGAATAAAAATGCTGTTCAAAGAGTTAGTTAAGATATTCCAAAATCAGTTTTCCAGAATTATCGGTTATACATGGTGGGCCATTTATATGGATACTCCTTAATAAAATAGGAATGGTTGGTGATATTAACGTCCTGTGTGTGGCACATTAGTATATGTGAGGGGGCAAACTTTTCAAGATGGGTGGTGACCATGGTGGCCATTTTGAAGTCGGCCATCTTGGATCCAACTTTTGTTTTTTTCGATAGGAAGTGGGTCATGTGACACATCAAACTTATTGGTAATTTCACAAGAAAAACAATGGTGTGCTTGGTGTTAACGTAACTTTTACATCCTTGGAAATAAATGATAATTTATTCAAATGTAGATGTCTACACTTTCACAAAAGACCTTTGTTAAATTTCTCCCTCTTTTATCAGCCAAAAATCATCTGTGTTATCACTCACTATAATGTGTGATAAGGCTATAGTATATAAATCCACAGCAGGCCTCCTCACATAATATTTTAAGTTACAGTGGTTGTCGGTTATATGCACGACCTCGATGCCCAGCAGTTTTGTGCATATAAGTGTTGTGTGCATTTATCCCTCGGTGGTCATTTGTACTGTAAACACGGGTAGCAGTGTTCAGTATTGATAACAGATAATCAGAAATGATTTAAAAACTTAATTAAAATATATTAGTAGAATAAAACTCTCAAACAGACCAAGTTATATACTCATACATAGGATCTACTATGACACTGTAAGTAAACAGATGCGACAGATACGCGTGCATGGACGCGACGGTGACGGCACAGATTAAGTTACACAGTTAGTAACAGAACAGAAGGATATTAAGAACTCATGCTCGGGCACTAAAAACTAGAACAAATGTTACATGTGACACTATATCACACTGAAGAAGTTGGTGATTATTTTTTTGCAACCCTCTGACAGTTTCAGCCAGACGTGCCAGACACGCGTGCGTAAACGCCAGAGCAGTCTAGCTCCAGGCACGACAGCGACAGTGTGTGGGAGAATACCAGAGGAAGTGCACGGTCAAAGAACTAGTGAGAAACAGCGGGATTTAGTGAGATGCATATATGACACCTCCAAATATTTTGTGCATATGTCTGTCGGCGCTGTGCATATAAGCGTATGGATTCTCTACGACGCAGGAACGTGCCCAGCAGTTTTGTGCATATCCGTGTTGTGCATATAAGCATTGTGCATATAACAGTCGACCACTGTATAACCAAAATTAAAGTATCATATTGCTTCTTCAACAAAGCACTCAATTTTTTACCAGCTTTGAAGACTGTAGCTTAAACCACAATGCAGCTACTTTTGAGATTTTTACATAGCTTCATGTCATCAAAATATTTGACCTGGTCACATCAGACCAATGAAATTACAGAACAGGTCATAGAGGACCAATCAAATCAAACACACTCACGCTAAATTCAAAGATAGATAACAATCAATGACTTTTCCTGATGCGTTTTTATTTATTATTTTACCACCTTTGTTGCATGCACTGTTTGGAAACATAACTTTTACGGCACATATTTGCATGTTACCTATATATTTTCACCATAAAGTACAAAAAATCAAACCCCATCATAGAGTGTTGCCCTTTCTAAGATCCCCAACATTAAAACAATTGTTAGCGTTGATCCAAAGAAATTCTTGCTAAACATATGGTACAGGAGTGTGTTGTGCTTTTTTTGAGCACAGATGATCACAAAAACGTTTGTGAAGCTAGGAGGCATTTTAAAAAATATTTTTTGAATCAACGACAAAATTGTTAAGTTTGCTGACAGCATTAATTAAATGCAAGAAAAAAGTGACACAGATGTCAAAGGAATTTGCTAAATTTTTAGTTGCTGAGATTTATCTGATTTTCTTTACATTTACCAGCACATAGTGTATCAGTTTCTGTTTTTCTTGTCTGACATAAGGCTGCCTTTTAAAAGTGAACAACTTTGAAGTCTCAGAGTTTAATCTGTCTGTTACTCTCCTCTTCTTTACCTATCCAATTCTTTTTGTCAAAGTTTTATCCTCTTATGGAGAAAAAGGGGGTTGAGGATCACTCATCTTATCCACAGTAGGAGCACAAACAACAAGTCATTTTTTTTATAGTTCTGTTTTGACTTGTTTCTTTCTAAGCTTAATACCTGCTTTCTCTCTTCTAACCTGTTGATACATCACAGTCCCTCTTGATGCCTTTGCTGACACACCACACAGTTAGCTTAATCCTTATCATCAGTACAACAGGCCCTGTTCTCATCTATGACACAACACTCGTGTGGTAAAGGAATGTACCTATTGTGAGTGTAGAGCATGAGTTTGGTGTCTTTTACTGTGTAAAAGTATAAACAGTGAGTGGAGCTCACAGTATCTGTCTGAGAGGAAGACTGAATGGTAAAAGGCAGCCTTTTATGTGCAGAGAAGAAAAGCACCTATAAAGGTTTTGAAAACTGCCTTTGGTCTTTTTCATTTCTCCTCTGGTCTTTGTTGTTTGTTTGTTTCATCTGTGCATTTTAGCTGAACCTCTACATGATGCTGCCAACTCTGGTCAGGCTCTCAGCAGGAGATTTACAGCTAAAAGAAATACACTGATGTAGCTGTTGTTGTTCTGCATAATAAAATGTATCCATCCATCCATCCATCCATCCATCCATCCTCTGAACCTGCTTCTTCCTGATCAGGGTCGCAGGGAGCTGGTGTCTACCTCCAGCGGTCACAGTGCGAGAGGCGGGGGACATTTCAGTTTGTTTGTCTGTCTGTCATTAATAAAATAAATTAAAAAAAAATAATAATAATAATAATAATAATAATAATAATAATAATTTAAACAGAAGAATGAGTCATTTGGATTTAAAAAAAAATTCAAATTGTTAACACCTTTTGTAGACAAGATACAAAATAATTGGAAGAATAGGTCAATATCTACTTTTCTATGTTTCTTTAATGCAAAGACCATTTGGCATTCAGAGCCAAAAGGACAAAGCTCCACTCCTTGTTCTGGAGTTCAACTAAAATCAAATTAAAAACTATAACAAAGAATGTGTGATTTTATAACTCAGATTTAAAAATGTTTCCCTTTTGGCTGAGCTCTAATGTTGGTTCTTTGACACTGACTTATATTTTTTAAATAAAAGATTGAATAGATCCAAAAGACAGTTTGTTGAATTTTTTGATGGTTTTTGTGCCTTTTATGTTTCACCATGTTGAATTATGTATAGTCTTTTTCATTATCTTCTTTTTTCTTGTTGTTTTTGCTGTTTTCACACATTTAACTAATGCCAAAGGCCAAAAAACTTTCTTGTCTCAAAAATGGGAAGATTTACCACATTTAACCAGGAAAACTTTGCAGTAATGTCAACAGCAAAGTGCTCCTGAACAAGAAGCTGTTAGGTGCACACAGCAAACGGCAGCACAAATGGACAGCGTGGAAGGAAAAACAACAAGATGATAAAAGACTACAGTTTTAAACTCGCTGCTATAAAGTTTTTAAAATTACTTTGAAGGACGCGTCTAATATTTAATCAAAATGACCATTCAGTGTCATTGTCCAGCTACTAAATCAAAGAAAGACCTCTTAGGGAGCAGCAGATTGCAAGAGTAATAGAAGGCAAACAATCAGTCAACACAAACAGAGTTGGGTGAACTGTGGTCAACCCTTTTATCAAGCTGGTTTAGAAATATCCAATACAGGGACGTAGAGGCTTTGGCTTAATCAAAATGTTGCTATTTCTTACTCCTCTAATGTCTTTGGGGCCTTTACAGCAGCTGCATTGGCTGTCAAACAAAATATAATTCATTATCAATACAAGGGGCTGTAAATGTGTACTTCCATTTTTGTACAACCTCAGTCAACAGCATTAACTTAAGTAAGAAAACAGATGTTTTCATTTAATGATGGAGCATATGATAACACAAACCATAACAATCAGAAGTGTTTAGAAACCAAGCTGATGGTTGGTTGGTTTGCTCTTCAGCTGTTCTTTTAGACTATGGAAGTATGCAAACTGCTTGAGTTAGACAAGAGCTCCCATATGACCCTGCAGAGGAACACACGGGTATAGAAAATAGATGAATGGAGGGATGGATAGATGGATGGAAGTGTACCATTGACTCTAACTGCTTTCATTTCCTCCATTTAGACAGAAGACACAGCTGTTTTCAGTTAAAAGCTTGGCAGAAGACCAGCTGCACTCATACATACCCAGGAACAAACAACACAAAGACAAGGCTTACAGTGATCCTGCTCATCTGATAAAAAAAAAACACAGCAAGGCATCTGACATGACAGACTATTGCTATTTACAATTGACTGAAGTGTTTTCATAAAACTAACTCTGAATCTGGAGTATTGTGGACTTATTATTTCAGTATTGAATTGAATGAAACTGAACTGAATTTAATTAAATTGAAAATACAAATCCACAATGTTTATGGGAAAAAATGGTTCACCTTATTTTAAGAGTAATTAATTATTTGATTCAATTAAACTGAGTTTTATTTATATAAAACCAATTGAAAAGTAATTTAAAGGCACAATATATAGAGAAGAACAATTCAACAAGTCAAATTCATATCAACAAACCAAATTCAAAGTTACTTATATACAAACATTTCAATCAACGTATATAATAATCATATTCAGTAAGTGAAAAGTTTCAGGTGAAAGAGAAAAAAACAGTAGACTGAGTTGAATCATCATTTCAGCACAATCCTCCATTCTGAGCAGCACAAGTCGACACCAGCGGATAGGAACAAGTCCCTTTTAACAAGAAACCTCCAGGAGAACAGGGCTCAGGATGAGTGTCCTCAAGAGTGACTGTTAATCCTGTATTACAGTAGCATTTGAAACTAAATGTTTAATCTTAATTAGCATGACAGTTGCCTTCAAGCTTTTCATCACTCTTTCAGCTTGTTTAACAGGAACCAAATTCTTTCTTTTTTCATTAAAGGTACAGTATGTAAGAATTAGACCTTGTCATTAAATCCAAGTCCAGTAAATCATGTAGAAAAAAAAATATAAGGCCGGTTTCTGCCACTCACCCCCTCCCCTTCCTGATTTTTCTGTTGGGTTGCCAGTTCCAATGTCGATCCTTGTTCTGTTTCTCTTGTATTTGTTCAATTTTTGGGAATGTCTGAGGGTCTATTTGTTCAGCGTTGAGTTTTCCTAAGTACATTTGAACGCCCCATCACGTGCAGCTCAGCTGCTCAGTTGGAAGGATGCGGTGGTTTCTTACTTTTTGCTGCTGCTTGTTATGGAATTACAGCTGCTTGTGTTGAAGACTTGGCAGCCTTGCAGACTCACATTTGATTCGTTATGGAACCAGGAAGTCTGGATGTGTAAATAATGGTTACGGTCTGGCCTAGCTTTTTTAAAAATGACCCAAACTAGCAACCACCCAGTCAACTGAGATTGAGATCTGTTAAAATCTGACTTTAATGTCAACATCTATGGGACATTAGACTGTTGTGTCAGTATTTCACTGGAAAATTCTTACAAATTGTACCATTAACTGGTCGATTTTGAGATTGTTTGGTTACTTTCCATTTTTACATTGTCTTTTTATAACTGGTGGAAAAATAAGCTGAAATAGTGTTCAAACATAATATATTTCTAGACTCTTTCCAGTCAGTCAGTGAATAAATTACTGTACCTGCATATTTCTGTTAAGGGATATGAAGAGCTGGTGCTTGTTTCCAGCAGTCATGGGGGAGAGGCAGGGTACACCCTGGACCGGTCAATAGTTCAGACTTTTCCCAATTTTACCAAAAGTTAGCTTTCTAATGTAATAAACAGTGCAAAACAGGTAAAAAGTTCCCACAGAAAATCACAATAATCTAAAAAACGTTGTTAAAATATTGTACCAAAGTGCATCCATCTGTCACTTGAAAAACAAGAGCAGATAAAACAACACAGTAGTGGCACACCAAGTGTTTAAAGAAAATGATGGGTGGCTTAATGCGCCCTTAGTGCACAGTGACAGGGCTTAAAATGAAGATTGATTCACATGACTCTAAAACAGTCTGCTTTTGTTTACTGCCATTGAGAAAAGGATCAATACAACAGAAGTGTTTTTACATCCATTTAAAACCTTTAAAAATGTACTCAACCATAAACTGGCTTTTGACATGGCTGTCAGACCTGCAACATTATGAAAAAGATTAGAAACTTAAATTTCCATGTCTTTTTTTCTCCTTTTGAAAGGTAAGTGCCATTTTTGTACATTTTGTTCATTTATGAGAGGTCTGAGGAAAAAAAATATAATGGAAAAATTGTTCACACTATTTGCCATATTACTTATAATAGACAACCAGACAGATCCACTGTTGCCTATCCATGCTTGCTCACGATGAAGGATTGTGTTGAATTACTGATTCAACTCAGTTTTCTAACTCAACCATAACACCTGCAATGAGAGAGGATGAGTCAAAGAGGAAACCAGCTTCGGATGTTTTTGGAGATGAACAGCACCAAGGACATGATACATGGATGAGGTGAAAGATTAGACCATTTGAGTGCCATCTTTCATCTGTAGGATATTAAATCTAAAAAATGGAATGCCTAAATATACCTGATTGCTTTGAAGACAATGCTGACCTGGATCATCTGCTGCCTCTAGTGAGTAACTTGTCAGCTTGTGGCTCTGCTAGTTTTCACCATCCCATTTAATAAACTTTATACGGCTGAACGCCAGTCTCCTGCATTTTTGCACACTGAGGTTTATGTGAGGTTTGTGTTAAATGGAAGGGCCTTTTATTTGCTCCAATTGACCAAGTAGTCTGAAATGGATGATTATTTATAAGTGCTATTATCTCTGAAAGAGATATTTGTGTATTTGTGTGTGCAGAGAAACCATCAGGTCCAGGAGCTTTCCCTTATGGCATGAGTTTTAGAGCTTCTAAATGGAACACAAGAATTTAGCAAATATTATTAAACTAGCAATTCCAAATGTTAAAACACAAACTAATTTTCTCAAATTTCTTAAAAAATAGATCGCTTTTTTCTTCACAGGAAATCACTGTCTTGGTCATTCTCCATATTTGTTTACATACACGCTAACACTGACCAATGTAAGACGTATTCAACCAATGATATTACTACATGGCAGGTGGTTACCTTTTCAACAGGAGAGGGTTAAGGATATATTTTTTCAAAAATGTATGTATATTATTACAAAGCAAAAAGATGTTGTTTATATGAAATTAAGCATTTAATCCACTTTTTATTCTGTTTTTCATTTTTGTAACAGACAGCCTTTGATAATCTAATCAAGCTACACTTACGCAAAAATGTTTGCAACAGATGTGAGATGTTTTTTTGAAATTGTACATATTCTGAGAAAAAAACTCCCATCCTTTTGTTTAGTCAGGTCCATTACTGTAAGGGACTTCTGTAAAAGGGCGTCTCCATATGAGACTAAAACTCTGGAACAACTACCAAGACTGTGTGTGATTTATTAGGCGTTCACAATAGTCGGATTTCTAAGGGACCAATTATTCCACTCACTTTGACAGATTTACACCAACATGTCAGTGCCCTGAAGCTTCACACACATCCCTTCTAAACATTTAATCACCAAACTGAATCACTTGAAGGGTGACAATAAAGATTATTCTACACTTAAAAAAATACTTAAAACTTATTTTGGCATCTTATTATTATAGTCATTGTAACAATTTGACACAGGAAACCCCTTACACACAAATATATATCTACCAGAAGCCTGGGAGCTTGTGGGTTCTGCGCAGTATCTTTGCTGTTCAGAGAACTGTACTTTTCTGGACTAAGATATCGGATGTTTTTCATGGGATCTGCTGCAGCCATTTCTCCAGTTTGTGGGTAACTGTCCAAGTGCTTTGATGACCATGACACAACTGATGCCTTCACTCGCCCGGTCTTTCCAATCTCTTCTCTAAGCCCTGGGTATTCTCTGGTTTCTTGTGTCCCTTTTTCCGGATGTTGCAATCACTTGTGGATGTTGGAACACTGAGGTTCTAGTTGTTTGGATTTGTGGATTTTCAAACCCTAACCTCTCTGGCTAGGGTTATATAAGTAGTAGCATTCCAGCAGAGCCTTTTTCTTGCACCACGTCTATTCCTGCTTTGTTCCAGTAGCCCATTCTTCATCAAGGTGCTTTGACTCCCCAACACCTGAAGCAGACCTCATTTGGCCAGGTGACATGTATGCTGCCATGTCATAAATTTCATTATCTCTCATTATTGTATGACCTAGGCAGTAGTTCAAAGGGTCTTGCCAAAGGACCCATGCTGGAAATTGGTATTTTACTGCTCATGGGGATTTGAACTAACCTGGCTCTGCCAAATCTATGTGTAGCCCCGCCTCTTCTCGATTCAGGGACACACATAAATCTGGAACCGCTCATTTTGAAACCTTCTATAAAAAGGAGGGACATCTAATATAATATTTTAAGCTGATTGGAGGATGCGCCAGCAAGTGTCTGCCTTTGATGATTTTTCTTTAGCCAATCACAGTAAATCAAGCTCTTGCAACTCCAGTCTGGAGTAAAACACACACATCGTTACCACTAAGAAAAGCAAAACACATCTTTACCATCAAGAAATGCACTAAGTTCTTACCTTTGCTCTTTGTTCAATGAAGAAATCGTCTCTAGTTCTCCTAACAGATTCAATAGCCGCTTTTATGCGTACATCCACCGGCGCAGCCATGGCCTGGCACTTGCTGCCAATCATACCTGAACACCCGCCCCAAAGCACAATGCTAACACATGACTGGTCCGAACATTTTTGTAAGTTGTAAGTCTTTAAATATCATAATAATAATAATAATAATAATAATAATAATAATAATAATAATAATAATAATAATAATAACAGTCTCATGCAATAAAGTGGCGTAACCTTCAAGCAATATACTTTCAAAAAGAAAACAACTTTTAAAGGTTTTGTGTGGTTTCAACATCCGTTGAAGCAAAGAAGGATTAATTTAGGTGTCAGCCTGCAAATTATTCCATGTCCCTGTGTGGCTGTGTTAAGCATGAAATTTTGGAAGTGGAGTATAGACAATTTGATTGTCCTTGTATTTCTTCCAGAAACTTGCCCAAAAACAGTATCAAGATGACCTTGTCCACATCAGCAAGTTCTTAAGGTTGGCAAAAATGTATAGCAGCCTCAGGAAAAACATTAAGAGATACATATCTACTGTACACATTGTTACATTGGAAGTAAAGCCATTTCAACTGATATATTTAGCAAAAAACAAAGCAGGATCCAAGTTTGAGTAGAACCAAATACATGCCTCAGTTCTATGGCTCTAGGACATTGCCCTACCTGCACCAGTACTGAGAGTATTACGATGTCTTTTCATGTGACAAGTAGATTCTCTAAACACCTGGTTGTGCTAAGACTTCATGACGGATCCCTCCTTTCATTCTGCTTTTTGCAAGGTTAAGATGGAAGCTCCAGTCCAATCAAGAAAACCAGCTAATCATTTAATCTGCTTCAAAAAAACAATCTACTTTGTCATTTGGTTCAGCTGTAATTTAATGTGGGCAGTGTGTTTTTGTTGGCCTTGCAATCTGCCTGTGGTTACAGCCTGATTCTTTGCCTTGGTGTAATTTCAAGGACTATCATTAAAACCCACTTGGTTATGAATTTGTGAGGCTTAGATCCCTTTTTAAATTAGTGATTTGTTTGTTTATCTTTTTTAAAGCTTCAGACACTGTGCTAGCTTCCTCTGGGGTGTATGCTCTGCCAAATCCGCCAATAATACAAGATCAGCCATCCTACGATCTCAAATACTTCTATCTATCATAATTACTAATTGGTTCAGAGATAATTTGTAGATTCAGAATTTCGGTTCCATGTTCTACCACTAGATGTTGTGCGTATGCACGACCAGAGCTGTACTCATATTTAGGAACATTTTTACGCATAAGTACAAATTGATAAATTCCACACGATGCGTAGAATTGTTCCAACGCACAAAATACCCACAGATCTGTGCATGCAAACGATTAATAAATGAGGTGCGTGCAATCAAGTGATGATGACAAACATGCAAGAAAACACAAGAAAGCCCTGACCGGGATTCATAACACATTGATGGAGGCCCGTCTTTTGTTGCAAATCAGACAGCAGGTTTTGACCTACTCACAGACTGTTCTCAGCATCAGTAAAACAGATATTTAAGAGAAGACAAAGACAAATGATGGGAGGAAGCTGCCAGCCTCGCCAGGAGGTCGCTGCTCTCAGCCTAATGACACATGACCTTTTGTTGTCATGTTTTCCCATTAAGCTTCATTTAACTGTTAAACTCTTTCCTATGTTTGCACCAAACTAATAAGGCCAACTGTGGAGCCAAAGAAGAACACAAAAATTTTCTTCTCGCAATCAGTCTTTTTCCTCTTTTGCCTGCTCCCATTGAGAGTCATCACAGCAGATCATCTGCCTCCATCACATGTATCATGAGCATCCTTCTCCATAACCCTCTGTAGATCCTTCTTTACTACATCCATTAGCCTCTCTGCAATCTTCCTTTTTTCTCCTTTCCTATTTCCTGGAGGATGCATATTCAACATCGTTGCTCAACATGGTCACTATCCATCATCTAAATCTAATCTTAGCCTTGACTTTATAACATTGTCTTCAAACAGGTCAGCTTGAGCTGTCCCCAAATACACTCTAATCCTAACGAGAGCTTTTATCTAATTCTACAGCACTGTAAGGGCTGTGGAGTTTTGAATTTGTTGTTTTATTTTTCATGTATGTTACCAGGGATTTCCTATGACTTTATTTTGAAGGTTTGTGTGATCCATTCATAGTTTCCTGTTTATGTCCTTGTCTCCCTTTTGGGGTTCTCGTAATGTCTCAGAGTTTATTTTTGTTGGATCACCTCGTCGTCCAGTCCAGTGTGTTATTAATTCCGTTGTGTTTTACTACTTAGTCCATCTCCCTTTGAGTTATAATCTTGTGTTATTTTCTCTTAAGTTGGTCATTTTGTTTCCTTTTGACTTCTTTCCTGGTTCCCTCCTTCTGTACCTCAGTTTGGTATTGGGCTCATTTTGCCCAGCTGTCTCATTTCCTTGTTAGTCTGTATTTATTCTCCATTCTGTGTCCGAAACCCTGTCAGGTCCTCCTGTGTTCCTGCGCGCCTATACTGTGTCAATAGTGTCCCTCAAGCACCTCCGTTCCTTGAGATTCCTGTGGTTTTTGTCTGCTGCTGCTGCCCCATCAGCCTTTCTTTTACATTTATTAAAAGTATTTTCATCTCATCCCTGAGTCCTCGCTTACTGCCTGTATTCGGGACCTCCTCAACACAACTTTAGGACGCAATTTAGCTTTTCAAATGAAAAGTTGAACAACGGTTTTAATATTTTAATGGATTTTATAGATAGAACTAAAAATAAGTGGATTTGAATCTGAATTAGGACAGTTTTGGATTAAGTTATAATTGAACTAAACTTAACTGAAGAAAACTGGATTTAAATGGACATGTGATTTGCTGGAATATAATGTAAATAAACTCAGTTAAAAAGAGATGAATGTAACAACAAAACAGCAATAAAAATTTCAAATTATAAAAGTAAATTATTAAAGGCAGTGCAACAGAGAACAGCAGGGTAGGTAAATCGGAATAAATTACAACATTTGCATAAATTACAGGATTAGAAGCAACTTGTGATTCATACTTTTGGAAACTGTGTATAGAAACATAACTGCCTTGTAATTAGATGGTGAAGAGTAGAAATTATTTCACAAAGATTACATGACAGTAGAACTGAACATTCTTTAATTAAACACTTTCTATTTTAGTAATTAGGAGTTTGTTTTTTAAAAACAGTGATTAAAGAAGTTGCTCCTCCATGAAATTATGGACAATTTATCACATATTTTGAGATAAAACTTCAAAATATTCTAAATACATGACACTCTTCTTTTTATAATTGTCCACATGCAGTATATACTTAATGTGACCTTTATATCAGTGTGAAGCATAGATTCTTCTTGGCTTTTCTTTTCTGCTGTCCAATCTCTGCTACAACCTTTTCATACTTTATGTTTCTCCATCTCATCACTACATTTTCCATTAGGTTTCTCACAGATCAATGGAAACACTTTTACCACAACTTAAGACCATACAGAGAATAACTAACCTCTATGTAATCTTCAGTCATAGTGGGGGGGTTTTTCAGCAAATTGTGCTGGTGCTACTAGATTAGGAGTTGATTAAATCTGGTTAATGTAAGTTATTTTTTAAAAGAAAATCTCAATTTATTGTTGATTAAATAAATCCCACCGCCAACCCAAGTGAATGTATATCTAGAAAGTTCATTCAGTCTCAAGGTGGTTGTTTTGCACAAATAAATGTTTGTAAATCACATAAATCAGGAAGAATCAGTGAGTTTAATTACCATCAGTGGACTCACTAATTGGACTCATCTAATCCAAACAGCAGGCCAGTGAAGTTACAGAGTCTGCACAGCCCAAAAAAACAAAATATAAACTAAGAAACTAAACAACACTTGTGGATGGGAGTTGTTTTTTTTACAGCCTTTTAAAGGCTTTTAATGCCCTAGGACAGATTATTTTTTGCCCCCTCCAGCATTTGGTGCCCTATGTTACCGTCTAGCCCGCCTATGCGAAAAGCTGGCTCTATATCTCATTACAATGTGATGAATACTTGCATTTATGGGGGTTGTATCAACTGCGATCTGGACATCAAGTTCACAGAAATCCCTCTCAGAGAAATCCTACTTTAATGAACAAGGATTTGGACCAGTAATGATGTAGAATTTCCAAGCGTGACCATCAGTTAGGTGGTCTACAGCGCTCCTTCCTGTCTGTGAGGATGACTACAATGTGCTGCTTAAGTTCTGGATAGGTCTGAGAAATGGGGACAAAATTACACTGAATATGTGGTAATTTAAACAATAATGTATCCTTTGAGAATATGAATTGAAAACCACAATCACACATAAAAAGGTGTGAATAATGGAGCACAGGAAACATCAGTGCCACGAGTTGGGCATGAGTCTTTTAAAGTTAGTTATGCCAAGATGTTCTACCCACAGAAAATGAACAATCTGTATACGTACATTGCTATTCAGAACAGTTTGTTTATTTCATACAACAATATTAATTATTAATTTTTTTGTTTGTTGAGCCTGCCTGGCAGGGACCTCACAGACAATCTCGTGAAAATCCTGACTCAAAGGGGTTAGAACTTCACCACTACAGCTGAGCATGAGATTGCATGTGACATTAAAGATAATCCATCACCTCGCCTCCAGTTCTTGTCTACACCATTTAAAACATCCCTTTCAAAGCAAGGGACATTCTGCCTTGCTGTAGGTTCAAAATTATCTGATTTGAGCTGAACGTCAGAGTTGAAATCAAATTTGATTTCAAACTCCTCCTTGTAAACGGGCTCCCTTCCTGATGCCATGTTTTCGTTGCCTGTGGATGTGTTTCACATCCCTTCTGGTATCACTACTTTATAGTTGGATCTAGTTATTGAGTGGGTGTTATTATACTTGTATAAAGTAGCCAAAAACATGCTTAAGATGTAAAAGTTCGACATTTTCTAAATTGGATGTTTTTGATGTTTGTTTGTCGCTTATGACCCTGGCTACACACCGGGTCCTTATATCCAGATGAGGAAATCCAACATTATGCTCAACATTACCAAGGATTGCCGAGAGAGAATTTTGATTTTCTAACCGTTTACACATCCAGACTTCCTGGTTCCATAATGAATCACATGTATGTCTGCAAGGGTGCCAAGTCTTCAACACAAGCAGCTGTAATTCCACAATGACCAGCAGCAAAAAGTAAGAAACCACCACATCCATCCAACTGAGCAGCCAAGCTACACATGATGGGGCGTTCAAACGGGAGGGAGTGAGTGGCTGCAGGATTTGGATTTGACAACAAAGTCTAATTCTTACATACTGTACCTTTAATTATCAGAGAAATATTACAGACCCAGATCTACGACTCATTAGTTCTTGAAACCACTTCAGTTAGCCTCAATGGAGTAAAAAAAGCTCCGATCTATTATAGCTTGTAGCTTGTTATTGTATCTTGTTGTAGTTACGTATCTAACATATCTCAACAAAATTGCAAAGTTGTGTTAAACCTGCAAGATTACATGAAGGACCATGAAAAAATAAATAACTCTAAATAACAAACTATCATATAAGACAGAATTAAAATAAATACAAGGAAAATGAATGAAAAACTAAACAAGAATAAAATAAGAACCCTAATCAGAACAGGAGGAGGTAAAGTACAAGAATCAGGACAAAATCCTTGATAATAAATAAAGTCCCAAATGACAGGAAATAAAAAGCCCTCCAAAATAAGATGACAGTAAACCGAGCAAAAGTCATCATGAACTAAAAGAAAACTTAAAATCTATAACCCTGACAACCATATTTGTTGCTAAGGTCATTTGCAACAGAATACAACATAGTAGGTCTAAATAAGTAAAGAGAAAATGATTTTGTAAAACAGAGAGAAAGTCACAAATCTGCAGCTGTGTGTTAATCAGCTCGATTCTTTCTTCTCAAGTCTGCAGGGAGTTAAAACATATTCAGTGCTCTTGTTAGAGGGTAGTGCCTGCAGATCCCACTGAACAATGCATTTATTAGCAAAACTGTAAAATTAATTCTGTGTTAGAAATTATTTTGAGACTGTGTGTGTGTGTGTGTGGGGGGGGGGGTGTGTGTGTGTGTGGGTGTGTGTGTGTGTGCTCTTGTTTTACTACCCTACTTAGGACCAGTTTTGAGATATTCAACCTTCTGAGGACCAATGGACCTTGTGGGGACCGAAGCACGGTCCTCATACGGTGCACTCCCCTTTTTAGGGTTAGGGGTCAGCTTTAGAGGTATGGTTCAGTAGCTAATGGTTAAGGTTAGGGAAAGGGTTTGGATTAGGCATAAAACCAGTTACTAAAATCAATGGAAATCTATGGATGGTCCCCATAAGGATAGCAAAACAAACGTGTGTGTGTGTGAAAGATTATATCTGGAGTCACGCATGACAAAGCCGTCAGAACCAGAAACTTTAACAAAGGAAACTCATAAAGTAGCCAGGCACTAACCTAACATTCATTTTTTATTAAAAAAAAAAAGATAAATTCAATAAACCCAAAAACTTAGCAGACCTCGCTGTGTCACAGTTGAGTTTGCTCAAAGTATTTCTGTTTGGTTTGGATTTTTCATGAGAGCTTTTTGAGTTCAGTAAATCACTGATGTAACAACTCCCACCTGCTTCCCAAAGGCTATTCCTTGTCAGACCCCTCATGGGAGACACCCCAAGCCACAGTCAAAAGTTTTTACACATTTTTTTCTCCTTAAATGATAACGCAAAGTAAAACTTTATTTGTATAGTGCTTTTCACAGACAGTGGCCATAAAGCACTCACAGTAGTGAAAATGATCAAGAAGACCATGAAGTCAAATAGAATAAAGACAACTGAACACAACGATGCAACATTAGTAAATGAAAAAGCATTTGCGGATTGAGTATGTATTTTGCTGTCATGAAAAATGTATCAACTGTTCCCTGCCAGTGCCAGAGAGGTTATTCTTCAATTGATTCTTGTTTAGAGCTGCTGGTTCCCCCAGACTGCTGACAAGTAAGTGCCTGATTGGTGGCTCATTGGCAGCACCTGTGAGGATAGACCCCATTACAGCGATCAGTTGGTATCTGCTAAAAGCATGACACATCTGACGGATCTGGATAAGCTCTGTGCCATAAGACAACTTCAAGCTGGTGTTCCACGAAACCAAATCACAGCATTATTTGGATGAGCCCTTGTACCATGTCCAAACTAAAGCCCAAGCTCTCTATAATAGGGGATGTCTGAGACAGGGCATGGAGTGGGGTTCTCAAAAGGATGAAACCAGAATAGGAGCATTTCCTCACTCTGTCAGTACTAAAGCACCATACGCACTTTTCTAGAGATTTTCAATCAATGTTTGTAGGACGATATGGCCCAAAGTGGCAGTCAGAGCTACAAGAAAAATGAAGACAAAAACCAGCCTTGATCCTCTGTGTGGTCAATAAGAAAGCTTTACAGATGTTGCATTAACTTGGGCATAATTACAGAAATGGTGAAATCAGTAATGATTACATTAGCTTAAATTTATGCTTATTACTTAGGATCTTAGTTTAGTTCACAATCATGACTTCACAAGGAAGACATTCCATTGACAACAGTCCTGTAAACATATATGGGGATTTATTACTAATATTTACAGTATTAACAGGTCATGAAATGAGTGATGAAAGAATATTCAAAACCAAATTATGGCAAAATGGGGGGATTTAGGGATTAAGATACAGAAAATCAAAAAGAAAAGTATTGGTTAATTATGAAGGAGAGAAGGGGTAACTAACCTTGCGCTGAAAGATGGATTCTCGTGAGATTTGGAGTTTTCCAAACCCACAAAAGTCCATCTTGAACTGCTCCAACTAAACCGTGGGACTCAGACAAATCATTTTCATGTGTTAGCATTGGGCTTTGGGGCAGATGCAGCAAGTGTCCAGGCAAGCAAAGAAAAACAAACATGGCTGCGCCGGCGGATGTACGCATAAAAGCGGCCATAGAATCTGTTTTAGGAGAACTAGAAACGATTTCTTCATTGAAAAAAATAGCAAAGAACTTTGTGCATTTCTTGAAGGTAACGATGTGTGTGCTTTACTCCTGACTGGATTTGCATGAGCTTGATATACTGTGGTTGGCTAAAGTCAAATCATGATCGGCAAACTCTTGGTGGCACGTTCTCCAATCAGCTGAAAATATTATACCAAATGACCCACCCTTTTTCAGATGCTTTCAGACAGAGCAATTCCAGATCTATGTGTGTAGCGCCGACTAAACATGGGGCTACACATAGATCTGGAAGAGCTAGGTTAGGGGTAACTTGATGAAGCTGACAAGGCTAAATTAGGAAATAATGAAGAAAAATATACCAATTATGGATCTGTTGCTTAATCAAAATTCACATCAAAGCATTTCAAAAGATAGACACAATCCTAACCAGAGTAAAACAGCCTGGTTGTATTTTGGGACAAGTAGTCCCAACTTCTGATGCAGCTAGTGAGGCCAAGAAGACTTCCCACACTCAAATAAATAATTTGTTGGATTTACTTAACAATGTTTTGTCAAGTGGTTCCACGAAACTTTATTAAGTAAATGTTACTTAACAATTATTTGTACAATGTACTCAACAGAATAAACCATATTGTAAAAGAGTACATTAAGTAACTTAAACTTAGAAAGGTTACTTAATTTGTATGCATTTCACCTGCCTTGTATAAAAGTGATATGGTTAAGTATGATAAATTAATTCCAACACATAAATGTAATGGAGAGATATTAAGGAAAAGTAACTTCATTCCATTAAGTTTGCCTCAATTAACAGCGTTAAGTTTGTTTAACTTAAAATTATGACAATAAAAAACACCATTAATTCAATATTCAATTTATTGAACTCTAAACATTCAATATTTCACTGTACACAGTCATTTGACAATGAAAAGTTTCAAAGTACCCAAAAATTGTATAGCCAGTTATTTAACATTTTAACAATAAAGTTATAGTACTATGGCTTATTCAAAGACATTCATAAAGAGCATCATTAACAGTCATTTAACCATTAAATTGTTACAGTATTATGGCTCCAAATGCAACATTTTAGACAATGCAGAACTCACATTTTTAATATGCAAATCAAATGTTATATAGGTTGCGTGTGAAAAAAAAATTAAATAGTTTGCCATCCTGGACATATGAGTTTCAAGCACAGCATGGGTATATCTGTTGGTTATTTGTCTCCATGTCAGAGTGTCTACCTGTCTCTTTGCATGTATGTGCCCGACTGACTAGGTGTGTATCTGTCTGGTTGCGCGTGTGAACCTGTATGTCTGCCTGTCTCTTTGTCCATCTTTCTGTAACTTAAACACCAGCTTTAAAAACGTAACTATTACAGTTGAACATAAATAATACAGAGCACGTTTCTATAATATCCATGTGCACATACAGGGCACGAGCTCTCAAAACCACAGCTTGTTGGAACAAATGAAATAAAGAATTCAAGAGCTTCAGTGTAGTATGATATGAACAGTCACTTCACAATTTAACAAAACCAACTTGTAGCAGCACAACTGTTCCAGATGTGACCTTCAAAACAATGTCTTACTCTAAAATTGAATGAACTGTGGATGAACAACAAAAAAAGAAAACATTTTTTAACAGTTTATTGCACTCTTGGGCATAGGAGTTTCAACCAAAGCAGTGGCGTGTCTGCTGAGCATTAGCATGTGCTAAATGCAGAATGTTCTTGTCTTTATGCCAGCAGTTTGTTTTTGAGGATCTGTATTTTGTTTGACAGATGGTTTGGCTCGAGTTCCATCAAAATCTTTTGTATGAACTCAAAAGTGTACTTTAAGTGTGAGGGGTAGCTAAGGTTCAAGTCATAGATGACGCCAAAAAGGACAGCACAGGCATTACCAACATCTTGGAGTTCCTGAAGTACTGTCACTCCTTCAACTATGATTCCAACATCCTCAAATTCTCCAGCATCAGCACCAGGATGTTTAACCACATAGATACCAACAACAGTCTGATCCATTTCTGTCTGGGCATCTTCATGGTCCTCTGACTACAACAGAGAAAAGAAAAAAATAGTTAGGCAATTAAATTTTTAAATTTGCATTAATGTACTTAAAAGAAGCCACAAAAAGATGGAAAAATCTAAAAAAAAGGCATAAAATTACAGATTAGACATTGTCAAAAGGGGATTTTACATCATTTACACTTTTTTTAAATTATGTAAAGAAATACAATACTGTAACATGACAGACAAAAATGTGATGCGACACTAATAGAAAAAGACAACATTCATGGTTGAGTGCTTGTGTGGGTCAGAAATTTAGGATTATAAGATAGAAGAGCAATAATAGAAATAGAAAAAAATTAACACCTCCTTAGTTTGCAGATGAATGGTAAATATTTATAATAGCGATAACAGTGGCAATAGTAATGGATTTTTAGAACAATATGAGGGGAGGAGGAGGGAAATGAAATAGGCATACCTCTTGGGAAGTTGCTTTATTATTCTTTAACAAGAAAGTGGAGTAAGTACGAAAAACTTTATTTAGGATACCCCCCCAAAACCACATCCCAGCGACTGGTTTAGAATGGCTGGTTATCTTTTTGAGAATCATTTGCCATCTTCCTCCATGTTTGTTTTTGCAGTGTGCGCGTGGGCATAAGGCGCGTGCACATTTATGTGAAAACTGCAGTAAAGCGCAAATCATGGCATAAATATGGCTCATGAAGTCTTTTTCTTTGTGTAATGAAATCATAGAATATGGGACATTATCACAGGAAATATTAGACTTCTAAAGCAAAGCAAGTGGAGTTTGACTCAGAAAGTCCAGGCGAAGTTTCATAATGCAGCACTTTTTTTCCTCCTTTGTTTGATAACAACTGCTGAGGTCAGCCAACTGTTCAGTTGCACAACCTGTTCTACTTCCTTGAGAAAGGTAATTTACTCTGCAGGCCACAATAATCTTCATAAACATAAAACAATACATTTAAAACAACTGTCAAGACTTACTGAGTATTCCTTCACAAGTTTTGTGGGGTCTTCATTCAGGTACACGGCCAGTGCTCGAAGGGTGCACTCTCTTCTTGTTGCAATGGTGTCATTCTATAAAATACAAAATGATATATGCTGTACAACCACATCACTGACTTTAAAAGATATACAGATGGGAAATTCACAGACAAATGCATTATTACTTTAGAAGACAGCCTTCATATGTTCATATGAATTTTTCAGGTTGAGTACATTGATATGTTTTTTCAGTAACATATAGAAGATTGTATATCTGATGGAATTCTTACATTTTAGTGTGCCATCATCTAATAATAGCATTGTGCCTGCTTATTTTTCTATTTAAAGTGTGTCCTGGTGAACTTCTCGAAACATTCTAGATTCATTACCAAAGTCTTCAGTGTGACTGAAAAATGAATTAAAATATAAAAATCACACACACTTTTCCTTATAATATTCAAAACCTTTTCTGTACAAGAGAGGAAACATATAAGTTACGAGGTAAAACAAAATTTAAGCTGCAATTGGTGAAATCCACAAGTAAGAGTTTTTGTCTGTCTATCTGTGGGGTTAAGCTTTGGAATGGACTGGAGGAGAAACACAGGCAAAGTCCTAACATCCATATATTTAAATCAACACATAAAAATATGATACTTCAGGAATACAAAAAGATCTGCCAATAATCATTGTTAATATGTTTTTTTTTTTTTGCTGTTATCAATATTGATTGTGCACTGGACTTGGTGATGAGCTAAAAAATTATATGAATTATTATAATTATGATTTGTTATTACTAATATTGTTGGTATGTTGATCGTTGTACATAAGACTAGTAAAATGTATTTCTTCAAGAGAGATATTATATATTATATTATTCTATAGGGGTGGGACTAAATAAGCTTAGGCTTCCACCCACTCCTTTTGAACTTGTTTTCTCCTTTTGTATTACCTTGCTGTTAACTTTGTTTTAATTCTGTTTGTTTGTTTATACGTCCAAATAAAAAAAAATAAATAAAAAAAAGTGCGACACCGCAACACCACGGAAGCACATTCTCAGATCCTGACAGAATGGTCCAGGTGGATCCATTGAGGATAGACTGACTCGGAACGAAGCCGGAAATTAAATAACCCCCTACTACGAGATGTCAGGCTGGCTGCCTCGGTGACAGAGAAGCGCATACTTCGAACAAAACGAATTAATGCAAAAATAAGTTACTTTTTCACAAGAACAAATGCTTTTCCAGATCCCCGTTGGGCCAAACAGTGTTTAGAGAGCGATTCAGACTTTCCCAGACATCGACCCCATACAAAGCCAGCGACAACAGAAACTGCTGTACAACACTCACCCCCCCGTTCAACCGAGCTGCTTCCAGTGCTGGTTCTAACCGAAACAGACTAAAAAAAATGAATATCTAGCTTTCAAACATCTAAACACGGCTTCTGGCTTTCTAAACCAACTCTTTGCTGGACCACAGTGAAGAACCGGGTCACCTAGCTTAAACTGCCTTGGCAACACGAGCTTCACGGGCCAAAAAGTGTCAGTAAAAAATTATTTTCCTCAATAATTAAATAAAACCTGTGCTTACCAGCGCCGGGCCGCATGAAAAAATAATAACCCAAGCGTATTTCCCCGCATAAGGCGCGTAAAAACGCTGCTGAATGAGAACGGGGAGAGGAGCTGCAGAGGGAGAGTGTGCTTCTGCCAGTAGCTAAGTAGCATCAACAAACTAGCTTAGAAATATCTTTAGGAATATAAATAGGGAACAGACAGGAAGATATGTCCGTTTGCTATAGAATGAAGGATAAATTCCCTCTTTTATAACCAGCAGGGAGAACCCCAAGCTGAAGTTACATGGTTCTGGATTAAGGGCCTGCAAAATAATACGAAAATCGACATGTTGAGTACTTGTAAAATCTTGCCTGACATTTTTTCTGACCCAGAGGGGGCACATTTTCGGGCAAACTAACGTATGCGTACCCTGTACTTTGTTTTAAATATCCCTCCACCGGACAACACAAACGTGTTCTGTGTGTTATATATGTCTATGATGGGAACCTGGCTCTGCCGCCAGTCCTAAATGTAAATGAACTTAAATGAAATGAAAAATACTTTATTTATCCCAGAAGGGAAATTCAACGTTGTAGTAGTTTTTTTTTTTTTTTTTTTAATACACGGGATGTAACACTGTGGTTGAAAACAAAGACAGAATCTAAACTAAAACAAAATACAGTATTTCTAAACAAAATTGTAACTTTGAAAATAGATTTTCTTACCATTCTTTTTAACGCTGCTGATGGCTGACTGCCCAGATTTGAGTTCGGCGACAAAATGGCGAAGGTCAAGTGTGAAAGCATCGTGGGTCTTGCAGATGCACGGGGCTTCCCAGGGACTTTCAAAGGGGCCAACATCTTAGTATTTTGGGGCTTCCATCGTAGGTGACACAGCTGCGTTAACACAACTTAAAGTCCCTATGTACCCCTGACGTTTCTGGTTTTCAATTTCAGCTGATGCAAGAAAGTTGAGTTGGCATTAAAAAAGTAACTTTTTTTAGTAATCTAAAAGAAATGGTTCTTCGTATAGTCAACAACAGTGAAAGTTCATTTATTTGAAACAATGTTACAAATACCCAACTGCATCACTAAGATTCAAACTTCTGAGCAGATTTGTTACTTTCACCTTTCAAGCTTTATGTATAGAGTTTCTGACACATTTATGTCTCACCAACTAAGGACATAATAGGAAATGTGCAGATTCACTGAAAGGACAGCTAACAGAAAAGCATCAGAGCCCTTACGGTTCATTAAAAGCCAAGCCAACAATCGGCCATCAAGAACATCTGTGGAGTATCTGTGAACATCTGTTTCTCCTGTATTTTCAGAACATAATGTGCTGTCAGCACCTGCTGTACCAAGTCAACATTTTTTTTTCAGCTGATTCAACGTTTTGAGCTGATGTCAGGTCTGTCAGTAAAAGACATTACTCATATTGGCTATTAAACATAAGTGAATTAGAGCAGGAGAGAGTGTGAAAAGAAAGTAGTGACAGTATTATACAAACTCTAAATTAATATGACATATGCAACTTCTCATTTGTTATCCAAGCAACATTTTTTAACTCAAGGAGCTGAAGACAACCTGATCATAAGGAGGAGCTGTATCCCTTCTTCTCTGCTTTCAAACATGCACCACATGTTGATTGCTTATACGTAAAGAGAAAAAATACTTACATTTGTAAGATTTTTCCAAACACATTTTATACCCATTCCTTCTGCAGTATGCCACAGAAAAAAATTCAGCTGGTAAGGTCTACACAGCTTCCCATCAGAGAATAGGCCAAAAAAAACCTCCGCAAACTCATTTCCAATTTATTATTTGCCATGTTTAGGTTTGTGAAAGTCATTCTGGCCATTGGTCAACCACTGTTTGCTGTTGTTTGTTTTTTTCCCCCACACCAACAGTTAAGTACAGTATATTCCTCTCTAAAGCTCCATTATCGTCTTTCCTCAGCCATGGAGAAATGGCAGGGAGACAAGATATTCACAAGAAACTTGGTTTTGAACCACCATTTTCCCTCTTCTGAACTTGTATGTTGCCAATGATTTGACTCATCATTGGGATGGATTCTGGGCACCTTTATTGGGAGAATTTCATAGCATGTATATCTTCAGTTCACAGTTTACTGTAGCACAGGAAGTGTTGACTTGGAATGCTTTTGAACATCCATCAAAGTTGGAGACAATTAAGTAATTTGCTTAAATGCTGACCAAACTTTATCTGGACAAAAACCTTTTTTGCAGCAGTAGTTATGGTTTTTTTAAATTATGATTAACAAAAGTTACAAAAGTTGAACCTAAAATAATATTTTCTTAGATTAACCATTTTTGGACAGAAACCTAAACACAGTTAAACCAATTTTCTGAAAGAATACATACCAGCCCCGTTTACCCCAATTCTAAACGTTGTGTAGAGTATGTATGGAGAGTCTCTCTTGATGTATAAAGGAAACTTATTTTTAAAAGACAAAACGTGGGAGTAAGTGAGATTTGTTGACAAAAACCTGACAATGATTCATCTCCAGAAAGTCTTCATCTCAGGGCTGATGGATGATGATGTGAGATGGAGGGGGGCCCTAGCAGCAGCCATTATCCTAGTTTTTGTTGTTGTTTGCTATAAAAAAAAACACATTTGTCCCTATGATTTTACACAACAGCAACCAGAAGACCTTTTGGACATGAGACTATCTCTTGTTAGAAACACGTGTATTTTTGCTGTGTTTTTCACAATAGAGAAAAGTAAGTTGTTTATTGATGTGAATTACTGTCAAGACCTCCACTGAGGAAAAAAATATCCACCAGCAAAATGCACATTTTAATAGCTTTATTTGGAGCGTTAATAGTAATATCACTGAGAACCTGCTGAGCAGCCTAATTATAACCATTACAACTCTGTAATGGTTCAGTTATAAAATCCATCAACCAAACCCACATAAAATTCAGACCATAATCAGTGCCACAACCATTACAATCCTTATCCTATAAATGTTATACTGTTGGAAATTGAACAAATGGATGGATATAAGCTCTGAGTCCATTCTAAAAATATTAGCTAGATGGGTTTGTGCCAATAAAATTAAATAATATCTCAAAATAGTAGGTACAAAGTAGTTTTGTCATAGTAGTTTGAGATGTACAAACAGATCTTCCATATTAAAACTGAACTTATTGCTGTTTTCACTTTTTATTTTAGCTTTCCAACCAGATTTTGTTGCTATTCAATCTTTTTGCATGGAATTGATAAAACAATTAGCTTACAGACTCAGTTGTTAGCTTGTCATAATTATATAACTCTTTCTTGTAGATATTGATATACATTTAATGTCTTGCTATTTCTATGAAATAATGATGTACTGTACCTGTTCCACCTTACTGACTGGTCCTGAGCACTCTGTTAGGAGACAGACACGCTAAAGATGTGAGTTGGAAACCAATCCAAAACAACTTCTACCAAACTCTGTTTATAATTTCTTTACTCATGATATTACTTCTCGTATATACAGTGGGGCAAAAAAGTATTTAGTCAGCCACCAATTGTGTAAGTTCTCCCACTTAAAAAGATCAGAGAGGCCTGTAATTTTCATCATAGGTATACCTCAACTATGAGAGACAAAATGAGGAAAAAAAATCCAGAAAATCACATTGTCTGATTTTTAAAGAATTT
>SSNP01000171.1:556917-573562 GCA_006937955.1 Pachypanchax playfairii | reverse complement strand
AAATTCTTTAAAAATCAGACAATGTGATTTTCTGGATTTTTTTTCCTCATTTTGTCTCTCATAGTTGAGGTATACCTATGATGAAAATTACAGGCCTCTCTGATCTTTTTAAGTGGGAGAACTTACACAATTGGTGGCTGACTAAATACTTTTTTGCCCCACTGTATCTACATGTTTAGGATTAAAGCTGGAGTTGGTAATGTTCGAGAGCTAGCAAGATTTAAAACTAGCAGCTCCTCTAAACCCCTCCCCCTTCCCACCATGGACTTGCTTCAAGCCGCGCCCCCCCCCAAACTTGGAACTCGCATCTGCCGGCAGAACTCAGCAGGGTACTCAGCTTTACCAATGTTGACTCTCGTTTGTCCTCTCGTTTTATCCAGAGCTTTTCTCGTAGCAGCTTTTTCTGCCTCTGACTTTCTTTTTTTTTGGCAGTTTTGCGGGACGAGCTGTGACAAGTAGCGAGGAGCGAGAGGGCGTGATAGAAGGGGTGCAGGCAAGGTATCTGATTGGTTCCTCTCCTCTTCTCTGGAAATGACCAATCACCGCCATCCGGTGCGGATGACCGTGGTTGGTCAGAGTTATTGTAAGCTTGCAAGTCTCAGAGAGGTCTGATTTTTTTCGCTCCTTTTTATGAATACACAATGCATTGACTAATCTCAGTATGGAAGGACCTTTTCAGCCAGTATAAAAAAAAATGTGTTTCTGAACAGGATTACCAATTATAACTTTAAATAGTAAGTAGATAATTTGGAAGTATAAAAAATATGTATGGTTGTGTTTCAACATTTTCAGCTGAAATTAGCAGGCTGTTCGTAGAACAGCTAGTGATATCCACAACGGCTTCTGGCTTCAGAAAAAAGTGTGAAAAGGCTGTTCAGAGGAAGCAGCGACACAGAGGCAGGGACCCCAAGGAAATCAATAATCACAGTGGACAGTGGCAGACTGTGCATTTGGCCTGCTCCTGTCAGTTGTGCTGGCATGGCCCCTGGGCAGCAGAAGAGATATGCTGCTTAAAAGAAACCAGTCCTTCACCTCAGCCACATTCTGAGTCAAATTAGCAATTGTCATCAATAAATCAATGACTCATCGACCTCAGTATCAACAAGCGACTTATCTTTCAAGCAAAAAGACATGGATAGCTTTGTTGTTTTTTTGCAGCATATCATTAAAAAGTCAAGACAAAATGTCTAATGGTGATCACTGCACTAACCCAACTGGAGCTCTGTTATGTGAGCTTGCTGAGTGACTGGCTCATTCTGGATCTTGCCATTTTGTAGTTGTTTCTTTTTTTTCTTTCATCACATATGCATGTTTTATTTCTGACTACTGCATTATCTGGCTTTTAGAAGTTTCCAGAACAGCAGTGGGTTGTCTTGCTTAGACTTGGATAATTTATGGGATAGAAATGTTTTAGGCTTTTTCTCATTTCTGTAGTAGTGCTGTGATGACTTTAAATTTGATGGTTTTTTTTGTGTTTTTTTTATCCCTTGTGTATTTTCTTTTAATTTGAAGGCTCACTTGCTTGTGGCAGCTATGTGTTGGAAATCTAGAGATAGATTTACATTTGCTGGATCTTTAGATTTTTTGGATTGCTGCATTTTTGTTAAAAGTCTGTGTGGTGAGGGATAAATAACACAGAGTTACGTCTCAGCAGTTGACTCATTTCTTGTTAATAATCATGCTCAACTAAACTGAGTCAGACAGCCCTCACAAATTGCACTTCTAATTGCAACTAAGGCAAAAATGTTTTATGTTATAACTGTAATAAAACTTTTTTAGAATTGTGCTTGTTTTTTTTACCCTGTAAAATTGTTTTATTAGTATAATCACTATTAATGCAGACTTACTGCACCTTCTGCAGTCTTTTTAAAAATGTTTTTCTAACGCTCAATCTGTAGCTGTTTAGTTTGAATAGCTTCACAATTTAAGCAAAAAGTTGGAAATGTTCAGGTAGCATTTCTGATAGAACCACACCATGACAATATGGATATCAGCCAACTTTTCCATGCCAGAAAGGTTTTCTGGTCATGTACACGTGAGGTCATGCAAGTTCTAACCATGTGCACCAGGAAGAGCAGTTACAACAATAAAAAGTAGTGCAGAAACTCTACAGCGCCGCCACAGACAGGGATGAAAACATGCACTTACATTTATTTGGTTTGTTTCATAGTGCAGTGTGAATCCAAACTGCACCAACTAAAAACAGCAGGAATGTTGCAATTTTGGTCCCCAATCGAAACGAGTCCACCGGACGATCAGGTGTGAATACAATTTAAAACTCTAATTCTTCTATCTTCTGTTTGTCCTCTGTGCTTGTAATTTCCTGTTTGCCCTGATCTCTTTACATCTCAGAGAGTGTGATGATACCCCTGGGGCATCTCAATGTGTGTATAGGTTTAAGTTGGCTGCTGGTTCCCATGCGGTTTGAGGTATGTGTTTGTGTGAGTAAATCTGTGTGCATATGCCAGAGTCCTGTGGGGCTTTTTGTGCTCTGGATAAATAATGATGAATTACAGATTGATTACCCAGGAGTAAAAACTCCTGTATTAAACTTATTATAAAAGGCGGCAACCTGTGAGCTGGTTGTGAATGCACAGGAGAGCATACTTAGCTTCTGCATTGCCCATAATTAAGTGAGTAATATATCAGGGTTTTAAACAAAGATTGGCAACATGTTTAGTTTTTTTTTTTAAGTATATTCGATTGCATTGTGTGTGTGTTTAGGATGAAGCAGCAGCTTCATGGAGTATCAATTTTTTACCTGCTTGCTTCACACAGTCATGTTGAGTGGGTGGATGAGTATTTGCAGCTTTTATGGCCAAAGCAGCGTAATAACCTGTGTCGACCTGTGGTTTGCAAATGAGAAATGTGTTGTTTTTTGTGTTCTGGCACATTGTTAGACTGCACAATAGGGTCATTGAGAGTCTATTTAAAGTAACATAGTGATAAGTTTAAACAAAAGAAGTCATTTAAATGGCTGAAAAATGGACGTTGCTGTAACAGTCACAATTCTGTATTGAATAATGTTGGATGGTCACAAGCTGTTCTAACAACATTACATTTTTATTTCATTTCTAAATCTCAAAAATAGTGTTCTGACTATATGAGATGGATAATCAAGTTCTATGCTATGTCATAATTTCGGAGCATTTGTGTCATCAGTATGATCGTAAAACTAAACATATTTAACAATAGAGAAACTAAGACCAGAGCTTTACTGTTAATCTGGTCTTTCTGCAGTCTATCACATATTGACGTTTAGGAAAGGTTCCTTCACAATGGTTCTCAAAGCAGCTGGTACTTTTTTCCTTAATTTTACATTTGATATCATATATTATTTTTTCACCCCATAATGGACTTTTAGAATCAATGTCCATTGATTAACATGGCCATATAGCAATAGGTAATAAATGGATTCTGATTGGTAATATGTGAACTTCTCATTATTTGAGTGTGGAAAAACTGCTTCGCTGTCAAGAGAGATCAATGCAAAATAAAGCAGTTCAGACAAAAAAAAAAACAATTCTTTGAGAAAAATCAGCATGTTCAGTTCTCAAGAGAGCAGTGGAAAGACCCATAAGGATGACTGAAAGTATCTATCCATATTATCAACTGTGCATTGAAGTGAAGAAAGAATGGAAATGCAGATATGTATGTTTCAATAAAGGGGTTCTTTACTGCTCACCCTTAGTTTCAGGGTTAGCACCTCAGACAACTGGTCGGAACTACTGTAGAAGCAGAACGGCTGTTCATTAGAGCTGGCCAAGGTGGTATAGACTCATTAGGATGGCTGCCAGACACCTCCCTCTGGAAGTTTTCTTTGAAGTCCAAACTAGGAGAAGACCCAGTGAGCCAATCCATGGCAAACTAGAGCGATTACATTTCCTGTCTGGCCTGGGAAAGCCTTAAGGTCCCTGAGAAGGAGTCTAAGAATGTGGCAGAGGGCTTCATCTTGCCTGCTGCCTCTACTGATAAAGATGGATGAAGGGATAAATCTGCGCTCACTCTTTAGCCACATCCTCTGAACTTAATTCAGAGGAGGTTTTGGATCTGATGGTCTTTGGGATTAAACTAAAGTTTTTCTTTGACATTTCCAAGCAATCTGTTTAATGTCCCCCATTAAGCACTCTATTATGTGCTATTTCATATCTGACTAGTTTGATGGTTTGCTTTTGTTATTGTGTTGCCTTTCCCATGAAGCACATCTCAAATATTAAATTAGGGCAGAAAGAGAAAAGCATCTGAAAATGACGAGTCTTGAAGGGTAAATTAAATATTAACACAAGTTTGAAAAATTTCTGTTTTCATTGCTGAAGTTTTTTTAAAGAGATGTTGCCATGCGCAGCAGGGCAGGAAACAGTATACCTTGCTCTCATAGGCTAGTTTGTTATTTGAATTTGAATAATGAATATGAACAAACTGCTGCCCAAGGCCTGACAGAGCAAGCCGGAACCCTACGAATTTTGATGCAGACAGATTGAAAGGTCTGCTAATCAGTGTTTCCTGACGTTTTTTAGATATAAAATGTTTCATATTACAGTTTAATACTGAAGAAAATACCCCAAAAGTCCTGAAATTTGTATGAAATTGCCTCTTTAAGGAAATCAGTTAAACAATATAGTATTTTTAACATCACCACATTCTTTCCATCACGATGGATTGTTTCATGGGCCTTGTTAAAAAACATTATTACAGATTAAAGTCAGTGACGAATATAAACAGGTGATGTGACTATTTTTAGAAAACCAAGTTCAGACATCTACAGAATATTTTGATTTTATTGTATTGTTCACACAATTCTTAAACGCACATCCACTTTGAGACTGTCAAGAGATTTAACAGGCTTTTAGCTCCCTCCATTTACACATGATAAAATACTTAAAAACAAACCATTTCCCAGTCAAAATAAAAGCCAACAGCAATTCAGGTTTGATCAAGTAAATGTTTTAAACAAGTAACTGATATAAAAAGGCCCTTGAGTTTCACTTTTCCTTCTAATCACATATCAGTAGCTACGTTTACATGGGCACATTTATTCGGAATAAACGCCCAATCGGATAAAAAAGACGTCATGTAAACATGTCAATCAGAATGTTTTGATCCGATGCAGCCTGATCCAAAAGAAATTTACTTCCAATCGAGAGGGGTGGTTTTGTCCGATCTTCATTCGGATAGACGTGCATGTATACACCCATTCGGAAAGAAAGGGTGAAAAAAGCCCTTTGCGCAGGTGTACAACTTCAGCGTGACGTCTTTCTGCTTTCGCAGACCCAAGTAGAAAACATGGCGGGAGGTAAACACAAGTGGTCTGCTGGTGCAGTCATCCTGTCATCCTGCTCTCCTCTCCTGTGGTGGAGGAGCAGTAGCAATATGTATTCAGCTGCTAGCTTGGTTAATGCGACCAGTAAAAACCCAAACATAATGGTAATCACCCGCAGAGGGTCCATATTGGGGATAACGTGAGTCAGCTCGAGCACACGATGGGGCGGGAAAGACGTGCAGAAAGGACGGAGTTTGTTTACTTTTTTTTCTTCCCCCGGAAAGACAACTCGCTGTGCGCATGCTCAACTCATTTAACCTGATTGAGTGCTTGGTGCATGTGTACTCATGGCATGATCAGATCATTTCAGTTAGTGTCCATGTAAACAGGGATTTGGGAATTCAGATCGACCAAGATTTTAATCAGATTGGGGAAATTTGGCGCATGTAAACGTAGCTACTGTGCCTTGTATTGTGATAACTGTTCACTATGTGCATGTGTGCAGTATATGATGGGAACATTTGCAGGTATGTCTCTCCTGGCCAACAAGCCAAAAAAAAAAAAAAAAAAAAAATCAGTGTTCTACAGTAAATGCTGTTATTCATTGAGGCCAGCAAGGACAGTGGGCAGTTTCTCTTCATTGTAAAAAAAATAAAAATACAGTGACACTTGGGAAATGGTTATGGGGAGTATATAAAACAAAAGCAGGAGGCTATATCTTTTGTGAGCAGGATGATGCACAGGCTTGTGTGGCTGATACATATAGCTAAAAGCTGGAACATGAAGAAAGACCCCTTACACCTTACAAGCTTCATCAGACACCACGGTGGCAACCTGCGTGATATTGTGTCTCAAATTTTTCTAAACAATAATTTCTGTATAAATATGAATTTTTGCAAAACTCTCACAATCTACGAACTTCAAGATCTAACAAAAGTCATGCCAATGAAATAAGACAACCTTTCAAACTACAAATGTTGGAAACCTTGGCCATTAGATTTTTAAGATGTCATTGTGAACAAAAGTTAAAGGTTGAATTTGGAACATTTTCACCAAAAGCTATATTTTTTAATTTTTCAGTAAATCAGTTAAGTAAATAACTTAAAATTATATTTGGAGTAAAATATAAAAAATATTAATTTTGACAGGCATGACGTTGGCATTATGTTTACATTTACCAGCAATAGCAGTCACCATTGCAGGTTGCCCTATACAGTAAGTAGTCTGAGGAAAATGTGGAAAATGAAGGAGTTAGAAAGTCAAGCAGCTTAAGAGAAGCAACCAGAGAAAATCAAAAACCAGAGTTAGATTAGGTGAAGCCTGCTACAGATGGACCCAAATAAAAAAAAATTACGGCATCAAAACGCAGAAAAGTCGAGCCTGGCATCCCCCTGGCTGGAAACTGATTTTCTATAACATCCACACAATAGATGTCGCTATGGTGTTCGTGTCATATTTGTAAGTTTTAAATGAACAGTTATTGTTTTAAATTAGCAAATTTAGTCAACATTTCTTAACATTAATATCGAAAAACTGATACACAACTGATACACAAGGACCAATATTCGAAATTTTTAAAATCTAGCATATATAAAAATGACTTTAAATTTCTCTCATTTACAATATCCCTTTATCTCTTACTGCTTTTAAATTACAGCCTTTTGAAAATATGTTGCCCAAAAAAAGGAATTACATCAGAAAACTCTGGCACCAAAAGTCATTATTTATTTATTTATGGCCCAATAAATGTGCATTGAGTTCATAAATCAGCTATCAACTGCCCTGATTTCAAAAGAGCAACAATGGCTATTACAACACTTTGATTAGTCGATCTGTAATTAAAACCTAAAAAACTTGTGTAAATTCAATTATAAAAAAAAACAAAAAAAAACAATGAAATGGGGGAATTTGAATGAGTTACTGCCTGAGGCATGCTGAGGAGTGCAGAAAGTTCCACTAGGTACTGATTTAGGTTTAAATCAAAGAGCAAAGCACTAGTCAGTACAGTGTAATGGATTGAATCAGCTTATTAAGACTGTGGATAGAGTGAGGTGGGCCTCCTGATGCCATGTCAAACCAAAGAAAGCAAAGAGATTTGTTTCTGAGCCTGTGCTCGGTTGCTAGCTTTAACAGATTTCCACTAAACCTTTTTTAGCTCATACAGTTGACAAACAATGAGATTTCGTGTTTCTCCCTCAGCAATAGTTTATATTTGTTATTTTTACCCATCTACAATTGCTACATATTATCACATTAGGAGAGCTGTGTGGAATGTGCAGTGCTGTTAGAAAATGTGTCATGCAACATGAGCTAAAAAAAAAAAGATTATGAAAGGATTCAATCACACAGCAAGAGTAACACAACAATTAACAGCTTTATTTAAATTGCTAAGTAATTTAATCATTTTAGCAGCTAAGCAGGTTTCTTGCTGCAAATGCTACCCAGTGATACCAGGCTACTGTCTGCTCAACACATTGCTGCTAGGATTCATTTTACTCAACACTTTAATGACTAATTTATGACTTAAAGTGTAACAATGTACATTTTACCTATTGTACATACTTTTACATCTAAATTTTAGATTTTATTCTCAGATTAAGAAAGAAATTCATAACATACAGCAAGTAAGCTTATGCTAACTACCTGGAGCTTTGCTGCATTTAAACATTTTGCTACCACCTGTGTCCCTCTGTGTACATCACTGTATATTTATATTCAATACTTGGCACAAAATAAAAGCATTAACATCAATTATCATTTTTTAACTTTTCAGAGTGTGATAAACAGCAAAGTATATGTTAATTTAAATAATACAACTTGCATTGTAATGTTAGTTCAAGTGTAAAAGGATAATTAGCTTTAGCCAAATGTTTGAAGAGTTGAGCTGAATTATATGAAAGTTTTTGTAAAACAGCTCCAAATGTAACTGTTAAAAAGCCCACATGTGTACAGCTATAACCTGAAACCACTGATACAGTGGGGCAAAAAAGTATTTAGTCAGCCACCAATTGTGTAAGTTCTCCCACTTAAAAAGATCAGAGAGGCCTGTAATTTTCATCATAGGTATACCTCAACTATGAGAGACAAAATGAGGAAAAAAAATCCAGAAAATCACATTGTCTGATTTTTAAAGAATTTATTTGCAAATTATGGTGGAAAATAAGTATTTGGTCACCTACAAACAAGTAAGATTTCTGGCTTTCACAGACCTGTAACTTCTTTAAGAGGCTCCTCGGTCCTCCACTCGTTACCTGTATTAATGGCACCTGTGTGAACTCGTTATCAGTATAAAAGACACCTGTCCACAACCTCAAACAGTCACGCTCCAAACTCCACTATGGCCAAGACCAAAGAGCTGTCAAAGGACACCAGAAACAAAATTGTAGACCTTCACCAGGCTGGGAAGACTGAATCTGCAATAGGTAAGCAGCTTGGTGTGAAGAAATCAACTGTGGGAGCAATTATTAGAAAATGGAAGACATACAAGACCACTGATAATCTCCCTCGATCTGGGGCTCCACGCAAGATCTCACCCCGTGGGGTCAAAATGATCACAAGAACGGTGAGCAAAAATCCCAGAACCACACGGAGGGACCTAGTGAATGACCTGCAGAGAGCTGGGACCAAAGTAACAAAGGCTACCATCAGTAACACACTACGCCGCCAGGGACTCAAATCCTGCAGTGCCAGACGTGTCCCCCTGCTGAAGCCAGGACACGTCCAGGCCCGTCTGCGGTTTGCTAGAGAGCATTTGGATGATCCAGAAGAGGATTGGGAGAACATCATATGGTCAGATGAAACCAAAATAGAACTTTTTGGTAGAAACTCAACTTGTCGTGTTTGGAGGGGAAAGAATGCTGAGTTGGATCCAAAGAACACCATACCTACTGTAAAGCATGGGGGTGGAAACATCATGCTTTGGGGCTGTTTTTCTGCAAGGGGACCAGGACGACTGATCCGTGTAAAGGAAAGAATGAATGGGGCCATGTATCGTAAGATTTTGAGTGAAAACGTCCTTCCATCAGCAAGGGCATTGAAAATGAGACGTGGCTGGGTCTTTCAGCATGACAATGATCCCAAACACACCGCCCGGGCAACGAAGGAGTGGCTTCGTAAGAAGCATTTCAAGGTCCTGGAGTGGCCTAGCCAGTCTCCAGATCTCAACCCCATAGAAAATCTCTGGAGGGAGTTGAAAGTCCGTGTTGCCCAGCGTCAGCCCCAAAACATCACTGCTCTAGAGGAGATCTGCATGGAGGAATGGGCCAAAATACCAGCAACAGTGTGTGAAAACCTTGTGAAGACTTACAGAAAACGTTTGACCTCTGTCATTGCCAACAAAGGCTATATAACAAAGTATTGAGATTAACTTTTGTTATTGACCAAATACTTATTTTCCACCATAATTTGCAAATAAATTCTTTAAAAATCAGACAATGTGATTTTCTGGATTTTTTTTCCTCATTTTGTCTCTCATAGTTGAGGTATACCTATGATGAAAATTACAGGCCTCTCTGATCTTTTTAAGTGGGAGAACTTACACAATTGGTGGCTGACTAAATACTTTTTTGCCCCACTGTAGCAGTGGCCAGAACTGCTCCAAATGGAAATACATTATTATAGTTATTTGGAAGATGCACTGAGACAAGGTAAAATTTTATTTGCACCAAAGGAAGTCATGAATCTGAAGAGTGGGAAGAAAAATCATCTGTGAAAAGTTTTCACACACATAGCACAGAAACAATGCTTGTTTTCTAATGAGGGATGCTCCTCCATCTTGGTCTCCTGTAGCCCCTACACCATTGATTCGCCACATTGTTTTTATTTTGGGACATAATAACATCTGGGAACTAAAGTGTTACTATGTGAACTATTTTCCTTTGCAATTAACAAGAACAAAGTTGTTAACCAAACTGAACCAGAAACTAAGTAAATATACCACTCCTAGAAGCTAATCATGCATAAAAACGCCATGAGATGTTTAGTGGTAATTGAGTAAAGGAAGCACTGATCTATGGCTTAAATGGGCCTGGTTCAAACCAACCACCTTAAACAGAAATGTATCAGTGACTCTGACAAAATTTGCTCTTAGTTGATAATGATAAAAACAATGCCTTTGTCTGACATACAATACCATCAGATGACAAAAAGCCTTACATAAATGGGAAATTAGTGCTGACAGATACAAAATAAAAAAGTTTCAGTTTTGCAGGGGAAAAAATAACATGGTTAAAAAACAGCCTTCTGTTATATTTATAATTTGCTTGGTGTCCTAGTTAATAGGAAATCCTTTCAAAAACTCCCTCCCTCTGAGGGATCCATGGCCTGAAAAAGTCTGATAGCCTTTGCGGTTTGTGAGGATGAAGTCAAATATGTAAATTGCTCATAATAAAGTACTAATTAAATTTGTGGAAACATCAGCAGTGAAAAGATCAGATCAGAATTGGTCATAAAACTAACACTTGATTTAAAGATTAGTTGTTGACATTTATATTTTAGAATACTTCCAGCCTTAAACATGTGCTGAAATATGGTTAGTGTTTTTTTTTAATTTTTTTGCAGGAGTAAATTTAGGTTAAAATAACCTTAAATGAAAATAAATACTTTTTACTACCTTAAATAGGAAGAAATATGTCAACAGTTTGGTCTGTTTTTTCTTAAGTCAGTGCTGTAAAATTGGAGAGCAAAATTCCCAATGTCACCAAGAGAGGGATCAATAATATTTTGGCACAAAGAAATGCCCTATGTCAGTATGTTTCCACATTTGGACTCTCAGCCTCAGTCCTCGCCAACTTTGTTGTCGTGCCAACAGAACAGAAACCTATCGTTGTGTGTCTTTTGATCACAATGACTGCAAACAACAGCGTTTAGAGCAGTCAGTCTCCACTTTACATCTCATGGGCAAATTTAGCCCTGATTGTTCATTTTGCCCTCTGCTTGGTGTGGCTTTGTGATTAGCTGGGAAAGTTATGCTAATTCTCGCTCTCTTTTTTTGCACAGGTTTAAACTGTCTGTTAAAACAAAAAAGCGATGAAAGAAAAATTGAAAAATCCAGTTCAAGTGAAAGCTGTGATAAGCCAGCTGGCGTCTTTCCGATGATAGACTGATAAGGATGGAAATGCATAAGTAAATAAAAAGAGTTAACTGACCAGAGGGCAGAGAATTCACATTTGACATTTGTAGCAGGTTTCCGAGCAGATAAATGCGCTCATTCCACCACGCGCCCTTGCCCTTTTTTTTCCCCCTTTCCCTTCCTGCGCACACACAAACACACGCAGACTGTCGCATGGCTCTATCCCCAGGGAGACATCCACTGCCTTGAAGTCTGCTGCACCACCAATCGCAATCTTCCAAAGCTCAGAGAACAGAATGTCTGCACCCGGCTGTATCTAAATATCACTGCCACTGCTGGAATGTGCATGTGTTACTCACACAGATCTCGCCTCATAGTCAAGCTGACACATGATTAATTAGCTTCCCCAATTTTTTTGGGCTGCTTTGCTTTCTTAACATCACTTGCTACATCACTGATAACGCAAACTAGCTGTACTGCATTGCTGAGAGCAGAGATATATTTACACCAGGCTAGTTACTGAGGCGACACATGTACATATCACATGCAGCTCGCTGACATCACTTCCTATCATTGGATCAGGACCAAAGAGAGTCTCGTTACAAAGAATGAGAGGGAGTGTGACGGGATAAAAGAAGTCAAAAGAGGGACGGGGAAAGGAAATAGAGAAATGATATGACAGGAGGAAGAAAGAGGAGACAAAAGGAGTGGAACGGAGGAAGGCTACGAGGAGAAAAGAAGCAGCCTGACTAAGCAAGACAAGCCTGTTATGAAACAGCAATAGGCTGCGTACAGACCAGCTTCTCAGATTGATTTATAAATGTGAGCTGACAGTTGAAGACGAGTGAAAACAAACTTTCTGGTTTCTCTGCCAACAGTCGTTGGAAGCTCGCAGGCGTATTATTCACTGTCATGTGATGCTGCTGCAACAGAGATCGTAGCTCACACTGAATTTGTCTTGATGAAACAGAAGTCAGTCATTCCTTGTTTGTCTTTTATTTTGTTGTTAAAAGGCACTGTACAAATGGCATTCTTTCACAATGTCTAATATCACCTCTCATAAACTCGATACGGCCTCATGAGCCTTGTAAAGAACTTCTTCAAAGATGATGCAATTCTAATGTTGACATCTACATGGAGGAGAAACCAGACATAAAACAGTCAACAGAGAAGACCTGACATCGTACTTACTATTTGTAAAACTAGTCTTATTGACCTAAAAGTTCTTAATTAGATATGACACCAACATAAAAATACTGGATGAAGCCCATATCTTCAGGTTAAAAGGTGTTTTGACAGGAGTACGTTTACTTTAAGCATTCAAATTGGAAATTCAAACACCAACAAAGAGTATGTAATCATAAAAATGTGTTAACTCTGCATTTTGACACAATCAAACACGATTTACGAACATGTCACATTTCACTTACTTAGAGACATGTTACATATGTGCGTGCTCGGCCAAACAAATGTCAACTGCCTTTCTTTTCCCCCTCCAGCTTGAATGCACACATACACACGCACACACATGCTCCTCGTCTACCTCATGCTCTTCCCCCTTCGGTCTGGGAGACTGATGCAGTGGCTGATTGCGTGGGAACTTGCTCTGTCATCGTTAGCGGGCTTAGACGCACTTGTCAGGGGCCACATTAGGAGCTTCCAATGAACTCCACTTTGCCTCTGACAGTCTGGAAGCGACTCTTAGAGGGGTCAATGGTCTTTTTCAAAGGGATACAGGGTTAAGATTTATATTGTGCATCAGTAAGCATGACCAATAACCATTTAAAGTCACAAAAGTTACTCAAAAACAGATGTAGCAGCAGGTAATTTTATGTAATGTTTACTGAACAAAATAATAATATTAATAATAGCTACAGATTAGCAATGACAGAAAATGTTACTATGGAAACGATGATCCACCAGGTCAAGTTTTATTGGCATTTGACTTTTACTGGATACTATTTTCAGATCCCACATGCCGGGTAAGTGCTCTAACGTCGTCTGTCAACCCAACAATAGGCAAGAAAAAAGTCGGGTTGTGGGGATTACTTGGAAGTCGTCAATGTCTGTAGACAGCAGTTAGAGCAATTTTAGTGTGGGAGTCAGTGAGAAAACTTCACGTGAGAATCTAGCAAAATATTAATCAGAAGAGGGTATAGAGCCTTGTCAACATGAAAAGACTGTTTTTCCAAAGTAACCACCCCAGTGGAAGTGTAAGGAGATTTAATCCTTGCCCTCATCTCAGTGGCAGCTTCTGTGTCATGTGAAACAGCTGGACGTTCATCTGCAGCTACACTGACTCCATCTGAGGAAGGGCCAGCAGCTTGCAAAGCAGACATGGCAGAAGACACAAGCACTGGTGGCCTTCTGAAGTGGCCTGAGTCGCATTTGAAAAAAATCAGATCTGTGTCGCTCAGACTAACATAAAAAAATAAGATACGGTCACACAGGGGAAAAAAAACAGATTTGGGTCACTTCAGTCTGCAGTCTGAACGTAGCCATAGATCCAGTTTCTCTAAAGATGGTTATTTTAAAAACGGCAACATCAACATCAACAACAACATCATAAATCAGCTGCTCAAATGTTAACAGCTGGACACTTCAGTCAATCACCCCAGTCAATCAAAAAATGGTTACCTTTCTGTCATAGGATCAAGTTAACAGTGTGATCCTGGACGAACCTCAATTTAATGTTAAGATCAAGCTCATCATTTTGGGAAGGGAAATAACATTAAGCAAAATCGAGATGTTACAATTTGTGAAAAAGGGTAACAATTTAATAGATGGAAAAACTGTTACAACATAAAAAAGAACACACTGTGTCTCCAAAAAATCATGAACTCAATAATAAACAAATTAGAACTTATCAACACAAAAGAAATACCAAAACTCAGGTCACATATACCATAAAAGACCTGTTTAAATAAACTAAAGGCCTCAAAACAAAAGTTGTCTACAAATACAAAACACTAAGAAAACCATAATGCCCTCAAATGATTTCTAATCAGAGCAGGCAACAGCTCAACCGCTTGTAACCTTCCATTACATGACCAAAATTAGCAAATAGAACACTGTATTTGCATTCTTAACATGATTTTGACTGATCTTTTACAAAGCAATGTTGAATTCTCTATCAGCTGAAACCACCTTCTCATTTTGGCCCTCTATATACATCAATGAGTAGCAGTCAAGAGTAATGTTATAATTTTGGTAAAAGTCGGGTTCTGGACCATGACATTTTCAGTTAAGCTCAGTTCGACTTTGTTTATATGGCATCAATTCATAGCAAAATGCATTTAAAGGCACTACACAAAGATAAAAAGTTAAAATCAACATATCTGATTCACGTCAATAACCCAGATTTCAAGTTATTAATATACAAACATTTAACTTTATAAATGAAATAAGTTTGTTATTGAAAATTAAGAGATCTTAAGTCTGTATATGTATCAATTTCTACATTGTTATCTTCCATAAGTGAACCCCCTCATTTACATTAACCCAAAGTGCTGTGTATACACTTTACTGACAATGTCTCAAAAAGAACCAATTTCATCATTTTCAGGTGTGTCTCAGATCTTCTCTTTACTTTGTCCATACATCATTGGTTCAGATGTCAGAATTGTTCTACATGAGATGCCAGGCTTGACATTTTTTTTCAAGACCTAAAACCTTTGAACTTTTGAGGCACAAAACAGATAGTTTACTCTCAACAGGAATCTCTTTTAGGAAAAAACTTGATACCTTGCCAGTCAAGTGGATGTAGTTTATGTCTTGATGCCCATTTTACTTCTTTGTTGCCTGCAGTAATATGTTTCAGAACTCAAAAGATCATACATTCTTATGTGTTATTCTAAATCCTCGATCTTCTTGTCTATTTCTCTTATCACAAGCTTCAGTTGTTGCACTTCCTTCAATAAATCCAGAAGGCAGGCCTGTAGCTTTGAACGTTGAAAGACTGTGATCTACTGCAGTTAATAAATCGACTACTCAGAAGTGCTTCTTACCCCACTACTTCAAAAAAATACGAGTTATCCCTTTAAGCAAGGCAACGTGCACAAAATGATCTGAGCTGCTGTGAGGCTAAAGAACACAGACACAAAACCATGCGTTGCCCAGTCAGCAATACAACCAGCATATGCAAAGCAGTGATAAACCTCAGACGAAACCATGAAGAAAAGGAACAATTTCCTACTGAAAAGATTTGATATCAAGATCCGATCAGCTGCTATGCAAGCTTGTCAAAACCTCAGATCACACTGTGCACAAGCATCACCGATCTTCAAAGCTCAGCAAGCCATAAATCACTCTGCAACAGATTATTAAAAAGCTATATACTGTATCTTGATATTTCAAATGATATGAAAGTGGATTTTCTGAGGTGGAAAAATGAGACACTTTCATGTAATATCACAAACACTGCACACTATATCCCTCTATATTGAGATGAATCTACCCTGCATAACATTTCAGAAGGAAACAGAAATATGAAGTCCACTTGCAAATTCATCATATTGATCTTATTCTAACATTTGGCTGGCAAGGTGTTGTGGAGGACTGAGCAAAAGAAGAAAACAGCACAAGGCAACTATACTTAGCCCTTTTTAGAAATTCTTGATCAGAATTTACAATATACTGCATACATTCTTCAGAAAAAAAGTGCATGCATTCTGCAAAAATGCATTAAAAAGACAAAATCCTCACAATAGATAAAATCATGAAAAAAATCCTTGAAATTCTTTTTCCACAATGAACCGTGTCTTCTAAAATGGAGTAATACCATCTAGCTACATAATTGGTGCCACTAACATATGTACCATGCATGGATTCCAAGCAATTCATTTCCAATATGTGTGCAACCTTAATATTGCTTAACAGTATTCTTAAAACTCAGCAGAATTTCTTCTTTGTGGAAGGTACAGTATAAGTACAATACATATAGAGAGAGTATGGATTTTAAACTTGTAAAGTAGCAGATGATAATGTAGCAAACCTTAGCCATGCTAACTGCTCCTCGTATCATTAAGTATAAACTGACCATAGCTGAAGTAATAAAAGAACGCATCATGCTTTCATTACCAAACTAGGTTTTGTAATATTGGCAAGTGAATGACCAGTGCATTAAGAAATATTGGTCAAATTTTCAGTCATATACAATACAGTTTGTATTTTAACAATATCTGTTTCCCCTCGTTCTCCCATTGATTTCTTTTTTTTTTTTTTTTAAATTAGGGAATTTCTTTGTCTGTTTCTATTAGAACAGTTGAAAATGCATGCTGTGTGTGTGTGTGTGTGGGGGGGGGGGGGGGGGGGGG
>SSNP01000171.1:516803-556907 GCA_006937955.1 Pachypanchax playfairii | reverse complement strand
GTTACACTGTACGCCATACAGGAGAGCATTTTTCATTCACTGTAATATCCATCCTACCACAAAAGGTTTATAAACTGTTAACAATAATCATATATATATATAAAGAAACAAAAACAAGACTGATATAGGTATTTATTTTGTTTGTATTCTTCTAGCAATTTTCTTGGTAACACATTTAAGAAGGGTTCATCTGGATCAGGCCCGGCCTGATGTAATTATTACTTATTTTGCTCTTTACATGAGCTGAATGGTGTGTCCAACAGTTTGCCCAAAAAAAAAAAAAAAAAGGAAAATTTGGCACCCTCTCCAGCAGAGGCGCCCTATGCAATTGCCTAATGTGCCTATGCCCAGAACCGGCCTTCATCTGGATACATGTATGCACCTTAATTTCCAACCTTTTTAGGACATTTTCTGATGTCTCACCCACCTTGTTAGGACCAGAACATGGTTGTAAAATGAGCTAACATGGAGGGTTACACGTGTAATGTTAAAGGGTTAATTTTAGGCCACACAAATAAAAAGGATTTAATTACAAAGGTCTGATAAAGACAAAAATAAGAAATGTGTGTGTCAGTAAACTTCAACATGGTTTCCAAAGAGTACAGCTTTTGAGAGGCCCCAGATGAGGGAAGGGAGTGTTTCAAAACCCGAGCTGGTCACGTCAATGAGATTAATGTCCTGCTATTGTCTCCAGCACCCGTCAGGCCACTTTTATCTGCAAGAAATGAAGGAGCTTGCACTTTTTTTAATGCAAGTTAGCAAGTGAGCTGCACCCCACTCTTTCCCCATTTCCTCATTGACAGAAGGATTTTTATTTGGGATCAACGTGAATTTGGTGGGATGTTTGTGTGTCTGATTCCCAAAGAGAAGCAACTGAAAGAATGCAACTTTGTGTGCTTGGCAAACAGTCTGGGCGTGACCCTGTTTGTGTGCATGAATGTGTATCCACACCTCATTTGTATGCCCTACTTTTCATTCTTGACTTCCGAATAAAAATTTGACACAATAATTGATGTTTTATGTCTTGCAAACACTGATATGGAGAATATGGATTAGTCTGGAGAGGAGGCATCGATTGTTTAAAGTGTCTCTGAAAAATGGGATTGTAGAGCCAGCATGTGTTCATGTGACATTGTTCTTTATTCTAAAGTCCCTTGAGCCGGATATTTTGTACATCTGTGTTAACAGATTTGACCTAATCAGAGCATAAAAAATACTTAAACACAATGCATAACGCAATCTAACAGAGATCACCTAGACCATATTGAGAAAAAATTGCAGCTTTCTCACCAGTAATATTATTCAAACCTTATAATGTCAAATCTTTTGGTTTATTATTGGAAAGCAAACAAAATAAAAAACATCCTAAAAACATCCACCAGGCAGGCACATGATGTTACTTTTAGCATTTCTTCTGTAGACTGTAAATCAATCTGACCAACAGAAAAGCTAAAAAAGGCAACAAAGAACAAGAACCAACAGTAAAATGAACATGAAGTTTTAAATTACATGTTTTCTCCTTTTTATTTACTTGCATTGGCTTTGTTTTCCATTTTTTTAGTCTGCACCTTATTTATTAACATCTAAAATTTCATTTGGTTTTCATCTGACTGTCTTCATGACAGGAATTCTTCAATTGATTTTTTTTTCATTTTCCTGTTGTTATGTTCCATGTCTATGTCAATGTAGCTTCTGCATTTGATTTTGTTTTCTTTTACCTTGAAAACTTCCGCAATCTAAAATATCAAAACTGTTAATTTACAAAAAAGTTAGAATGTATAAACTTTATCCTCACTTATAGAAAAAGCACATGAATTTCATCTTTAGAAATCACATTTTCACATACAAAAACATGATCATTTGAATGTGTCATATGAAATATGAAAAATGCATTAAAACTGTTGAGCATGTCTAAAAATGTGACATGATCAAGACTTTTACAAGTGAAAATATGTTAAATTAGCATTTCATTTACTTGAAATAATTTACACAATTTAACATGTTAAAAACATAAAAACACGTGATTTTTCTCTAACAGCTACATTTGAGAAGTCTTGAAGAAAACAATCAATACATTAATTCAAGCAGGTTTTATATTGGCTTGTAAGTTGGAATTTTAAAGTAAACTGCAGGGCCCAACAAATGAGCCCCCACTTTTATATTCAATGGTTTGAGGTAAGTTTTGCATAAGAGAGCTTGCATTTCTTTGAAAGTTATAAGAGGACATAAACTGCATTTTAAACATGCTCTAAAGTTAAAAGAAAAAAAAGTCTAACAGACCCTCTGTGCACTTCAAAAGCATTTCTGGTTTACGGTTCAGACTCTAAAGTCTTTTGTGACTGATAGCAAAGCAATAAGAGGAAAGAGTGTGTGCACTGGTGTTACTCAGAAATGAGATCAAGAAGCTACACGGGGATGTGAACAAAGAGTACTGAGCAGTAGTCAGCCTTTACATCCATTTGATCAAAGGTTTGAGATTTAATAGAGAAAAAAAACTTTGATGCTGTTACAACAGCCTAGCAACTAATCAATCACTTTGACAGTGATCATTGTGTTTCATTTTTGGGAACTTTCCTCAGATGTGCCCAATTTTTTATTTTAATTTACAAAAAGAGCTCGGAATTATCTTGAGCAGAAAATAGTGTTAGACTCACCACACTGCTCATCTCATATGGGATCTTTCATACAGTATGACCCCTCCCTCGAGCTTTCTACCTGCAGTGGAATGCATCACTTTCCTACAGAGGCTGGCATTTCAGTTAATGTCGGGTCCAGGCCGGTAATAGATTCATTTAAGTAATTATTTAGAGATGGAGAGTTGGAGAGGGAGCGAGGGACAGGACAAGAAAGACAAAGTGGTAGGCAGACGAGAAGGAGCGGTGTGCAACCATCGATTATTAAATTTTCCTCCAAAATCCTTCAGGAATGCAACAGATAGCTATCAGTGTACAAAATGAGAAAATGGGCAAGACAGAATGACATTATGTGAAAACGTATTGACCATCCACAGTGTGAAAAATGTAAGGCAGAGCACAGCTGTGCTTATCACACATATTGGGAGTCTCAATACCGACACGCAAACAGCACCAACAGCGACATTAGGACTATTCTGAATGCCAGCAACCATAACAGGTACAGAGGCCCAGACTTGATTAGATTTGATACTGACAGTGCATATGTCTTCCTCCAGCCAGGCAGTGACTGCACCGAGTGTAGAAATTGATTTGGTGGGGGAGAGGTGCAGTAAATTCTGTTGTTATCGACAGTAGGAGAGTCTGGATGGGAGGCAAATGTGGACACTTAAGTTTTATAGTAGCATATATTTAACTACAATACTGTAAAATGAAAAAAAAAAAAAAAACACTAGAAACATATATAACCACACACAAACATACACACATTATATTGTGGCACAAACTTCTAACTTAAGAAAACCCATTAACTTTTTAGTTTGTTTCAATGTTTTTTTAATTTAATCTCTGCATGTGTCTACATGTGTTCTAAAGATGTTTTTATAAGTCTAACAATCAGCAGGGCTTTAAAAACCTTCATGCAAATCAGTATTACAGATAGAATGGGTGGGTTAGACATTAAGTTACACAAAGTTTACATCCTAATTATTTCTGACAGTTTTGGTTTTTTCATTTCATTTTCAAAGTTCCTTTTATATAAATCCTCAAAATTAGCTTCAGATTTGACAGTCATTTTTCAGAAAGTGGCAGCAGCAAACTGGTTTGTTATAATAATCAACCTGATCTTGAATACCTGGCACTGTTTTGTGCATCCTGACACCCAGAGTCCCCTTTAACTATTAATGTTTACCTCTGAACATGAACATTATGACCCAGATGTTGCGGTAGAGCACTGGATGCATGTACAGGGAAGAAGATTACAACAGTTAGAGTCACACAGATGCTAAATGAATCCATTTTGCTTTATAGCACAACTGAACTGAGACATTCGATGTCAGCCAGCCATTTAATTCCAATTTACCACGGCCTGTCATGGGTTATATAATAATTAATCATCTGTGCCAATTATTTCAAACAAACTGCTGACTAGCCGCATTAATACTGAGTATTGTGTTCTCTGTATATCTTATTTATCAACTAATACAAGCTGGAGGAAAAGCTTTTTTTTTTCATTTACACAGTGAGTGGCAACGAATTGATGCAGCCCACTGACCGAGCACTGTAATCTCTGAAAAGACAGGTGATGAGGTTGATCAGCCTGATGGACGCTGCGAGGCTTATGATGCAGTGTGGACTGGCTTATCAGGAGGACAGGGAGGGATCCCAGCGGGCTGGTTGGATCGACCTGGATGGAACAGATTTCTAAAGTGACCAGGTTGACTTGCTGTGCGAGACCGCCGCTGGTGGTCCATATGGCCGGCTGTCATTTTCTCTGTGTGTCCGGCTGGCTCACAGCATCATTGCTGCGACTGTCACAGCCCTTCCACATCAGATTGCCATTTCTTATTCTCCTGGTTGAGATCAGGTTTGCTCTGTGGAGCGGTACGCCAAAACAGAAAACAAGATACGGGAAGCTGTGAATACAAGATACGCTGCATCGATCTAGCAGCTTGTTTATTTAAGAATTATGTAGATACAGAAGCCAACTCATTTCATATGTTGAAACAGAATAAGGAAGGATGTTAGATGTCCTACTTTAGCTTTTCCTAATGCATATTGGGGATTTTTTTGGATGTTCCATATGGTAGCTGGAAAGGAGTCACTTCGATCATCAGCCATCAACAAAATCATCAGATTAACAATAATTATCTTTCAAGTTTAATTACACCAGGTTAAAAACTGAAATGTGATGCATTACATTAACACTAATACCACAATATCGTTTAAAACGTATTTATTATTTATAATTTGCAAGTTAAGATTATTAGGAGGATATTTAATGATAAAGCAATAACATTGGAGGCTGACACCAAAACTACTATGAAAATAGTAAAATGTGTTTCTTGCAATTATTGGCAACTGTTTAACTAGCACATTTGCTAAGCAAGCCAGAACCGGCCATTCATCTTGAACAAAGCGTCACCTGCTGATTTTACTCATTATCGTTTAAGAATCAAAGCTCCTTTCCAGTTGAGACTGTATCTGATCTGTCCTTCTCCACTGCACAGCTGATGAGTGCTGATACATCAGACAGGCTGCACACGATGGTTCTCACTGACAGATTAAGTTCAGTGTGTATGTTTAGTTTATCACTCCTGATGTGTGTTTAATGCTGCATGCTGCCATGTATTGATATGTTTGTTGCATGTGAGCTGTTGTATTGCATCAAGGTTGAGAACAAAGAGAAAACTGGGCTCTTTGCAGTTTTCATTTGTAGTAAAAATGAATTTTGAGGATTGTTCTGAAAAATAAGTGAAATATTTATGTGAACAGCAAGTCAAGGTGGAATCTTGTGTACATTTTATGACTTTATCTTTTGTTTGAAAAAAGACTGTTTTGGTTGGGAAAAGGCAAAATTCTATATTTTTTTATGTTTTCTTTAGGCCTTCTCATGTTAACCCTTTGAGCTGTATTTTATTTATGAGACTTCTGTCTGAGTTCCTGGGTGAATATTTGCTAATAATTGGTATAAAAGCATTATTCCAGTTCTCTCAATTATCAACATCCTCCAATTCTGTAGGGACACACCTACTATGCCAGACTGATTGCCTGGACCCCCATTCATTATCAACATCACTGTCTGCATCTGAATCATCCAATCCCTGGTCTACTTCACTGTCACAGTGCTCTTCATCATGGTCTAATTTCAATAAATCATCCAACATATAAGGTTCTTACAGAACCCCTAAGAGAACACAAGTAAAAAGAAAAAAAAAAAAACTTTCTCATGTGCATCAGAGATTTTGTTGGGCACATTAAATACATTCAACTGCACGCCGGGTGGTGTGTCATTCATGCCGAGTGGTAAGTAGGCCTCAAGTTATGAACTACACCCTCAAAAACTTATGGTAACAAAGCCTCACTGCATGAGCTCAAACACTGAACACTGGTGGTGAGAAGGTCTCAATTCATGAACCCTGCCATCAGTCTTTGTATCGGTGTTTTATCTTGAAAAAGCCCTGACATCTCTGCATAAAGACAATGTAACAAAAACCTTTCAAATATGTTTCATAAAAAGTCTTAACACATATGCTTTGAGTGGGTAGCTTTGCTTTTAATTCTGAGTGTACAAGGTTATCTTTTCTAACTCTTCAAAAAAGAAATGAAACCACAAGAATCCAAAGAATTTAGATAAAAATGCAGAATCTATTGTTAAAATGTTGTTATGCTGTTACTGGGAACAGCTAAAGAAGTTAGAGAAAGAAGACAATTCAAGAAGATGGTTGTGAAATTTCTTCAATTTTAACTAATAATAGGTTTAATTTACCTTTAAATGAGAAATGCTGCAGGAAAACATAGCATAGCTTTCAGTTTACATGCTTTAAGATATTGTTTTTTAAGCTAAATATATAAACATATTATTTTTTGAAGTGGGGATGTATTGATATTTTTAGAGGGTGCTTATTTGTAACTAATGAGTGGCCATCATTACGGCCTTCAGCTTTGATCGACCCAAGACTTGTTTAATCCAGGAAAAACAGTAGCATGCAGAGCAGTAATGTCAGTAATTGAAAATAGGGGAATTGATTAAATAGACAAGCTTTACACGAGCACATATTTCACAGCTTCCTGGATGGGCAGCCTCAGAAGAGCCATTGAACCCTGAAATGGGATTTCTCCACAGAACATTTCGGATACTCGTTTGACAGTGTTCACATGCTGGAGTTACATCAATCGCTAAATGCAGGAATGCTTTCAAATAAAATGCAAATCACGCTGAGAGAACCACTTCAGCAGTGTTCAGAGCTGCATCACAAATTCATATTTCTAGTGCCGTTTTGTTGTAAAGGGAAATTCATCACATCTCGTTTCTTTTGGACAGTACAAACTGTACATTCGTGCTTGTATAATGGCCTCCTGAAATATTTGCTTGGCAATTTATAAAGTAGCAGATGCAGCACTTTTCCTTTCTGCACCGTACATGTGGCTCGCCTCATTGAACACTGGTATCAGTTTGCTCTATCAAAGACAGTCTGTACGTCACAAGGGGTTCTACTGTAATTCTCAAAGCAAATTGGAACCACTTGGAGATGTAAGATGTGGTATTAATTATTCTCCTCAAGAAAGCACATTTTACTTTTGCAACTACAACAGAATTGTCCACCAGATGAGAAAGAATGGTACAAAGAAAGATCCAGGATGTTATCAAGTATATCATGAGGAGTTCAGTTTGGGGCTTTAGGGAGAAAACTGTATTCCAGCTTGACTGTCCTTACTAAGGTATCATGAGATTATTTTATGATCACAGGGACATCAATTTAAAGAAAAGCATCGAGTGCAAAGCTTTTGAGACTAAAACTAGAGGAAACCAGTAAGAGAAGGGCTAAATGTATGTCTGAAGTCTGTTAGCTTAGTATAACAAAAAAGTTCCTGACATTGAGATTAAAAAGTGCGAATAAAAAGGTAATAAATTCATCAAACTATTGTTAACTAAACACCTACTTTCTATAGACAATTCAAACCAAATGGAGACTAACTAGAGATAATGTGAGAATTCACTGGAATTTGGACATTTGTTTGTTTTAAAACAGCCTTTTCACCACTGTTAGATTAATATATCTGACTAATAAGTTGAACCATTTGATTTATAATCAAATGTGTAAAACTACAAACATTTGCTTGAGTTTGAAGGTTAGTAATTAGGCCAAAGAACCAAAGGTGGTGCAAAGGCCTATTAAAATAGAAGTGTTTCTTACTGAATCTGAATGTCCATTTATCCATTTACTCTACCCGTTTGTCCATACTGAGGGTTGCAGGGGGCTAGGGCCCATCTCCAGCAGTCATTGATCAAAAAGCAGACTCAATATGGATGTGTGAGAAACGTGATTTCTCCCTCTGGTTAATCCGTATAACTGCATGAATAAACATTTTCAGCCTAAGACAAACCTCTAAACCTTTCCCCCTGAAACCCAAGTGTCTTTTCAAACCCTTAAAGTTGTTTTTCATGTAATGCTTCTCTGTGTACTGCAATAAGTTTTTATTTGGCTGGTTTGGTCTAAACTTAGGGTTCAGGTAAAAACTTATTTAATCAGTCTTATAATTAGGTTTAGCTTGACTTATCCTGAGCTCTCTCTTCAGATATGCTACTATAGGCTTAGACTGCAGGAGGGACATACTGACCACATGTCCTGTAAGACCCCATCGTAAGTCCGGTTCAGCAGAAGGTTTCTTCTTGTTAAAAGGGGTTGTTCCTTTCTACTGTCAGCAGTCCATGCTTGCTTTGGATGGGGGATTGGGTTGAAATTACAATTCATTCCAATCTGCTAGTTTCTTTAGACAGAAAAGTTTTTTTTAAAGAAATTGATGTTTATAATTCACTGAATCGGACTCTATAATACTGATTGAACTGCTTGTATGTAACTGGCTTAAATCTGAACCTATTTTTATGGTAATTAGAACTGTTCCTTTCTCTAGCAATTTTAGGTGACTTTTGTTGTGAACTGGTGTCATATAATGAAGCAAAAACTGAAAGGAATTTTAATGAAATGTCACCTACTGACAACATCATACCACCTGGTTTATTCAGTTCATGCTGGTTTCTGGAAACAAGCTTGATTCATACGTTCTATGAAATGACATTAGTAAATTTCTTTCAAATTCTTTCACCTATAAGAAGAAAAACCAAGTAGTGCAATGGAATGACCAAACAACACTTATTTCCTTTCCATTCTAATCTTACTGGCATGTAATTTTTTTCCTCAACATTCTTGTTTTTAATTGCTTGGATCATGGTTTACTCAGGGGAACTAAACTGTTTCTTTATTGGTTTAAAGGTGAATTTTTGGAGAGAAAAAGGAGCAACAAAAACATTGATTTTGGTTCGCAGAGATGCAAAGAATATATTTTAAGCTTGTTTTTGTTTGTGATGTTTATGTCAAAGGGAATCATAAATGCTTTTGGCGCCTGTGTATCAAAGATAAAGAACATGTATAGGCCCCCACCTTCTGTGAAAGTATGCTTCCTAAAATGCAAAGAAGGTAAAGGATGCACTGCAGATCTTTTGTAATGCATAATACAGTACCCAATGTGATCTGTCACATTGATCTCAAGGCTATTTTTATCACCTTTTGATCAGGGTGGCTTAGTTTTTAAAAATGAGCACTTGCGGGAGAATTTTGGCAAGAATGACACAGCTGTAAAAGGCGGCTCCGGATGAAAGGAATTTTTGAATGCACAAGCAAAGATATAAATGAAAGAAGAAATGTTCAAGCAGCTTTGTTAATGATGAACTCTTTTTGATGTTTTCCATGTGAATAGGCATCACGACCAGTTTCGGACTGCCCTACGCAGCAGGTGGTCAACCTATGGGTCAGATGCAGAAAGACGTTAATCCTCAAAACTTTGAGTGTAGTCTAAAATGGATCAGCATAATGATCTGAAAGTAAATCAAGTTACATAACACAATCAAATATTTGTTTTTGTGTCTCAGTCTCCAATCATGTGTCGGCTGCTCTACGTGCACCTGTGGCCCATTTGTGTTTGGGACTCGGCTCAAAATCTCTTCCTAATCAGACAGAAGTAATTAAGAATTGTTTGCACAGGCGGAGAGCAATTGTTTGCCCAGATGGAGGGCTCATACCTCCCAAAGTGTTACCTGCTCAGAGTCTCAGAGCATGTTTAGGAATTCCATCGCAAATTAAATCTCAATTTAAGCCTGAGATCTTTCATTTCTCCGACCCATCTTATCTGCCATTCCCACTTGAGAAGTTGCCTCAGAGCGGCGATAAGAAGAGGAAGGGGAGAACACAGCGATCCTGCTCCTGACAGATTAATTCATAGTAAGGGAGGGGGGTGGGGGCTTTTCTGAGAAAGTGTTGGCTAGGCATGTTATACTGTCTGTGATGGTTGTGAAGAGAAAGATGGAAACGTGCCAAGGGCGACTGACTTGTAAGCAGACAGAAGAAAAACCAAACCTCTGACAAATGCAACAGTGCTGAGTATTACAAAAAGAAAGAAGCCTGAATATTTCAAACATAAAGGAAATAACTGGACAACAGCTAGTTCCAACAGGGCCGAGATCAAGCTGAATGACTAACATAACACTGATTTAAACATTTTTCATGCTATACCATTGCCAGTTATGAAATACACAATTATTCTGGCAGATAATGTTGTGATAATTGAACCCAACTTCAAAATCTCTCAACTATCTCCTTTAAAAGTTCATTTTAAATGATGTGGTTGTGAAAAAAAATCTGTTTGAATGAAACAAAATCCAAATTACTGCCAAAATCAGTTAATATAGCTGTTTTCTGGTAAATCCAACACCCTATAAACAAACAGCAGGAATAAAGTAGCACTATCTAAGATGTAAAACAAGTTTCTTTTTTTTCATTAAAAAAAAAATTACCTGTCATGGTTAATCCATATCAGTGGGTAAAAACAGCTCGTGTCTGTTGGCTTTCTGTATCTCCTAAACAGCTTTGCCAAGTCTGACAGGGCAGCCCTAATAATGTCACACTGATGAGTTATCTCACTTGAAGGCACCAAATGTAATAAACAGAAAACACATGTGACAAAGTTGATGTTGTAGCTTAACAATCAAATTGTTTAGGAATGTTAGAATTTTAACATTTTTTTGTCATGTGGTTTTAATAGTTTAACTGTTTTAATCCAGGATTCATGTTTTACAAATGTCATTGGGAGAGTGAAGATGGTGCAATGTAAAAATTAAGATTGGCCTTAATTTATGTTTATTTCACTTTTGCATGACAACATAATGTTAAGTTTCATTTAAACAACTTTGAGTCATTAAATGAATATAACATAATTTAAATAACATCTTATTAAAAACAAACACATCAAAACATATTTTAATAAATTTGAGTGATCTGGCTTGAATCATTTTAAACTTGAGTACATTTTGTCATATAGCCCATGAAAACATCTGCAGAGTTCAAATTTCAGCTGAAACTTTCTTTGTAATTCTGTGATGGTGATGGTTATGAGCCTGGATTTCAGCCAGTCCTGTTTTTTATAGGTTTTTATTATTAGCTCTAAAGTATTACATAACAATGCCAAGAGGTCAGATCCTTCTTTTATTTTTGGTTTGAGCCTGTGGATGCCAGTGAGAGCTGTTCTGCAGGTCAATATCTGATTACAGCCCAAACAGCAGATAAGATGTGCTGCTGAAGAGACATGGAATGTCAAACATGCTGTTTGTGACTTTACTGAAGATATGTGTCATTAACATCATATCAAGATGTAACCCCAGGTTTTCTTTTGTCTGTAATCCCAAATTACTGATCAAATCTGATTAGAGACATACAGAGAGACAAACCAAATCAACTGGATCAGAACCAATTCATTATCCACTGCACAGGATGTCCACTGACCTGATATACAAAAAAATCTGTTTGTTCCAGGTAAATCTTTTAGATAAAAAAAATATAAGAATAGAAATGATAAGATTGAACTAGTTAGGTTATAACTAAAGATTGTTTAACTCAAACACCTTGAAGTAAAATTTCGAAGCTCCATGAATCACCTCTCTGGCATTTTTTTTTTAGTCCATTGCAGAAGCACAAGGTTATTTATTTTCTGATTTAATCAGATTTTTATAAAGTTTTTGCAGATTGTCTTTGAGGATGGTTAAATGAAGTAGAAATGCATTTGGTTTGATAGGAGTCAATACAATTATTAGCCTACTGGTAACATGATGACTGGATCTTCATGAGTTTTAGCTCTCAGACAACATTTTCCAAACATGATAATGTTAAGTTTATGACCTACTGAGTGTCTGTTTACTGGAGTAATGCATCAATTTCATATGATTATAGGACTGTAGTTATTCTTGTCATTTCAGGCTTTAAAAACACGTTAGCGTGTGTATAAGTTTGTCAGTCCTGTATCTAATACAGCCTTTTGTCTTCAGCATGTTCTTCATGTTCTCATCTTCAGCCCCAGTTTATTCATTCATCAGTGGTTATAGTATATACATACAGAATATACAGAGTACAGGTCACTAAAAAACAGCAATGACCACTTCCTGTTAAAACTGGATCCACTACATGAGGACAGAGCTACTAAATTCATGCTGAGTATCGTGTTATTTTAACAAACTATTTTTGAACTCTTGAAAGGACAAACTTGGTCAAATAATGATTTATGGTCAGAGTTACTAATTTTATGTTTTCTTTGTGAGTTTGAGGGGAATTTGAGAGTTGTTGAATTCAGTACCTTTTCTTTTCCATAACAGTCACCATGATTTATGTTTCAAGATGTTGAAGAAGACTAGATCTTGCTAAGCAGATTGCTACAAGAATAAACATCAACCTGTGGCTATTTGTTTCCTTCCAGATGGAAGCTGGGGAAGTTCTACTTCTCTGGTTATTTCTACAGAAGGTTTTTTCAAAGCCAAGTGGATTTACACAGACTAGACTATGGTGAACAATCATATAAGACTGTCAGCAAAGATGGGAAAAAAAGGAAAACCTACAGGATCTGAATGATTTACATAATTACAGCAAAACTTTGTAGGACTGCATTTGGTTATGTTTTAATTTAATCACAGATTGTGTTTCACTATGTTCTCTTAATGTTTGCAGTTTCAGTGTTGTCTAGTTGCCTTGCTTTTCCTAATATCTTTACAAATTTTATAGACAATTTTTTGTCACTTCAATTTTGTTTCACCGTTAAGTTTTTTACATTTTACAAATGAGAGATAAAACTCATCTTTTTTTTTACAGCATTTATTAATTTGATTAAGAATGTAGTTAATAATACTCTAATAATAACGATGGCATTGTTACAAATAGAGTAGTAGATTTCTTTGTGTTCTTGATAATTTTTTTTTTGTTAAATGCATTATCATTAATTGATTGTAAAGTTCAAAGTTTAAAAGCAACATCAAACTATAATGCCTTTTGACTGATCTCATATTGGCTAATTGCTGTTTGCACCTGTTATCAATTGCGTGAGAATCGCAAGATCACCCGCAAATCAGGAACACACCCATGGCACAAAAGTTTTGCTGTGCACGCGATTTTGTGCACTTTACTTGGAATGTTGATAAATCAGGCCCTTAGTGGTTTGTGTGATGTATGAACTTTTGTGTGCACTAGTGTGAGTTCTGGTGCTAGGTTTGTACACTTTCTCATGCAATAGTAGTATATGTTTCACAGCTGCTGCTCTGGTTTTTGATCTTTTTGAAAAAAAAAAGAAAAGGTATTATTTGAAGGAAAGACTGGTCAGAAACTGCAGAAAAATATATGAAACCCCCCCCAAAAAAGCTTGATTACCAACAAAGGCTTACTGTAGACAAAGTCTGAGATAAACACCTTGGACTGCAGAAGACTGCAACTGTAGGGAAGCAGTGTTGCCATATGTGGAGTGTGATTACTCAGCAAAATGTTCAGGTGGGTGGAAAGTTTCAAAGTAACTTGAACGTTAAAGCCAGGGTGCATTTTTTCCCAGCAGAAAGTTGAGTTGTAACAAGGAAAGCAGTGTACAGGTATAATACAGATCTTAAGAAAAGCAGTTATAGGGGATGTGAAAGTGAATCTTTATCATAAAATCCCAAATCAGACCTACTGATAATCCTACTTTTTCCACTATAAAAAATAAATACATCTTGATCATTTGATAATTTATTAATTTGTTATTTTGGTAGATTTACATATAATATACACAATCTCCTCTGTTTAATTATTTTCCCTTTTTTCTGTCTTTCTCTTTCTTCCCTTCATCCAGATCTTATTGAGCTTTTGGTAATTCTTGTTTCTATGGCAACGTGAGCCAAGTCAGCCTGTGGCCGGTGGGGGGATGGAGTAAGGAAGCCAGTGGGTAAATGAGTGAGCTGTCTGTTTGAGGAGTTCACTGTCTGTTATAGTTATTTTTATTGTTATTATTTCAAATGCTGATTTTATATTACTGAGAAAGAACTTTCCCAAAACAATCTGATCCTATGTGAAAATAAAACAACTGCTCTGATATTTAGGGACATATATGGAACAAAGTCACTGGTATCTAAACGTCTGAAAGGGATGACAAAGCCATTTTTAAAGCTTTGGGATTCCACACACCTCAGTCAGATACACAAATTGAGATATTTGGAAAAGAGATTATCCTAAGACTTAAAGAAAATATTCTGTGGACTGACAGGACAAAAGTAGAACATTTCTGAAGGTGTGTGTTCTGTTACAAATTGTGTAAAACTAGCACTGCATTTTAGAAAAAAAAAGGTACCAACAGTCAAACATGGTTGCGGTAGTGTTATGGTCTGGAGTTATTTTGGTGCTTTGGGACCTAGATGACTTGTAGTGATTGATGGAAACATGAATTCTGCTTTCTACCAAAAAATCTGAAGAAAAATGTCTAGCCATCAGTATGTGACATTAAACCCAAGCACACTTTGGTCATACAGTTGGAAAATGATCCAAAGGACGCCAATAGGTACACTTCTGTATGGTTCAAAAAAGTGTCCTAATCGAATCCAGGACTTAAATTTGATTGAGATTCTGTTGCATTAACTTAAACAGTTTGTTTATGCCCAAAAAAGCTTCCAATGTAGCTGAATTTAAATACGTCTGCAAAAAAATGTGGGTTTAAATTCCGCCACAATGATGTGAAAGACTCATTACAGTTATCACAAACCCTTGATTGCCGTTTTTGTTGCCAAGGGTGGAACAGCCTGTTATTAGGTTTAGGAGGCAATTACTTTTACACACAGGACCAGGTTGATATGAATAGCTTTTCCCTTAATGAATGAAACTACATTTTGTATTTACTAGGGTTATCTTTGTCTGATATTAAAATTTGTTTGATGAGCTGACATCTCTAATAATGTGAAAGTAAAAGCAAAACAAATCTGTGGGGGGGCAAAAAATTTTTCACAGGACTGTTACTTGAAATTTATGAGAAAAAATACACCTAAAAGGAGGAACATGATGGAACCTTTGGGGGCATTTAAAACCAATTATTTTTTTTTAGCAACCCGCAACATTTTTTTTCCACCATTTTTTTTCCAATCAGATCAATCAAGACATTTTCGTGGTTTTTAATTGAGTATCAAGACAACATCATATCTTACTTGACATTAGAAGAGCTTAAGCTTGAAGTGTAGACTGTTATTTTGCTTTGTTCATGTCCTTAAACAGTACAACATGCACATGTAACCACAAAATCAAAAAGTCTAAAAACATATTTTCATCTCTCTGCTCAGATCCTTATCTTTGACAAGAATAATTTCTATCAGATCCCTTGGTGAAAACTTTGTGTATGATATAATACAGTTATACAGATATACAGTACAAACACAGTGCAAACACATAAGTCTTTAAAATAGCTCAGTGATATGAGAAGTCAGCTGCTCTTTCTAATAGTCAATAGTTAATGTAACAGATGAACAATAAGTATATGAGTATATATCACAATGAATTATTAATTTTAAATTTGATTGTTCTGTCTGAAAGCCAATAAGGTAGATGGCAACAACACCTATTATATTTGTAGGTAAATAAATTAATGAGCATCAGCCATTAAAACTATTTCTATAGGAAGATGCAGGTGACCTCCAGCCTCCATCTACACACATTACAAAGCATTGTCTTTATCTCATTGTACACCACTGCATGTAATTGGGAGGTGTAAATGAGAAATTGTTATTTCCTGGGCGCAACACTCTGTTGAAACTGGTTGAGAAATAAATGTACAATATTTTTTTTCTCGGGAGAACTCATCCAATTATCTCACTTGCTTGGGAGAATTTCTCAATTTGGCACACCGTTGCTTCACAAATGTTCAAAGCTGCGTTCCCAACCTTCTGCTATTTATTTGCTCTAATGTAGAACAAATAGTCATCTGGGAATTGTGCACTCACAATTTCATAGCATAGTGTTACTCACTGCGACACTGTGAAGTCAGATGTGTACATAATGAAACTTTTGTGGCCTTGCAAGCCAATGGCGTATATGACATGGGCATTAATGGTGGCACTAATGAACATTGATGATTCACACAACAAAAATCTTGTCTTTGGATTTCAGTGGGGGCCATGCTACAGACACAAAAGGACAAAACCGATAGAGAATAAGAAAGAGAATAAGTAACGATAGTTCCTCATAAATTATAATATTTAGCCTGACCTTCCAACCACTTTTTGCCCTCTCTTCTCTCTAAATGTATTAATTATTGCTTGTGAAGCGACATGGTCGTTAAAAGCAGTTCTTGATTCCATCAGCTGGAGATGTTCTCATTTTACTTAATTCATCTACTTTGGTTCCAAAATAAAGTGCATCATTAATGCTGTTTCAATTTTTTATGAGCTGATGGCAGTATTTTATGTCAGAGAAGAAACACAGCAGGGGTAAGCCAGGCTTAGAATCCTAAAAAGTTGATCCAGTTTTCTGTTTTTTTTACCAATTGTAGATGCCTTTAATTCCTTAAGTAATTTAGCATTTAGTAGCTGGCCATGACCAATACTTCACTACAAAATAAGCCTGTAATTATCTAAATATAGATCAGTGTCTATGTGTTACAACATATCTAACTTTTGTGTGACTCTTTAACAAAGTAAACCATAGCAGTTATTCTTTATGTGTGATAGCAGGTTTACTGCTCATAACCTCAATCCATGCATGATACATGCCTCTTTGTTCATTCTCCTCTTCATTCCCACTTTAGATTTACTACTGTCTGTCCTTCCGTATCAACCAGGCTTTCAGTCACAATATATTTCATTTTTCATTTTCAACTTGTTGATGATTTTAGTTATTACTCTCAATTTTGTTCTTTTAATTTTCATTTCTTGAACGTAGACGGCCATTTTCTATAGTTTGTTTTTACACTATACATCTTTATCAACACAACTCTATCAAAGGATACAGCAAAGGTGGCTTTGTTTCATATAAATCCTTGTCAGTTTTTTTTTTTTTGTATGACACACAGTCTCACTTCAGGTTCAAGACTCTAAAGTTCGGCTAGTTCTGCAAAATATCTAGAACCATCTGAAAAACAGGAGCAATTTTGTGGTCACAGCTCATGAAAGTGACCTGATTCACCATTCTATTTTTGATACCATTAAATGCATCACCTCCTGTGANGTCAGAGATTGCAAATCTACCAGGAAGCGTTAAAACAGTTCTTGTGAAACAGTTGGGGATTGGAGCAAAAGTGTTATTAAAATGGGCTGTAGGCTGAATTCAAATGTGGGAAAGAGTTGGACTGAAAAAGGCGGAACTTTCAAGTTTTAGTTGCTGGTTTTAATTATGTTTCTTTTATTGGGGTTTCAATGAGAATTATTTGGTTTTTCTTACATTTCTTCCTGTAGGTAGTGTATTTAGCAGTGACAGAATGCAATCTAATAACAAAACCTATTGTGTCTAAACAAACTCTGAATGATGAAATATATAGCCACTCCAACGGAGAAAGCTAATTTTGGCCATTTGAAACTACAATTTTATTCCTATGGGTACAATTCAAACCTCATAACCACAGGTCAGAGCGATAATCTAGTTAACTGAGGGCTTCATTTTGAGGCACCTCATTCACCACCGCAGAAAATGGCAATGCCAGACTTGTCTATCATTTCTCATTTCATACTACCATCACTTCTGGACAAGTCACCAAGATGACTATTAGTTTGTAACTACTTGATGAAGAGTCTTACTCCTAAACCTGGAAGGAGCATTTAATCTTTTTTCCAGTTGAGATGGCTTCAGATTTAAAGGATCGGATTCTCATCCTAGTCGCACCACACTTGGCTGTGAACCACATTTAGCTTGCAAAGAGTGATGGCATGAAGGCATCAACATGACCTTATCATCTACAAAAATGTAAATCCAAGATTCCTAAAAGCCAGTGTCCAGGGAAGAGCGATCTCCTCGTGTTTTGTTTTTAGCAACTACATTTTTTTTTTAGATATTTTATTTTTTTGGCTGTGAACCACATTTAGCTTGCAAAGAGTGATGGCATGAAGGCATCAACATGACCTTATCATCTACAAAAATGTAAATCCAAGATTCCTAAAAGCCAGTGTCCAGGGAAGAGCGATCTCCTCGTGTTTTGTTTTTAGCAACTACATTTTTTTTTTAGATATTTTATTTTTTTGGCTGTGAACCACATTTAGCTTGCAAAGAGTGATGGCATGAAGGCATCAACATGACCTTATCATCTACAAAAATGTAAATCCAAGATTCCTAAAAGCCAGTGTCCAGGGAAGAGCGATCTCCTCGTGTTTTGTTTTTAGCAACTACATTTTTTTTTTAGATATTTTATTTTTTTGGCTGTGAACCACATTTAGCTTGCAAAGAGTGATGGCATGAAGGCATCAACATGACCTTATCATCTACAAAAATGTAAATCCAAGATTCCTAAAAGCCAGTGTCCAGGGAAGAGCGATCTCCTCGTGTTTTGTTTTTAGCAACTACATTTTTTTTTTAGATATTTTATTTTTTTCTTTTACATTTTATTTAGTTTTTTATTTAGGCACTTTTATCTTAATTGAGCATTTTTCAATTCTTTTGAAACTTTGAGCTCCTTACTTCAAGGCACAAGTTTTATTCACCAGTTCCACAAATCTGGTCACTGACGAACAGTTTTGGATACTTAAAACCTTTGGGCCACAAGAGTGTCGAGGACGACCAAACCACCGTCAATGATTCAAGCTGTGCCAAGGCTGACACGCCTATCTGAGTGGGACCCTGAGAGGTTTCGTCTACGGGAGGAACCACCTGGAGCGAAACCCAGTCCAGTGCCCATCTCTACTTGCTGAATCCAGAATACGGTCATGGTGTCTGCAGTGGTAATAGTTGTGTCTATAATTTGCTTTGGTGATTTCGAGCTACAAGGAGACCCATAATTACTTTTAGTTTTTGATCCATTTTTTTTTTTCATTTTTTACTTTTTTTTCTATCAAGTGCTCTTTCTCTCTTTCAGAATAACAATTATGTAATCAGTAATTTTCTTCTTGATTTAGTTTTGTGCCGTAACCCCTTAATTCGATCATTTTTGCAATAACCTGATTTGGAATCAATAACCCTAACACTAACCCAATTTCTTCTGTGTGAAATCATGAACTTTAACAAAACTGAGATCTATAAACAAAAGGCATAATTTTAGCTAAGTGTAATGATTAATAATTTCCCCATTTCTATTATTATGCCTAAGTTAACGCTGCATGTTACGTGACCTGGAAAAAAATTTTGTTGCTGTGTCTAAAGTTCAACAATCGGTCACAGTCTCCTTTTCAACACTGCTGAGTAAATTAATCATTAATTAATCAAAAATGAAAGACGCCCATTATCTAAGGAAATTCTAATCAGGGGGATTCTGCTGTTGTCAGGAGGCAAAGATTATACAGTTACTTCCTTATCATTCCATCTTTCCATTAGTTGGACTCACTTATCCCTTAGCAGGCAAAGGAGGTCGAAATCCCACCTCACCTGACATTTAGTAATTCACTTGCATCCCCCTGAACAGGCTGCCTGTTAGTCACCGGGCAGATGCCTACACACAGATCACAGCTCATCAAATCTGGTTTGATTTGAACTTCAACACATTAAGTCAGGTGTAACATCTGAAAATTTTAAGTGTGACTCAGAACCTGTGAAAACTAATTAGGGATCTAGCAGAAAGTTGGTTTAAAGAAATGGACTCCAAAAGAGGATGAAATTACACAGTGGCTCATTTATGCAACACTTATCTTTGTTTTACTAAAACATCAATCTTTAAGTGAAAATCTTTAGTTCATTGTTTATGTTTTGCAGTGTTATAATTGACTCATTCACCTTTCATGTTTTTGTTTGCCCATACAATAATATTAATGCCTTAGGTCTCGTCTTTCTCTTCATCGCAGTGCCTGAAAGCCAAACCTCATTTTTTATCTCTTCCAACTTTTTCTTATGATGTGCAATAAGCAGAGTCTCTGTACCAGCTTCATATAAGTCACTGTGTTTGGTGAACTGCTCTTGTACCCAAAATAGTTGTTGTTGTTCCTCTCCTCAGCATCTGATTGTCAGGGCTTTGAATCATGTCCCTGCTCCTCCAAAAACAGAAGAAGCAGCAGTCTCTTAAAGCAAACCCCCACCCCACCCCCTTCTCCCCAACTCAAGCATCAACCAGGCAGGCAGCAGTGTCCTACATAAAAAAAGAGAGAGGGGGTAAAGCAGTGGGGGTAAGCGACATGAAAACCCAAACAGTTTCCCAAGGGAAAGAACAACAAGGATAAAAAGACAGAAGATGAAGCAGGCAGAGCTCGTATACAGATTCACAGTGATGTGCACGTGCATGTGCGCATGCACGTGCACACACTGCAGTCCTCCTTCTGGAGAGTTTCTTATTTTCTCTCACTGTTAAAGCCCTCAGTCATCATGATTCACTGTGCGTGAGAGCAGGGAAGGGTAGCTGTTGGGCCTAGGATGAACCAGTTCTAAGAAAAAATACATAGAAGACAGACATAAAGGGTACAAAGATACAGACAGAGGCAAATCTGCAGACATAACACAAAGCTAACTGATCAAGATTCAGTTTACAAACTGTCACTTAAAAACACAAATGTCTATATGATGCAGTAGGAGAATTTTCTTCGAACTCAGTATCTGAGCACTTACATTTCTTTTATGTAGAACACTTTATTTTAACATGGGAATAAATTGTATAACTTCTAACTGGATTGCAAACCCATTATGATAATATAAAGTAGATTATACTACAGAATGACATAATGCATTATAAAATTTATAACACATTATTTTTTCCCTTATTGATGGTTGGATATATTCAGAATTTTCACTTTTGTTGTGTACATAGGCGACTGTTTAGAATAGGACTGAATCCTGATTCCTAGCATTACCTAAACACATAGATTTCCTTTGTTCTTAGTTTAAAGTTACAAGAGGTAGTGGTTGCAGTATTTCCCCATAAACTGTTGCACCCATTTAAGTAGTACACCATCAATTGATAAAAATTCTTTTTAGAAGAACAGAATGAATCCCACAAGGGAAAAAAAAACAATGTACAAACAGAACAGGACACAAAACAGAACCACACACCATGTTTACGAAGAAAAGAAAAAAATATTTACATTATGTACAATAGTTACAGGTACTGTACAATTGCTAAGGTAGTTGAAAAAGTACAGAATGCACATTGAGCTATGCAATAAAAAGTAAACGTAAATGTATAGCTTCCACTAGGTTAATTACATAAATTATTACATCACAATTAATCAAACTAGACATTAGGGTGTATTTTATGAAGCAAAACTAAAAAAGCACTAGTGTTTCTTTGTTAGCTTGGCAAATAAGCCTTTGTTAGAAATTTGCTATGAAATAATCTTCATCTGTAGGGCCATGACATACATACCACTTTGTTCTTACCGGGAAAATGTATAGACAGAATTAAGAGGTATGATCAACATTTAAAAGGGAATTTATTGACTACATTTTTAGTGTTTACATGAATCTACTGTTTCCCCTATTGATTCTGTAAAGGAGCGACTCACTACCAAGCTGTATCCAAACAGACTCTCACTAATTGTAAGAAACTAAAAGTTGAACTTGAAAGCTACTTTGAGAGGTTTGTCAAAAGACTTGAAATCTGACTATAGAGTTAACTTTATGTAAATATGTGGATTTGAAAAAATAAGAAATTCAGCCATAAAACTCCTCTAATGTTGTTTTTTCATCTTCTGAGAAAATATAATGTGCTTGGTGATAATTGACTGTTTTCAAAATGGCCTCTTTTGGGGTGGCATAAATATACTCTATGAGCAGCATCAGGGTCAAACTGCACCATAATGACAAATCAATACCACACACCTCCCACCAACTTAAGAAGCGCGCTCAGCTTTTTTTTCTCCTCGCTGCTCTTTGTCTTCCTTGTACAAACAAGTGATATTTCAAATTCTTTAGTTGGCCTCCAAGGAGGCAAAGTCAAAAATGACTCCATTTTCCTCTCGGGAACGCTGATGATCTTTAAAAGCACAAACACAGGAGCAGGAGACAAAGTGACTGATGCTGCAAAAGCTGCATTGCTCGCCTCCCACATACTGGAGATTTGTACTGAATCTGTTGCTATCTAATTCAGTCATCTGTTTGGAAGCTTATTTTAGTTAGAGCTCATTCTAAATTTAAAAGTAATTTTTTTAGAAAACAAAACCAATAAAACTGAACATTTTCTATACAAATAATGAAAAAAAAAGACTGCAGTAAACAGCAAAAACGATCCTTGTCAGCTACAGTTTAAAGATGACATTCAAACTTGTTAAGCCAATTAGCACATTCAGCTCAGCCTGAAGCAAATAACATGACTGAGTGACAAAACCATGTAGGAAGAAGAGCTAATGGCTACAGCCGTTCAAACAATCCACTCCTCACGTTTGAGTGTATGAAGGAAACTAAAACACGTAATTCCCTGATTCCAAGGAAAACTGATCAGAAATCAGCTGATATTTTTCCTAAAGTTAGTGTGGCCTCAGAGAAAATTGTTAGGTTGGAGTTAGGTTTGATCTCAGGCAACTAGTCATGTGTGTCCAGAAGGAAAGTCTTTAAAATAACAACCTCACTGATGGCACTTGAATGAAAGAAAATGACTTTTCCAATTTAGGCAAGTGTTAAATATTGATTATACATTTACATTGCAAATACTTTAATTTCTGCAATGTCAGAAAGGTATAATAGGCTAATTTCTCACCATGTTCAGGCAGCTTTCATTAAAACCAAGTATCACATTTTGGACTTGTAACGTATTTGGACAAACCAACAGCATCTGATTTCAAAACTATCTTTTTATTTTCCAACATCAGGACATGAAAATAAATACTAATGATAAGTTTATGTGAGGAGAAAGACACATAATTATTCAGTTTCAGGGGAAAAAAAAAGATGAAGCAGCCATAAACTTTCCCAAATGCTGGAAGACAAAGTTAGCTTGATTTAAGCTCTGCAGGGGTGACTAAGGGATTGTACATGTTTCCCTCGGGTCTAGCTCTATGCATTCATACACACACTCAACCTGAACTTAATGCTGACTGCAACAATTCTTGCCATACATGCCAAGTAGTACAAAAATGCATAGAAAGACCAAAAAGAATAGAGCACTGGAATAGACTGGTACATTCAGTGCTTGATATTCTGTTAGCTTTGTGACGGTATTTTTGACTTTGTGCCAACTACTGTAAGAAACAGTGGCACACTGGTTCACTTAGACAGTTAAAATATCTTGTCGATGCCAACATTACCAGGACTGGCGAGGAGCTAATCATCAGTAGATGTTCTATTGACTCCTACCCTCAAATTGTCACTGAAAATTGGTTATTTTAGACAAAGAAAGTTTTGTTTCAAATGCCGACCCATGTGTGTACAGCAGAACTCATGCTTGAATTTGCACCCATGGCAACCCTAAAAAACACAGCCTTTCCACATGAGGAATCCCATCTCAACCCCTGGGTGGAATGGTCCATTTAGCTAGATGGAAACTGTGGCTATAAAACATCAAGTAGTCTCTGGGAGCACGCGTTAAAGAGCTGTCTAATTAGAGTAAAGTCCGTTCTTCATTCAGTATTGTACATCAGTGCCACGAGCTGGTACTTACCACACATTTCCACTGGGCCTTTGAAGCAAGTCTTCATCTGCGACGCATGTGGTCGTCATTTAGGTTAAGGACAATTTATTACATTTCAGGAAGATGTGTTAATCTACTGGAGAATCATTTTCACCTTCTCAGTAATGACTCATGAGACAGTCAAGAAGGCTTGACTAATTTGCACTAGATAATAGATTTGATCCATTTCAGCCTCTCATTTTGGTAGCACTCTGATAAAAATGAAGAATCGGAAGGCTCTAAAGCAAAGAAGAAGCCAGTTAATTCAAACAGCTACTTCAAGATTTTGTGAAATTCTAGCTTCATGCTCATTGTTCATAATTATATTAAAAGACCGTTTAATTTGTAAGTTGAGACACAAAAAAGGAAGTGCCTAACAACCATTAATTTCAGAAACATTAATTCTTAGTCAAATTTTAAATTTTTTCAATTAAAACTGTTGCAGATTTAATTTAATTTATTTTTTAACATTCAGCAGAACAAACAGGTGGGGAACAAAGATTAGCACTTATGCAGGAAAGACAGATGACATCCATAACGGTTAATGTTGTATGTACCCGTCTCTGCCAAGCCATCTTCATGTTTTTACCCTTCAGTCTTCTTTTCATGACACTTTTTTCTGAAAATTTCTTTTATCAGTTAGTCTTTTACATGTCCACAAGATAAATAGCTACATTAGTACTAGTTCCCAGTCACAAGCTGAACCAACATAATCCTAAAAAGAGAAAATAAAGCTTCACAAAATCAGAGGAAAAAACATAACTTCTCTCTATTCCTTTTTTTTGCTCACTATGTTCTCATTAATTTTACCATAGAGGCCTGTCAGCTTGGCTCGTACATCATCCATTCATCAACGCGACAAACTCCGCCAGTGCCGCGTATTGGCAAAAAGAAAAGGTCAAACAACAAAATTTTGTGTTTCCAACCTGAAGTGTGCCATTCAGCATTTTAATTAACATGGGCTGCAGGAAAGTAAATGAGCTGGGAGTAGTAAAAAATAGATGCTTTGTGTAGCCTTGAGGAGTACAGGGCAGAGAGACATGATGATAATGTTTCAAGTCCCCAAGAACAATGAAATAACTAGCTAGGGATATCAAGCCAGGGTGTATGAATGACAAGGCAAATATTGTGCGTAAATCTTGTTCAATATTACGCCTTATAACTATACATGTCACATAAGATGAATGACTTTCTCATTCTTTCATTCAATAATTTAGTTTTTTTTTTCAATAAATATTTAGAAACTTAATTATAGTTGAGCTTGTTTTTCAATGAAAATGAAGTACATGTATGGCTGTCGTTTGTCTGATGAAAATATAGATACATTTCAGCTGAATGAGTAAAAAGGCAAAGCCACAGTGGGAATGATATCCTTTATTGCACTAACTGCTAATTGTATAACAGTAAAAGTCTATTCACAAATTTGAAGGTGTTGCCTCTAATTACTGAAACTGTTGACAGCTTTGGAGCACTGACAAAATATTTGTTATTTTATAAATGCCTAATAATGTCAAACAAACATTTTATGACACAATAGATTTGTTTGTAGTTAACGATAACCTCACTGCCTAAACGGACCAGTCTATGTATAGACATGTATTAGCATGCTATTCTGGCTAATTATTGTTATACAATATCTCATGAAACACTGACCAGATTTTAATTAAAACTTTCAGAAATAAATAATTCGATATGTATTTAAAACTGATTAACTTTTGGGGTCAACCTCATTCAAGATGGCTGCCACAGCTGATCAAACTTAGCAAACACTAAAATGAATTTTACTCAGTGTTACTGATAGTGAGCTATAATTTATTGCAGCATCTTTTACAATATGTTCTCAAAGTGCTAACAGATAATGTGACATAAGCTTAACATTAGGATTTGACCAAAATGGTTACAAATGTCATCAATTCTCACATAAGACAAACTCTAATTTTAAGATTTCAGAAGGTTAAGTGTTCCTTCAAGGAATGCTCAGCTTTTAATTCTAAATCCTTTCAACTGTTGAAAGTTTAGTTAGTAATAGAACAAGTGATTGTCAAACGTTTTCTTGTCTAAGAGAGATTATTTTAAATATTTTATAAAGAACAAAAAACTTTACATGTCCTCTACTTAGTTGATAAATTAATTAATGCTATCACAGCTTGCAAAATCTTCTTGCTAACATCTAAAGTCTGTTAAACCTTGTTCAGGAAATTTTCATCAATCATTCTTTCTAAGGGCTTGTAGTTTGATGATTTTTTCAGGCCTCTGCTTTTAATGACTTTTAATTACCGTTTGATTGGTGAAGGATGCACATTAAGGCAAAACATTCCATTTTTGTCCCATGGAGGGTATCCTTTATTAACTTTGAGGTGAGTTTAGGATCAACTTTTCTTTTCCTCCATAGATGTTGTGTGTTAGCTTCCAAAATTTGCTGGTATATAATTGAATCCATTCTTCACTGCCCCACTTAAAGGTTCCTCGTGCCACTGGCTGCAACACAATTCTAAAGCATAATCAATCCACTTGTATGCCAAAGTGCTGTAGCAGTGTTTCTTTTCATAAACTTCAGCCCCCTTTTCACTAAATACACTTTTTGATGTTTTAACTGACTGATGAAAGAAAATCCAGAAAATCCCATTGTCTGATTTTTAAAGAATTTATTTGCAAATTATGGTGGAAAATAAGTATTTGGTCACCTACAAACAAGTAAGATTTCTGGCTTTCACAGACCTGTAACTTCTTTAAGAGGCTCCTCGGTCCTCCACTCGTTACCTGTATTAATGGCACCTGTGTGAACTCGTTATCAGTATAAAAGACACCTGTCCACAACCTCAAACAGTCACGCTCCAAACTCCACTAAGGCCAAGACCAAAGAGCTGTCAAAGGACACCAGAAACAAAATTGTAGACCTTCACCAGGCTGGGAAGACTGAATCTGCAATAGGTAAGCAGCTTGGTGTGAAGAAATCAACTGTGGGAGCAATTATTAGAAAATGGAAGACATACAAGACCACTGATAATCTCCCTCGATCTGGGGCTCCACGCAAGATCTCACCCCGTGGGGTCAAACTGATCACAAGAACGGTGAGCAAAAATCCCAGAACCACACGGAGGGACCTAGTGAATGACCTGCAGAGAGCTGGGACCAAAGTAACAAAGGCTACCATCAGTAACACACTACGCCGCCAGGGACTCAAATCCTGCAGTGCCAGACGTGTCCCCCTGCTGAAGCCAGGACACGTCCAGGCCCGTCTGCGGTTTGCTAGAGAGCATTTGGATGATCCAGAAGAGGATTGGGAGAACATCATATGGTCAGATGAAACCAAAATAGAACTTTTTGGTAGAAACTCAACTTGTCGTGTTTGGAGGGGAAAGAATGCTGAGTTGGATCCAAAGAACACCATACCTACTGTAAAGCATGGGGGTGGAAACATCATGCTTTGGGGCTGTTTTTCTGCAAGGGGACCAGGACGACTGATCCGTGTAAAGGAAAGAATGAATGGGGCCATGTATCGTAAGATTTTGAGTGAAAACCTCCTTCCATCAGCAAGGGCATTGAAAATGAGACGTGGCTGGGTCTTTCAGCATGACAATGATCCCAAACACACCGCCCGGGCAACAAAGGAGTGGCTTCGTAAGAAGCATTTCAAGGTCCTGGAGTGGCCTAGCCAGTCTCCAGATCTCAACCCCATAGAAAATCTCTGGAGGGAGTTGAAAGTCCGTGTTGCCCAGCGTCAGCCCCAAAACATCACTGCTCTAGAGGAGATCTGCATGGAGGAATGGGCCAAAATACCAGCAACAGTGTGTGAAAACCTTGTGAAGACTTACAGAAAACGTTTGACCTCTGTCATTGCCAACAAAGGCTACATAACAAAGTATTGAGATTAACTTTTGTTATTGACCAAATACTTATTTTCCACCATAATTTGCAAATAAATTCTTTAAAAATCAGACAATGTGATTTTCTGGATTTTTTTCCCTCATTTTGTCTCTCATAGTTGAGGTATACCTATGATGAAAATTACAGGCCTCTCTGATCTTTTTAAGTGGGAGAACTTACACAATTGGTGGCTGACTAAATACTTCTTTGCCCCACTGTAAATGAGGAAAAAAACAGGATGACAAGTAGTACTGTTAGTACCGGGCGCAGCCATCTTTAAATGTGGGATCTCGGGTCCTCTGAAATCTCTGAGCTCACAGCTCGGAAAAACTAGTTCACTGCATCATTTCCAGCTAACTTATCTTGGAATTCTGAGGACGACTGGAATGCACCATAAGCTAGAACGCAAAGCTTTCAATTTACCAATCACTCTACATTATAAACCCCTCATGAGGTTTGTGTAGTGACTGATAGAACAGGAATGCAAACAGAAGCAGTTAAACTTAGTTTCCTCAATAGGGTAGCTAGGCTCAGTTTTAGGAACAGAGTGAGGAGCATCTGCAAAGAACTTGGAATTGGACCACTGCTTCTCCAAGTAAAGAGAAGCCAACTGAGGTGTCTCGGGCATGCTATTGTGGAAAGAAACCTCAAAGCTGACTCAGAACATGCTAAAGGAACTCTATCTCTCAGCTGGCTTGGGAATAACTTGGATCCAACCAGAGGAGTTGGCAAGAGTGGCTAGGGAGAAGACAGCTTGGATTCCTCCATTAGCATGACTGCAAATGAGTGAGAGTGAGAGTATGAGAAAGAGCCCTGCACTCCCGCGGGAGTCCCGTGGGACCCGACGCAAAGCAATGCGGCGCGGGACAAATAGAGAAAGCTCATTGCGGGCGCGGGGCGGGCGCGGGAGTGCCCAATGCAGGAGCGGGCGGAGTGGTGATAAGCTGCAGTCCCGCAAACTAAAAATAAAACTAAAATAGAAATGATAAATTATTAATTCATCTATACCATGTATAAATTGTGCTAGATATTTTATTTGGTATTAACCTCTTAAGCCCCAAGCCTGGGATTTTGACATTTGAACATTAATTTGCTTGGTGTTTGAGTTGTGTATGGATTTTGTGAAAATAACTCACATGTGCTTGTAGCAGAGTTTCTCTTGTTTAATTTGATGTGCAGTATGACTATATTGCTACATAATTAGTGCCGCATTGTATATCTTTTGCCGCGGTGAGGCCCTAAGTCCCCCGATTGGGGGACGTTGGGGCTTAAGAGGTTAATAAAAACATTTTGAGATGTCTACATTTGCGGATGTTATCTCATTTCCGATTCTGCTCCTCCATGTTTGTTGTTCTCCGATCATGGCAGAAGAAAGCTCGTCAAGTGAAGCCCTCACGACCATCCATCTCAATAATCTGTTGTCTCCAGATGTGTGTTGGGGATCGCCTCAGCTGCTCATGCCACTTGCCAAGTTGGCAACGCGTTCCTTCCCCACTGCCCTTGGTGAATGATCGGTCAGTGCGCTCTAAGCTCAGCATTTAATTACCCAAGCCAAAGACAAGAACTTTCGTGAGAAATAACGGGAACGTCTGAATCATGCGGGAATTGCGGGCGGGAGCGGGACAAAATATGGCAGGAGCAGGCGGGAGCAGGACTTAAAATCATAGTCCTTTGCGGGAGTGGGACTGAACTATGCGGGAGCGGGCGGGAGCGGGACTGGAAATTCCGTCCTGCGCAGGCCTCTATATGAGAGTCTGTCTTTGGAGTGTAGTTGTTTTTCATTAAGTGCATGTAATTTGATTTTTGTAACTCCTTTGCTGCCCCTTGGCCAGGACTCCCTTGTAAAAGAGGTTTTTAATCTCAACGGGATTTTATTCCTCGTTAAATGAAAGGTTAAATAAAAAAAAATCAATAAAAAATAAAAAATGTTAGACACTTTTGCTAATATCACTTTAAATTTGGTGTAAGAATCTGAGTGCAGTAAACATCTGAAACCAGATTTAGATGTTGAACGGACATCTACTTTTAGGCAATATTAGCTAGAAAAAATAGCTATTAGTCATGACCAGGAATGATTTTATGATATGTAGAAATAATATATCATAAACACTAAGATACTATGATTTTTTTTATGTTTGTAGAACTTTGATGACAACATTGATGTTCCAATTAAAATACATACAACACATACAAGAGAAATAAGAACGTTCTTGAGATATTGTGACCACTAACTGGCCTTTTCTTTGTGGTTTAATCTCAGTTTGTAGTTTCACACATATGAAAGCACATAGCACCAAAAAGAAATCTATTTTGTGGATCTGAATATTCTCAAAGGAAGATAAACATGTTATCTTATAACACTATACCCAAAGGAATAAATCATCCCGTATGAATATATCATTGTCATAAAAGACCAAAGAGCACTGTCTCACAGTTCTGTCTAACCTTGCTCCCTACTGAAGACAGCTCACTTTGGAGTGGGTGGAATTGTTTTTTGTAGAGAAGGGCGCTGCCTCAAGTGTCACATCACCTTAGTGACATTTTACACGTGTTTGGCTGCACAGGGGAATACATAGCAACTCATACATAGTCAATTCAGCGTTGCCATGCTGATTCCTACAGCGAGGACAGGGTTTATTTAGCTTTTTTGGGTCATGGCTGGAATCTCTCCCAACATGTATTTGGATATTGGCAGAAAGCAGAGAAACGGCTTAGAGGGAGCCATCAATCACATGGAGTTACACGGATATGCAGTCATTCTTATGTCTGGAACATATTTGATATGTCTTTAGGAACTACGAGGAAGCCTCATGCCCTCTGGGATAAGTTGAAAAGTTTGTTGATTTTTCTGAGATACTTAACAGAAGGTATTCTAGTTGCATGAGGGAGAAGTTTACTGTGTAAAATAAAATGCAGGGCCAACATTTCAATACTGTTTCATCAAAATCAGTAGTCAGTCATATGACAACGTTAGATCGTAAATGATTGAAACTAGCTGACAATATGACAAAGGAATAGGGTTGTCAAAATAATTGATGCCTAGATATTAATCATTAAAATTGGTATCTAAATTAGATATTATGTTACCATGGTATCGATATTTTGGAGTCTCGCATATACACAGCCTTCTTCAGAGAACACTGACACACGGTTCCCAGACAGTGAGGTGCCGTAAAGCAGCCGGTCAGAAATTAACAGAAGGAGAAGCTGCTGCACGGCTGCATCACATTATCCCGCGAGTTGGCGTTGTCATACTCTTTTGTTTCAGTTGCGTTGTTAACTGCTGTAGTATTTTCATTGCGTCATTTCTTGACCCGCTTTATTTTGACTTTTTTTTTCTTTCAGCGCAAATTGCAACGGATTATTATCAGACAGATCACCTGTTTGTTTACAGCTGGAAATATTCACTGTGGGGTTTTTGTTGATGCTAAATTGTGGCAGTGAGTTAGAGAGGGTGGGCAGACAAAGGAAGTAGGATGCTTGATGGGGCGGGTGTATGTGAGAGAGAGAGAGAAAAAAGAGTGACAGGACAGGAGATGCGATGATGCCAGTGAGTGTGACTGAAAGCTGTGGTGTAGTTCTGTTACCTTTCACCAGTTTTTGTGAGCACTTTTAAAAACGCTGCTGTTACTTAAAAAATGTAAGGAAAATTGCTTATATTTAACTGGTTACATTTTTGCATCATAAATTAAGGTAGTTAAATAAAAGGAATGTTATTCATTGTAGCTACTTGTTCAATAAATTGGTGTTTTTAAATGACCTTTTTGAAATTGAGTTTTTTTCCAGTATCGAATCGAGTTTGAAATTTTTGTATAGTAACAACACCACAAAGGAGAAATATTATAGCAGTGGTTCCCCGAATTTTCAGCTTCTATCTTGCAAAAATAACAACATAAAAGTCATGTAACCATTAATATTGCTGGCTGAACTATACAAACATTGACAGAAGGTTAGATGATAGATGTGTATTAATTTCCCTTTGGACATTAATACATAACTTAGTGTTTTTAGGATTTATTTTAAAACCACTGGTCCGTTGGCTTCTAGAGCTGTTTCTACATCATCATCTACTGTATTTATAAAGCACATTTAAAAACTGCAGTGATGCAGACCATAGTGCTGTAAGTATGAACATTTTGATTATACTACTCAATCACATGTAATAATAATCATTTTTAAAAAACACCCGCCAGTAATAACAGCAATAAAAATGAGGAATTAAATAATTCAAACAAATGTAATAAAAACTGGATGAAAACACCAATAGTTTAAACTTTCAGGTGTCTATTAAAATTTTGGTATTTTATCCAAGAAAGGTTTGTCAAAACAACAAAAGACCTTTTGGCTGCATAAATAAAAAACAACCCCTGAAAGTCAAAAGAAAAATGTTAGCCAGGAAAGGGGGAAAAGGTCATTAGGATCTATATCATACTGGTAATACCCCAAACTAAAAAGCACTCAGGGTTGACAAATGATCCAAATAAGAAGTGACATGGCTCAAGATCACGCATGAGTTGCAACAGCAGCTTTAGATTTAGTGTCCACACACAGGCAGTAAATTTAGAGAAAAAGCTTTTGTGTTTGATGGAAAACATTGCCCGACAGTGACATTCAACACTTAAAAAAAAAAAAACACAGAACCATGCGGGTGGTTAGGTACTCTTATTCTAATCATATGATTTATTTGGGCCTCCTCATTACACATAAAGTACCCCGTAGATCCAAAAAATGTTTGAATAATTCACTCAGAGATGACTTTATTATTCTAATTCTTTTGTCAGCAAAGCAAGTAATTCCCTAATGCATGAAAGCAGCTATGCATAAAAAACAAAAAAAGAGAAGATTACGAACTGAGCATATGTGACAGACCTTGGACCTAAGATGAAAAACAAGACAGTGACTTCAGAGAAGAAACTTCAAGTTCAGGTCAGGGCCATGAACCTGGCTCACCTTATTCTGAGGCCTAATTCCTTAGCAACCAATGCTAAAAATGACCTGTATTAGAAACTGCTCATATAAAAGCTGTGTCTCACAAATTAATGTCCTTCGTATATTAAGAAATAAAAGAGTTGTCTCTTCCTTTATTCTCTCAGAATGAAAGCTCCTGAATCCATGAAGAAGAATGCTCAAAAAACTATTTCAGAAAAAACACATACAAATATACAAAAAACGGCATTGAACATTTAGGGGGGAAAAAAACAAAATTGCTGATAAATCATCAAGAGATCTCATTTTGAAAGAGGGAAAAAGCCACTTGTTTTCTCCAATATTTGCAAAGCCACAGACTTGACCACAAACATTAAATAAGTAAGACTCGTTAAGTAGCACGATGACTCAAACTACACTGATGAATTGTGGCGAATCTGCCAGCAGCATGTTAAAAAGCATGAATCATCTAATCAGACAGCACAAGAGACTTAACTGACAAAAACTAAGTACATCCAGCCATTTTGTGAAGAAAGAGCTACTATTCACTACTTTTAGTTAAGTTTATGGGGGAAAAACATGTCTGACTTCAAGACAAAAGTTCTTCTGCTCATTAGAAGAGACAGTTGTCAGACAGTTACTGTCATTCAAAAGTCATCTCTACACTTTACTAATATTGGTTAGAAATGTCTTTATTGTATTAACATTAAATATTTTGTGTGGTTTATCTTAAAGTTTATTACTGATTGGGGATTTAATTTATTTTAATTACATACATTCATCCATCCATTTTCTACAGCAACTGGTTCAGGATGGAAATCCAGACATCAGTGACACTCTCCAGCTCTTCCCAAGTCATAACCATATCAGAGTGGAAAACCCTTCAGAGGGTAAGATGACCAGGAGGCATCCCGGTTAGATGCCTGGACCACCTTGGTGGTCTGCCTCTGATGCGGAGGAGCAGCTGCCCCAATTCCAATTCTTCACAGATGTTTGAGCTCTTCATCTTATCTCAAATGCTAAAGTTTCACACACTACAAAGGAAACTCATTTCAGCAGATGGGGTCAGGATGATGCAATCACCTGACCATAGATGATGGCTGGAACATAGACAAACCAGTAAATTCAAAGCTTTTTACCCTTTAGCTCAGCTGTTTCTTCACTATAAAAAAAATGGAAGCAATGCCACCAGAATCCATTGGTCAATCTTCACTCAAACTGACTGCTTCCTCTGATGTCCACCAATGGGTTTGTGCAGTTGCGACAGGCACCAATGACCTTCTGGCCTCCTGAGAGTCACATCTGCAAAGGAGACCCTGAATATTACAGCAAATTTGGATTCTGAAAGATGTGAAAAACTGGACATACAAGTTGAATAGATTCTTTTTACAGTGGTCTGCAGCAAATGTTCCTAGTTGGCAGTACCTGCACTGCATCAAGAGACTCCAAGAAGGTCGGGTAATCTGATCTTTTGTTTGATACATAAACACAAAAAACAGTCCGAATATTAGCTCCTGTAGCTCGGGGGCCACAAAGAGAAAATCCTCCTGTTCAGTGGGAAGAGCGATAACACCAAACCAAACAACTGGGGGTTTGTGACTATCCCCACACCCACCTGATGCCTCCCCACCTGGGCGACACCAGAGCGGGAGCGAGTGCAGTTCTTCTTCAGGAGTTCAGTTCCAGAGCCTAAGCTGTGTGTAGAAGTGAAGCCAAATCTACCTAGTTGATATCTCTTAGCGTCACAGACATATTCTGGGTTTTTACTGTCACAGTAAGATGACATTGCATGTTCCTAGATCCCTTGATTTTCTTCCCTTCAGGAGGTGGGTGAATGTGAAGGTGGCTTTCTGTGATTAAATACAACATTCTCTTAAAATTTTAAGAATTAAAACAATTTCTATAAATTGTTTAGTTTTAAATCTACCAGTAACAATCAGTACAGGTACCTAAATGTATAGTGGCACTGATAAATAAATAAATAAATCTCTACATTGCGGTGGAGTTGCAATTAGCAGAAAGTACAAAGCGGTAGCACTTCTGACTCAAGCAAGTCTAGTTGAGTATCATATTATTATAGTTAAACTATGTGGGATGTGAAAATAAAGTTAAAAGTTTAACAAAGTAAAGTTAAAAAAAAAAAACGTAAATGAAATCAGAGATTCAGATGTTGTTTTAAAATAGCATATTTCCAATTTGCGACTTACCTCACAATGGCTAGATTTTACTGTCTTATCAGAATTTCTTTATTTCTCTAAATTAAGATCATTCAAAGGTAACATATTCATTCCACATTACCCACTTTAACACACCTTAACTACTCTTTTAACAGTTTTAGAAATAAGACTAAAATAATATTAAAACTGACACTAAATTAGAAGATAACAGTTATATTCAACATTTCTGTAAAATCTATACAGACAAAAATGAATGTTTTCTGTTGGAAAAAATAAAAAGTAAGGGAAGAAAGATGTGATGTGATCTATATCTCTGCTTTTCTGTTCTTTCAACTTAAAGACCACAAATCAAGGTAACAAAAACTTACAAGTGTAAAGTTATTTATATTATTTGTAGTTTGAGTTTACAGGTATGTACTTATCAATGACAAAAGGAAAATGTGGTTTGAAAGTTGGTGTGATTATTTAGTAATTCTCAATACAAAATGACCTGACTGTTTTTTTTGTTTGTTTTTTAAACTTAAGGACATAAAGTTCATTTTCTCTGCTTTAACTAAACAATTGCTGCTTTAACCAGATCTTAGCTGGAGGGATAAGTGCAATAACGTTTGATAAGAGGTCACAGGATCATGCCTTTATCATGAAGGGCGAATGGTTTGCAACAACTCAAGCAAAAAGAAAAAAAGAACAACCTATAGAGCTGTGCTTTTCTGAACCGCCTTCTTTTGAACTATATTTGGCCATGCGTGCTGTTAACCTTTAGTCAATGATATAATTTGGGTAAGTGGTTTGTCTCTTAATTGCTAGCCTTGATTTTTAGAATAGCACTCAGTAATTGAAGCTATAAAAATGTCCCCAGGTGGCTGCGACCAGTCGTAAAGACTCAGTGTGCACCAGTAACTGGAGGGCAACCGTTTGGCACTGAAGTTAGTGGATTCTGTTCACTCATTAAAAAAAGGAAGGAGCCAAGAACCAGGAGATGTCTTCAGAGCAGATGCAAAGAAACACTTCTAATTATTAATATTTCAGTTCTAGAGCTAACACTGCAACAAGTGTCCCTTATGATAAATATGTAAACATGCAGAAGCATAATGATGCATGTAATTATTCATATTATTTTGATGTCTTCACACTGCCATACAAGCATTTTAGAAGTTTTTGAAAGAGCCGCCACACCGTGGACTCAAAAATCCATGCCTTGTTTTGTTGCCACTGGAGGATAAATGGCATAGATGGCAAAGATATTTTCGTCAATTTAACCTCAGATTTTTATGTACGGTACATCTTTTACCCCTTGATTTAATCAATGTTCAAGCCCCATTTGTAACTACCTGTGACCCATTATTTCCAGAATAAAATAAACACCAAAACACTTTTTTTTAATGGGGTCATCTTTTGTTGGCATTGTTTTAGGCAAACGCACTTGAATGGGAAATTAATCTTCTTTATGTCTCGCAGCCGGAGGATTACAAACTTAAATAGAGCACCTCTGGTCAGCATTCTGCCATCTTTCTGTTTTACCCCAGGCTCTCAAAGATAATTAGATACAGAATAATTCATCCAGCTGCTGAATTTTTAATTAACATATCTTACCCCATATGCCATATAACCAATGCATTTCATTACGCAAAAAATTGCTCTAAAGAGAAGCAAGATTGTACGGGGAAAGTACAAATAGATCCCTTTATGTTTAACTTGACAGTTTGCTAGCAGAGGTTTTGGCAAGTCTGGGCATAATTTTCTACAATGCAACTTCAATCAGGCATCTTGGCTTTGAGATTAAAAGGCAGATGCGTACCAATGCTCCTGATGTTTATCAAACATTTTCTAGGTATGTCTTGTGCTGCTTCTGCAGTCGTTTTTAAACAAAATGCCAGTAACAACACAGACGGATCAAACTTGTGTCCCTGGCAGTCCAGCATTGACACTTTAAAATTGACTCAATAAGAGACAGAAAGATCCTGCTGCCATAAAATGGGTGAATGTAAGTACAGTCAGATTTACTTACTGGTCTAATTTCTTTCTACCATTATAATGGTAAAGTCTGAGTAGACATGCTGTTCAAGAATGGGAACCTAAACAAGTTCAAGCTTCAAAACATTTCTGTGAGGTTTACTACAGAGGGGGCGATAGTTTGTTTGAATGTGGTTAAAGATCAAAATGTTGCTCAAAGAGGCCATTAATACCCATCACACACACACACACACACACACACATTTTACACATTTTAGGACTTTGTGGTTATTTCTTGATTATTAACCAGTAATATGAAACATTTTATATCTAAAAAACGTCAGGAAACACTGATTAACAGACCTTCAATCTGTGTGCATTAAAATTTGGGTGGTTCTGGCTCCTTCCGTCAGGCTGCTTCAGCTGCTTCGTCAGCAGCTCGTTCATATTCATTGTTCGAATTTGCTGGACTCTGATTGGCTAACAAACTAGCCTATGAGAGCAAAGAATACTGTCTCCTGCCCCACTGTGCATGGTAACGTCAGATGTCATGTCTTTCTGTTTGCTACATTATGCTGCAGCTTTTTAGTGAGGAGCATGCTAAGCGTGGTTTCAACTGCGGGAGATGCCGAAAACTAACGAACAAAACAAAACACAACAAAGGAGTTGTGACGAAGCAGATACAGGCCGTTCAGACTCGGGATAAATCGGGTTTTATCACAACCTGTGTAGTTTGAGAGATTAAAACTGAAAGATAAGTTGACCTGTTTTCATCCCCCATTATGAAGGTAAGAACACCTGTGGAGCTAAAATATTCAACAGAAACCTCAGAAAAAACGTTTTTAATGGAAGGGTCTCTTTAATACTTTCTAACTTTCAACCTCATTTTTAGTCTAAGAATCTAATCTGTTACTAGCTGAACTTTGACTTCAAATTATAGGATATCAAGTTATTTTCTCAGTGAACAAAAACTTTAAGACCCAAAGGACAAAAGGAGATTTAAAATCTTCATATAATTAAAATGTTAAAAATCAGATAGGAAATTGTTAGATATCACTTGATTAAAGAGATGACCAGACCTAACAAACCTACTAACATTACATGATATTGTTAAAAAGGAATTTATCTACCACGAGACACCTGGGAGCCAGAAGAGCTTGTGGCTGTTTGACATGCATGCACTCTACCTTTCACATACATAATCAAACCTTGGTGATGCTGCATGAGTCATGGTTTAAGATCATAGTTTCTCAAAAATATTGGACTAAAAAGTGCATGCAGATGAACAAAATTGAATTCTTCAAAAAATTTTCTCAGAGTTTTTCTCAACATAACATCATTTGCATTTACATAAAATTGTTTTGCTAATTTGAAACAGTGCGAAAAGACGTAATACACAGGTTGTGTTAACAAACACACCAAAAAACAGAAGCTGTTCAGCATATGTGAGTTAAAATTCTTGAGGTTGAGTTGATCTGGCTGTCCTGCACAAGAAGATGATGTCAGATACTCAAAGCAGGGGTTTAAATTACAGATATGCATTACTGGATCATTTGTCCCAAATCAATAACCAAGTACAATATTTATGTCCCATTTGTTTGACTGTGTAGTCACTTTCGCGGCTTGTGTAAAAATCAGATGAGCGGATGTTTCTTGTAATCTTTACACTGAATTGTTGACTGTTTTAACACTCAAACACTGAAGAGCCAGCAAGAATACTGCAGAGTCTACAGCTTGTTTCAGAGTCAAGATGGGTCCTTCAGACATGTAGAATCCATTAAACATCTGGCTTCATAAGGCTTATGACAAGTGAATTAATCTTAATGTTTACTATGCACACTGTAGCCCTTTGATGCTGAAATGAGCACACTAATGTTGATAAGATATTCACTGTTAATGAAAAGCCTGTCTAAGTTTTTTAAACATTTATTTATTATTAAATCTCACAGTCTGCACAATCCAATCAACTACTCGAGTGCAAATATTGTCACTCACTCTGTAAATAAGTTAAGCAGGCAAAAAGTACAGCACACGTCCACGGATCACATGCGCTAAATTAACAACTGTCTGGTGAGAGGTTTAGCATGTTGTAGTATATTTGGAAGGACCAGTAATTATAAAACTAGGCCATATTGCAATGGGAGATAATTAACGTTAGTGTGTCCCTGGGAGGTTTTTGTGAAGTGGGGGAAGGCTTTAACACAGCCTATTCAATTATGTCCTTCCCTGTGGGTCCGGAAACCCAGAATATAGAATATCTAAATTAGGCACATGACAAATTTCCTACTGTGTCAGGTGGAAAAAGTCATGGATTATAAAGTGGACAGAGTTGTGGAAGCAAAACCTGTTTGAAGTTTTGTTATTCTGGATAAACGCAATCATTAGAAAAATTTTCTGTACTGAAGCCATTTGGTGGGATGACGTGTTACTCATAACTGAACCAGTAGTTGAAAACTGTGGATTATTAAAAAACTTATTTTATAGCAATTAATCTTTTGTTATTGTGAAATCCCCACAGATTGACTGGGGAACATTTACACTCACAGTATCAGGCCAGGAGGAAAAGGAATATATGAAAAAAGGAAGAACAACACCAGTTCAATTAATGAGATGCCAGAAATACTTCAAAATTACATATTGATTTTTTTTTTCCACAGCTAACTGTATTGGAAATTCCTACAGTGTCATGATCATAAGTTTACTTGATGAAATTTAGAATGGCCATCCAAATGATGCTCATGACTTGATGGGGTTTAATAAGGCTGCAATTATAGAAAAAGATGCTGGTTGTACACTTGAGATGTTGGTGTTCTGAAAATTATGGATGAAATTGGTTTTGTAATGGATTGAACATGAGGCACAGATAAGTGAAAATGGAGAGAAAAGGGCTTTTACAAAAAATAATGGCGATTGTATGAGATTTACAGTTATGGGAAAAACAAAGTGAATCCAGTTTCAATGTTGGAACTTTATATGTCAAGACACGAAGAAAATGTTCTGGGGTCTCATTTATAAAACTTTGCATAGAATCTTTACTAAAACCGTACTTAAGCTCAGCAAAAAAAATCTACTTATGCCAAGTAAGTTTGGGACCTATAAAACATGGCGTACGCACAGCTGCACGCAATCTCCGCTTTATAAATCACACTTTACCTAGAAATGTGCTCAGGTGTTTCTGGATCACAACCCGCCCTCAACACGCCCACTTTTTGCCGTAAATGGTCAATGCAAAGTGCCTTGTGGATGTCATGCAAATTAATAAGCCGGCTCGTTCACCAATAAGATGGCAACCGCAGATCAAGGAAGATCAAGGAAGCGCAACTTCACCGAAGCAGAAATTGGGGTACTTGTGGGTGAGGTGGAAAAATGAAAGGAAGTGCTTTTTGGAGGTCACAGCAGTGGCATAACAAAAAAGAGAAACAGTGTTGCTGAAGCCGTCAATGATGTGAGTTCTTCACAGAGATCTGTGGCAGATGTAAAAAAAAAAAAAAAAAAAAAAAAAAAAAAGG
>SSNP01000171.1:485301-506878 GCA_006937955.1 Pachypanchax playfairii | reverse complement strand
CAGTATTTCTTTTTTTTTTTTTTTACAGCAAGCCACCATAATCTAACGGTATAATATAGTATTTCTTTTCTTTTTCAGTTAAGAGTTGATCTTGGGTCTGTTCAGTTAGACATCTGAGCAAAATCTAAAAAATGAAAGGAATTTAAAATAGGCCTACACATCAGTGTGCTAATTCAAGATTGAAGAAACAGTAACACGAAGAGAAGATTCAGTTTTCATTCGGATTCTTAAACTGAGAGCACCAAACTGTACGGCGCACATCAAGAGGCACGCAGCACGCTTTCCCTCTTCTCATCAACTGCGCACCTCTCCGTCGTCCATCCTCCACGCTCACTTGAGGCTTTGTTAAGAAGGTAAATATAATGTTGCAAGAGTCAGAATATTATATTATGTGATTTTGTTGCATTAGCATTTTATGGACTTTTTCCCAAGTCAAAATTAAGTGTTGCAAGCTAGCACACGCTTCACTCATTTAGCCACTGTGGACAAGTTTGTTGTTGAAGCACGTTACTAGCTTGAGCTAACTTGGTCATTTTTGCTTGCTACAACGTTCTGTTTTACCATTTGTTGCAGTACTTTTTGTTGCGATTAAAAGGAGTTTATAGGCAAACGCTGTTATACACGTTGAGGCAAACAGTTGAAAGGTAGCTTCAAATGTGCACTTAGTGTAATATAGCTAACAGTTAACTAGTTGGGGTAAGGATTTTTTTTCTTGAGAGTATTATAAAGATTGAGTGTACATTAAATTTTTTGGTTGTGAAGGTATGTAAATGAAAACATGATAACTTGTAATATAAATTCGTAAATGCACACAATCTGGTTCACAAATATAATTTTTATACAAAGTTTTAAAATAAATTCACAGGTCATATGAATTGCTGAATGTGCAAAATGAGCGCCTGCACGAGGAGGGCAGTTCAAACAAGGCTGAAATGGCGAACAGGACAAATAACTTGCATGTTCAGTTTGATCCGTGTTATGGATGGTTTTGTCCTGCCTACTATTCACTATTTCAGCTTTGTTTGAACTGCCCTCCTTGTGCAGGTACTCATTCAAAGGATGTGGAGAAAACATAAGGAGCAATACGATTGGCGGAAAGCGAACACACACGGTTGGCTGATGAGAATCTTAAATTGACAGATTCATCCGCTAACGGTGACATTCATTGACCGGAAACGTTAGAGTCTCAAAATTCACCACACAGATTTCTCTCACAAATGCAGAGAGGTTCACAAATGGGAAACGGTTCGTGAATGCCCATTCAGCAATTCATATGATCTGTGAATTTATTTTAAAACTTTGGATACAAATTATATTTGTGAACCAGATTGTGTGCATTTACGAATTTATATAACAGGTTTGGATAAAAAATATATATATTTGTGAAACAGACAGTGTGCATTTGTGAAACAAATCTTGTGCATTTGTGAAATAGATGGTGTGGATTTACGAACTGTTATTACAAGTGTGCCTCAGACTTATATTTGTGAACCCGAATGAGTGCATTTGTGAATGAATGATTTTTAGTTATCACACCTAATATCTTGTATGCTTTCTCTATTATTTCATTTCAGGCACCTCATTGGTATCAATCCCGAAAGGGGAGGAAAGACCAGCCGCGGAAAGGTGTTGTCAAAGAGGACAGGAAAGCTGGTCTACAAAAAACCAACAACGGTGAATCCCCATGTGGCCACTCTCCTGAAAAATCTGATGGACTTTGAGTGAGGCTTCATTTAGTTGTATAGTTCAGCCTAAACTCTCTCAGGTGCCCGGGTTCATTTTTGGACTCACAGTTGTTAAAAAACTTTATTATGTTTTGTTTTTGTTATGAAATTTGTGTTCTTAAGTTAGCTTTTACTTAGTTTTATAGGCTGCTATGCAATTGATGCAGTGGCTTCAACCCAACTGTTATCTTTGGGTGAAGGAAGGAAGAGGGGGTCTGCGGCGGCGGCGGGGGAACGTTACAACAGTGAGCTTTCACAGGGGACCAGTAGGGGGAGAGCAAGAGCAAAACTTACTTAGTTCTGCTTTAACTTTAAAGATGACATTCTGCAGTATTTAACCTCTTAAGCCCCAACGTCCCCCAATCGGGGGACTTAGGGCCTCACCGCGGCAAAAGATATACAATGCGGCACTAATTATGTAGCAATATAGTCATACTGCACATCAAATTAAACAGGAGAAACTCTGCTACAAGCACATGTGAGTTATTTTCACATAATCCATACACAACTCAAACACCAAGCAAATTAATGTTCAAATGTCAAAATCCGAATCGTGGGGCTTAAGAGGTTAACATAGTTTACAGTAATAAGTTGTATTTGGAGAATACTGTAAGAACTGTAGAAAAACAGCATAATGGCAAAGAAAGAATTTACAGTATAATCCTGTAATGTTTGTTTTCTGTACAGTACAATACTGTAATATTTATACAGTAATGAACTGTTGTTGTAGATCACAGTCGATATACTGTAGATTAACAGTTTCAAGCTGGCAAGTCTAGCTGCCAGTAGTTTACTGTAATTTAACAAGAACATTTGTTACAGTGTAGACTCAGTATTCAATGTGTCTGAGGAATATGTAATACTCAAAGGTTTCAAGAAAAACTAATAATTATAAAGTTGAAAAATTCTTGAGAAAGTAATGTGAAAAAAGTACTAACCTGAACAATATAAAAGAATCAATGTGAGGACTTTTGAAGAAAGATGAATATTGAATGTAAATTGAGCTTTAAAATGGAACAACTTTTTTTAATCTTCCAGATAGTTTAATCATTCTTTTTGAACCAGTTCTGTTCAAAAGATAAAAACTGTTGTTGCTGTGATTCCAAGTCATCCTACAGTTAGTGGTTCTTTTGCTTTGAACAATCTTCTTAGAAACATCAGAAGTTAATTATTTTTTAATCTTTAACCATGTGAAAACAAAAAGAAGGCTTATAAAAGATTTTCATTTATTTACACAATATACCCTCTTTATATGAACCACTTCACTTCTCAATTTAATTTTAAAATTAGAAACATACTGTGAATGTGTCATAGAAATTCTGCATCTTTCAAATGCAGGATTTAATTCTAAAACTCAGTCACATGTTCATTTAACATGTGACCTCGCATTTGTTCCATCAACCTTGTCGTCTTTGATAAACTGCTTAAATCTTTAGAAATACCTTTGAGTTGAACTTTACTCTTGAACTTTGGTTTCTTAACAGTACAAGCCTACTTTGTAGCTCTCTTACATTTGACCTCTTGGTTGAACTGTACACTAACACACAAAAAATAAAAACTTCTGCTTAACCATTGAGTACCCTGACATTTAACTCATGATCTTTTGATTCCTACATAACCTATAATTTCAGTTCAAAATGAACATTCTACAAGCAAGCCCAAACTTGTTTAAATTTCTTGTCCATTCAACAATAAAAACAAACTGACTTGAATATGATGTAGCTTCGTGAACTGGCTCAGTCCTTATAAAACATCTCGTCTAAAGTAAAGCCAATCCTACGAAAATGTGCAATACACATAACAACGATTACATCAATAAATACCCATGGAGTTCCATTGCACTAAATGCCTTTCCTCTGCATTGATTTAATAAACACAGGGGTCCTATATGACGCCTGGTAGAAACAGGCTGATAAAACATGAGCAGATACATATGTAAGGCTTAGATATAATAAAAAGAAATTGGACCATTGATCAGTATTCATTCAGCTCACCCTGAGTTGTTGAAAATATAAGGTTCTGGTTCATTGGAGATCAAACTTGACCTTTGAATGGCACTGTGTGGGTTCTAAGGTTTTTGGAAGAATTGTCAGCTGGAAGAACAGGAAGACCTCTTCTTATTACAGATCAGAACATCTTGACATCTTTAAGCGCATCAAGACTAGGGTACAGTTCATTTCATGAGCTGTATATTATGGCAGAGTTGGAATATCTTATGATAAATACCACATTGGAATGATAAAAACACATAATTTTGCCCCTTATCTGTATTTTATTTGTATTTTTATTGAGTTGATACTAGTGAAGAAAACCACATTACATGAACCACATTATTAAATGTCTTGTTGAGCTTTTTCCTAATAATCTACTGGTTCTGAAAGTAATCAAATGAGCTGCTACAGAGGTCTGTCTCAGAAACCCTCCTTAGGGAAACATGAACAAACATTCATCAGCAGTGACCTACAGTTTAAATGTGTCAGTGTTTTAGTATCACCGCCTGCAGTTCAGACCCATTGTTCGTGGCATGATTCGCCCTTCCAAAAACACTCATCAAGGTCATTTGAGAGAATTTTCAGTGGCTCCAGTCGCTCCATCAGGGTAGCCTTTTAGTCAGGATTTGTATTCTGTTTCATCAGCTTGTTAGTCTTTCAGTGCATATTCATCTAATGTGACTAAACTGACTAATACAGCCAGGCTCTTGTTCAAGGGCGGTGGGCGTGAACAAGCATTCATCAGTTTCCTTCCTTCATCTATTTTCTCAAAATGAGGAAATATTCATTGCTGTTCATGAAGCTTATGTTCTTGTTACTTATTGATAAAGAAGCTGATTACATTAGATTTAAATATACATTTTTTTACTTTATTTTCATCTCAATAAGAAACTCTAATAGAAATAAATATATTATACCTGTACAAACAAGCTTCAAACACCAATTAGACATCTACAGTATGTTGGACTTTGCTTGAGTGAGTTCTTTGTGTAACAGTGTCTATTTATCTTCCACATGTCTTAAAGTACAAGAACAAATGTGAACCATAGGAAAATAAATGTTACATACAGATTCTGATTTATTGTTGTATTTTCACATTTTTCAAGAAATGTCAGTAAGAAGACTGGAGTGAATCTTATGTGCTAGGTAAATGATTAACCCCTAAAAAATATCCAGTTTAAATAATGATTTGCAAGGTCTGTGCATTTGACCATAAATTAAAAGTTAAGTCAATTTTATTTATAGAGCACTTATACAAAGAGCATGACAGCTGACCAAAGTGCTGTACAGCAAATCAAGTATATATCAAGCAAATACCGTATATACTCGCAATTTTGCACTCCATCATGAGACCTTGATGGGTATGGTAAGTTTTGAACAGTTGCTCAAAGATAGTCCAGTAAGTAAAACGTAAGCCAATTTAAGCCAAATCCTAAATCAAAAATGAGATTTGATGGTGAAATCAGCATCTTCTGGTGCTGCTGATTCCATTTGTGTTAGCAAACAATTGAGTGATATGGTTATTTAAAACAATGTTTGCATAAACTGTGACAAAACTTTTCAGATTATATTTTTAAAATATTGAAACTCTCCCACTATCCATCTATTATTACTGTCTACACAACTGCCTTGTGCTTATGGTTCATGTGAAAAGGTCTATTTTCACTATTAGAAATGTACACAGCATTGCAATGATCCTGATTCTGTTTGAAGGTAAAATTCCTGCATATATTTGTTTTAATATAGTGGTCAGTCTTGCAATAACATAGAAGCTGACCTTGTAGTCTCCATTTGCATGCATTAAATGTCAAATGTGCATAAATTATAGATTAACAACTTCTCATAACAAGATTAATATGTATAATTCCTCATGAAGGGGTTTGATAAAAAAAGACCTAAGTGGTTAGTTTTACAAATAAATACTGAACAGAAACAATAATTGTGTTATAATTAATTAAGTCAAAAATTGCTTTAAGCAGACTGCCAACCACTTGCACATTATGATGAAAGCATGTTTCTACTTTATGGTTCCCTGCAAATGCAATAAAAAAGACTGGACAAACATTTATGGACACACATGCATGCAGGGTGCTAAAACCTTAAGATATAAATAACCTTCTCCCTCTTCAAAGGCAGTGTGATTACAGTTTCAGTTCTTAAACACTCACCTCTGGCGGTCTTAACCAAGAAGATGAAAAAGCCTTGCACCTATAGTGATGTATAGCAACAACCCGTGCAATCAATAGATTGAGATTCGCCAGTTTTGTACTCCTGATTGTGAACAACAACAACAATAAAATGTCTTTCTTGACTTTACCTACTCCAATCGATACGGCATCTTTCCCCCCAATGGTGCTGCTCCATTTTTTCCCCCTTTTAGTTTTTTTAAAAATCAAAATGGAGCATTCCCTGAAGCTTTTCGGTGTTACTTACAATCTATTTACTTCTTTCTATGGTACCCTGCCAATCTCATTAAAGTTAAATGTTATTTTTCTTCTACTTTCATTACACTTAAGATCACAATTACTGGTGGTTTGAACTATTTGCTAAAATAAGACCTCTGAATTCAATCTGCTCTCATTTATAGACATTATACTCCACATAAAAAAATAATGAATTATTCATGAGTTCTAAATTAAGCACAAAATGAAATAAAAACAAAATGTTTTCATATATTCTGAAGACAGACAGACATCCAGGAGTGATCCTTTTTTCCTCAGATTCATCATAGTTTCCTTCATTATAAATTAACACCCATTCTGAGTCACTGTCGAGCTGAAGATGACTACATTACAAAAGACTGCACAGTCTACAACATGTACGACTAAAGCACTTTAGAGTCCTTTCATCTCAATGTTTTTCCAACAGCAATTCTCACCATCAGCAGTTCTCACACACGTTCTTGGCAGCACCGGTTGCCGAGTTAATTTTAAGCCTGATGTTTACTGTACGGCGGGCTTCTTACGCACTTATTTTAACGACGATGGCTCAAGTGTTTTAGTACAGTGTGTAGGAGGACAACTGAAGTGGCTTGAAAATGGGACACTGGTAGAAACACCAGAGAGAGAGAGATGCCACTTTTGTTTCTATCTCTAAATATACAAGATTCAGCTTCCTGTAACTGTGCACAGACACCATAGAGAGATAGAGGGAATGACATAACCAGCACTCAGAAAAGCATATGTTATCCTGCTGGTATCTTGAGCCTTCAATGCCCTCTTGCTGTCATTTTATAAAATGCAAGTTCAACATAAAGGAGGTTTTGTGAATGTTATTTGCTGCACATAAAACAGTTTTTTGTCCTTCTTGACCCCAACTGATGTGCATTTTCTGTAATTTTTTTTGTTAAGATGTTTGATTTTCAATAGCTGCATTGACCATCAATGATTTTTGAAGAATTATTGTGTGTTTCTTCTTTATTTACCTGGAGTATCTGTTGATGTTCTCCTCAAAAAAAGAATTAAATACAGTCACATAAAAGGAGGAACCAACAGCAACAGCATCTACATGTAGCACAATAGTTAAAGGCCAACTAGGAGGGAAGAAAAGACCCCAGGAGTTGGAAATTTCAAGAGAAAAACAAAATTTTAAAGATATTACTCAAATGTCTATTAGAAAGGCTCAATTAATTTATCTTGTAAGATGAAAATGTTACACTGAAATCTTATGATTTTATATTAAAGAGGCCCTTCAAATTAAAAACGTTTTTTCTGAGGTTTCTGTTGAATATTTTAGCTCCACATGTGTTCTTATCTTCATAGTGAGTGTGAAAACAGGTCAACAACTTCTCTTACTTAATCTCTCAAACTACGCAAGTGGCGATAACACCCAATTTCTCCCGAGTCCGAATGGCCTGTATGTTTTTCGTCACATTTCCTTTGTTCGTTAGTTTTCGGCAGCTCTCACAGTTGAAACCACGCTTAGCATGCTGCTCACTAAAATGCTGTAGCATAATGTAGCAAACAGAAAGACACAACGTCTGACGTTGCCATGCACAGCGGGGCAGGAAACAGTATATCTTGCTCTCATAGGCCAGTTTGTTAGCCAATCAGGGTCCAGCAAATTCGAACAATGAATATGAACGAGCTGCTGACGAAGCAGCTGAAGCAGCCTGACGGAAGGAGCCGGAACCACCCAAATTGTAACGAGAAAGTCTGTTGGGTTTGGTGTGAAATTTTTTTTTTTACAATTTAGTTATACCTTTACCCAGAATACAGTTCATATCATGGTCAAAATGGATGGAACTTAAGTTGACATAATTAACTTTATTACCGAGTTAAAGTCATCCCGTATTCATAAACATTGTTCATCATGCCTAATGTGTTTTTATGGGGTTGCTACAAAATATTACCTTAAAATGTCCTTCAACTAGCATTACTGTTTGTGTGTACTATTAAATAACTAACCCTTTACACAAAGTTTGCTGCTGGTAATACATCACACATGGCATTGCTTGATTACCATGACTCTAGTAGTTTGTGCAAGAGCGAAAGACAAAACAGGTTGTCTTCCACCGACAGAAAAAAGCATCCTGATTATAAGGGAGAAATAACCCACTTCTTTGTTCCCTGGACATGATTTTTCAATGGGAATGTGTATAATTGGGTTTTGCCACAACTTGAGCAGTGGCAAATTTTAGAAGCAACTCAGAAAGCTAGTGTGCCATGTCAGTGTCACAGCAGGACAAGCACGGGAGAACAATGGAGAATCTGACTTTTCAAGAGAAAACACCTTGTATGTATGCCGTATTATTCATCACAAATCCTTATTACTTTTGGCAGCAAAGCATCAGGACAAGATTAAACAAAAGTCAATGACTAGGTGTGAGTTTGTCCAACTGAATGTAACTTAAAATTAAGGCATTTAATTATCTTTCTTGTTCACGCATTTTGGCAGAATGAGTAAGAGATGAACTGACGAATTGGGGTTTAATCTGCAGTAATGAGGCCATGATCCCCCCAGACAAGCTGCCCTCGTGACCTGACTTCTGATCAGTGATTGAAAATGTATATATGGATGACTGGGTTGAACTCATACAGTTGGGTTAATAGTGTGTTCAACCTTTGAAGTACTATCAGTGTGAAAGAAAATGAGAAGAATAAAACAAAACCACTTTTCACCCAATGGGATTCAAGGGTTAAATAATCCTTAAAACAAAACTGTGAGGAAATGCTTTAAATCCAACAATGGCTGCTGCAGTTTCTTTATACCAGTAGTTTCCAAAGTTGAAGCTGATACTTCACTAGGGGTCATGAGGGTGTTGAGAGGATCTCTAGAGAATAGAATGAATTAATTTCTTATAGAAGGATTGTTCTAATAATTATTACATGAGATAAAAACAGTAATCAGAGAGATAAAATGATGAAATTAGTGCAACATTTGTTAAGGCTGTTTCGTTTAATTGAATTATTAGCAAAGTTTATATCTTTCAAGTAGAAATAAAGATGCAGATCTCTGCTACCTATTTATTTTGTGGGTGAGAAGAAAAAAAGTTTAGGAGGAGTTGCTTTGAAAAATGAGAGAAACTAGGAAATATTATTATTATTGTTATTTAACCACTAAAGTTGTTTTGTTTTTTTTCATTTGTGCTTCTCGTATTTCCACTGAAGAGCAAATCTAAAGAACAGACAATATTTATTGCTTACTCCCAATTTTTTTTGGACACTGCCCTCAAGAGGCAACAGATTTTGAAAACAGAATGTAAAAACCTAACCAAGGTCCCCTGCTTTTTATAAGGATCTCTCAGGATCACTCATGGCTTCCAAAGAGGCAGCATTTTTCTATCGACTTAAATACCACAAATTACTTGGTGGAAAAAATTGACCTAGAAGCTAAAAATGTACTTGCAACATTTTCAATGCTTCAAATTCATGTATTTGATCATAAAGTCAAAAACAGCTTCCTATTAATAAATTGGTCTCTCTCATTTCCCTCTGGTTGATCAGATTATAGACAAAGAACATCTGGGGTGTTTTTAGGTGTCTTGTAGCAGAATGTTTGCTATTGATCTTTGGGTAGCTAAAGAAGTGAGGTCTCTGTGGATTGGGCTTGCTTCCCAGAGATGCTATCAGATCCAATCAGATTAGTATATAGAAAGTCAAGAGGCCAAGTAACACCTCACACTCTTTGTCTTTGAGTCATTCATGAGATGATGTTGACTGGTCCTCAACACTGTTTAGGTTGGATGAAAAGTCAAATTAACAGTCATGTAAATTCTTATTCCTGTCAATAGTCATGAAGTTATAGCTGATGTGTTTACTAGTGAACTATTTAGAGTATGTTTCAACTGATCATTCACTTTATACATCTTTTAAAGGAATCAGATGTCTTTACAAATATATTTCTTGTAAAAGAGCTGGTTAACTGTACTAGAGTCAAAATGAACTTCCACTTAAGAGTTGAGCCCCTGTCAACTATAGCAGGGCTGTCATGGTCGGCTTGTCTGCTGTCAGGTATTCCAGGAAATAACTGCCCAAGGGCATTAACAATATGGCTGCCAGAGCAGCAAATCTTAAAAACTTAAGACTTACCACTCTTATTAATGTCATTTTTTTAGCAATAGCAGTTTTGTTTTTCCAAAGGAGACTCAAAATCCAATATTATCCAGATAATCTACTGTGTAACTGGTGGATAGAACAGATAATATATATATATACCCTAAAGTAAGATTTTACTTTAAGTGTGAGTTGTGAGACAATCATGGTTTCTGCTAAACTGACATTTGTTAAGGCATTTTTAGCAGCAACCATCCTAACAGGTTTAAAAAAAAAAATCACTAAATGTGGGTCTGTGACAAACATCAAAGCCGTCGCTCCAGCTTCCCATCAGAATCATGCCTACTTGCTGCTCAGCGCAAATTGGCAAACACTCGTTTTATTTGGTCAGTTACATGTAGATCATAATAAATTTCAAGGATGAAGACATCAAGGCTAACATAGATGTCTGAAACCAGATTTTGTCTTCAAACATGTAGGAAGTTGATTTAGCAGAATAAACAGTCAGACTGGAATTTTTTTTTTTAAACTACTCAATATATTAGTGCTTACATGATGGAGGAACTTCTACAGTCTTGTGATTTTTTATACATCTCCAATACAAGTTTTACAATGCTAAGATTTTTTGCTTAAAGTGCAGAGTCATAAGGTTTGAGGCGCTTATTACACGTTGACTCATTCAGTGCCATTGACGTCTCTTCTGGCGATTCTAGTGAACCTGAGGTGGATTTATCTGACCAGTATCTCCCGTTAGAATCTTCTGCAGGCAGCAGAGACCAAAATAAAGAACGTTTCCCTGCATACACAGAAAGTGCTGACAGAAAACCGATGCCCGGGGCGGGGGTCTAGCTTACTAACTCGCTCACTCACGTGTGCACATGCGCACACACACAGACACAGATCATAAATCTGTTGCTTTTTTTCAAATGTTGAAATTGTCTATAAATTACTATTTTTATACAGAAAACTATCAAAAGTAATTTGTACTGTTTTTCACTTTTATAATAGTAGATGTTGCATGAATGAAACAGGAAATATTTACATCGAAGTCACTGATCTGCTTGAAAAACCTCATGAAACAAAAAGTTCTTTATCTCCACTTTTTGTCTCTGAAACAGGTGTATTTTGATGAAAGTGGCTCTTTTGTACTGCAGATTTCTAAGAGGTAGAAACAATTTTTTGTGCTGCTGAAAGTAGAAAGACTAATCTTTCTGATGGTGGTTTCAGAATTCACATAGGTATAGGACAGAATATTCTGTGGGCCTTCAAAAATCAGTAAAAATGCTCAATATCTCTTGCAGAGGGGGATAGAAATCTGAAAGTGGCTGGCACTGAAAGAGTTAAATAGAACTACACCATTTACAATTCCATTTTTTTGATGTACTATTCTATAGTTTCAAATTAATCACAAGGCTATTATTCTTTTTCAACTCACAGGCAAACAAACTGATTGTATTATTGTATCTGTATTATTATCTATCAATTCCTATCAAGTATCTTATGCATCCACAGTAATTTCTCTTATGGAAATAAACATATACATACAAAAGTGCCAGGACAAAATGTGGTCTAAATTTATCTGGAGGACCTTAGACAACTCAATTGTTTGGTGTTTTTTTTTTGTGTGTTTTATTTTGCGCACTAAGATATCATGATGCTGTCTAACATTTCCTACACTTGTCAGGATGTGCCCTGCTGCACCATCGAATCAATGAGTATACAACCGTATGAAAAAGACAAGTCACCTTAAGCAAAAATCTAAGACATGACTCATCTTCAGACCAAATATTAAGTTTGTGGCTTCATTCAGGACTGAATTAAATTAATAAAAAACACTGGCATTTTGGTATCCTTAAGGCCCTGTCACCAGTGACTCATACTGTTTCATGTACTGCCCTGAAAATAACTAGATTCAAGTGTTGACACAGCAACTGTATCTGTCCCTGTGTCGAGACCACAAAATATAATCTGCTTCATCAACAGTCTGTGTTTTGAGAGAGTTCATTAAAAGTTAGCAGATTTGATGTTTAGCATTATACCTAAAGTTACAACTGTTCATTAGTTTGACCAAAATTAATAATAAGTAGATAAGAGAGTATTTTAGTGTTGTATGTGGCCAAAGATAGAAGAAAAAGTTGGTTTTCAAACATATATTCCTTTCAATTGAGGGACTTAATGATTCATCAGATACGACAAGCAACAGATAGGAATTTTTTTCCTCACTCTCACCAAAGCACAGGATCATTTACTCCGCATCAGAGTGCAGTACTGATGATGTTTCAATTTCCATGTTCCTCCTGGGTTTGCTGAAACATATTGAGACTTCTGCCCAGAGTAATGGCTTTTTGTGACTGTCAAGGTAGCTTCTGGTTACAATTTACAACCACAGCTATCTTCAGAAAGCACTGAGGAATACAGGTGTTTCAACAGCTCTATCAGAAGGGTGACAGGCATGGCTGGAACAAAATGGACACATGTAGTGGAGGGATGCAGTTTCTGAAAATATAAATGTGTTGACGTGATCAAGCACTTTTTTAAAGACAAAATTCTACCTTATTTTTGGTTCCTTAATACAGTTTTAAGAGCCTAAAAAAAATCTAAGATTTACTACTCGATGTGTGACTGAGCCAACTGCCTCTGTAAGACTGCATAAGTGTTGCCTTCGATTATATTTTAGAGTATAAATTCCTACATAAATGACCTGCGGGGCTCCAGGTGTCATTAGAAACATACTTTGGCAGTACATTATTTTATTACCATGGTTAATTTTATGAGGGTTGTTAAGTAGAGCCATGTACTGCCAGCAATCAAGCTGGTTGAATCAGCGTTTTGTCAAGAGCCTAAACAACACTTCCACTCCTCAACCCAAAATATCAGAAGCTGAGGTTTACTGCACGCATTTAGTTTTGAAAACAGCACTTATGTCATGCACAAGAAACCCAGATGGTGGCACTAAAATGTAGTCATTTAGATCACTTATAACCAGACTAGAGAAAGAAGCAGCACTGATTAAAAGAAGCTATCTTCAATAGACAATATCACAACAGACCAATTAGCCTTTTATTGTTTGATGCAACCCTTGGGGAAAGAAGTAACACACACTACAAAGCCCCATCTTGTGAGTGACAAAATGCACAGATGCCTTTGTAGATTCTGCTAATGCTGTAAATGTGGCGGCACATTCAACAGGAATAACTGGATCTTTATTATTATTTCCAAAATGCAGTTCACACTTATTACAACAGTGATGTTTCAATGAAAGGTAACCTTGATCTAGAGTCAGAGAAAGCAACTACCGTATTTTCCGGCGTGCAAGTCGTAGGTTTTTCATAGTTTGGCTGAGTTTGAGACTTGTACATGTTTACGTCACCTGTGGGAGCAGTGGATGATGGAGCTCACAGCTTTGAGTTTGTTGTTTAAGCTTCATGTAGCTGAATAACCATCAGTGTATTACGTTAGCAAACCGTACAACTATTCAGCCTCTTATTATTATAACTTGCCTTTCAAGATTAAATGTTTGTTCTTGGTCTTGGATTTTGTAAAAGAAATCCCCCCCCCCAAAAATGTGACTTATTCCAAAATGTTTTTTTTCTTCCTCATGTATTCTTTAGCTGGTACGACTTTCAGTCCAGAAAATACGGGATGAGAAAAAAATGTGTTCCCTTAAGTTGATGAAAATCAACATGTCTAAACTGACATGGGGCATTTAACAAGCTAACCCATTTATAGTTTCAAATATAGTGCATTAACTGTTAAGACCATTTATTCGACTAGTTAGAAGGTATTGTAAGTATGCACAAAGATAATTTTGTGACATGGGAGTCATCAATACAGATATATATTTAAAATTGATATTATTTAATCTCCAATTATAATAATATCTCTGTCAATCTGCGTGCATGTGTGGGTTTTCTACAAGGACTCTAGTTTCCCACCATAGACCAAGAATATGCATGTTAGGTTAATTGACAACTCTAAATTGTCGTTAGTGTGAGTGAGTGTGCGAATGGTTGGGTTTAACCCCACCTCTCGTCCAGTGACTGCTGCTCGCAATGTTTTCAAAAAGCTCAATTTTTTAAAGCTTTTAAATAAAATTAATTTTTTCCTCACCAAAAGCTCTTGGCAGATAAGATGAGCAAACACAGCATAAAAACTCAGTTTTAACAATACATTGAGTAGAGCACACTGAGGTTTAAGTGTTCTAAATGGGTTGCAGAGGACTGCGGATTACTACAAAATACAAGCTTGATACAGTCTAAAAATAAAAAGTGCATTATAACATGGTTCAGTGGATTAAGACAGAAGCATTGGCCTCCTAACTGTAAATTTTGGCCACATTCCCCAGATACATGACCATAAAACTGCAACTACTAGAGTCCTGGGATATTTTATGCATTTTTTTTTTGTTTCCTACGGGTGTAAAACTTTATTGGAGTTGTTACTGGGCAAAACCAAGTGAGGGTTGGCTTTGTTGTAAATGTCTGTCACACACTGTGTTTAAATAAATATTAATTTTACAATATGCTGCTCAAGCTTCTTCAAATTACTGTCTAATTTTATTTGATGTAAAAAATACAGATCTGGTTAAATATCTAGAACTTATCCTGCTTGAAATGTCTTTTAAAACTGAAGGACATGAGCAAATCTGCTTTGAGGTTTAAACACCAATGGACAATTTATGAGGGTTGCGTGCAAAATTTAACTTTTTTCTTTTGATATAGGGATTAAACACGTTAGACCCCCTTCGCCAGCAGCACTTTTTCATGGAGTGACTTTGACTGCCACCTGCCCTGAACGCTTAAAACGCTATGCATTAACCCATGCTCCTGGCACATGATCAATAAGCCTTGGGAGACACGTGCACATGCACTTGCATGCACAAACACACAAAGAGCAGCGGTGCCTTCCATCACTGAAACTATTAACACTGTGGCAGAATTGATCAGTCACTCCTGTCCTCCACCTTTCCTTGTCCATCAAGCGTGACTTGTGTCTGCATGCATGCAAGAAGACATTTGTGGGAACATGTATGCTCACACATACAGTGTGTTTCTGCTCTGCAGCGATGTGTTTATCTCACTCGGCAGCTGACATCGCTTCATATAGGCAGAAAACACTGACAGAGCCAAAACAGTTGATAAAATGCACAGCAAAATTGTGCTGCAACCAGCTCCGAAATGTCCTTTATATCAAAATCGTTGACCTTTGAGAGAGGGGGAGATTCCTGCTGCAATCTGATGGCAAGGATTCAACTGCTGGTTCACAGTGTAGTACTCAGCAGCTATCTTCCCCCCAGCGGTGCCATTAATAATGGGAGGCAATCTGCCTCACAGAGACGTGGGGAATGTAGTCATCTGTAGCACAGTGGTATGACCAGCTAAATGTTGCTAATTGATATGGACAGCAGGAGCCTCTCGGTGTGTGGGATTCAAAGGTGGTGGGGGCAGAGAGAGCCCAACTTGCTTTCAGGCTGTGATGAGCCCTTTGTGTGTTGACGTAGGGAAAAAAAGAGGGATACAATAAAATCCTTGTTCTCTTTTGATTTAATTCACTCTGATCAGTTTTTTCTTCTTGTACAGTAAGTATACACAGAGTGAGGAGACACATCTGTATTCAGCCAAGCCTATCTATTTTTACCCCCTGTCCAATGATTGATGCGTCCTTTCAGCATATACAGCTCTGCTATCCACAGGGATGAATAAACCACAGATGAGCAGCAGTCTGCAGGGAGTACACACACACTGCACAAGCATTTACAGAGGGGATGAACACAAATGTACACAAACACACATTGTGGTGGTACAAATGGGTACAGAGGAATGCATTCATCCAATATAAGGAGTACATTTACACACAGAAGGATCTTGGGCTGTGGCTACACCTCCAAGTCCATTCCATCATTCACTCTGTTGCATATGTCATGGATTCTGACCGGTTCGGCAGTTGTGTGCACCTTCCACGGGGCCCGTTGCGCTTTTATGTCCTCACCCCACGATATGATGCGAGACAGCTCCACGTCCATTCATCCGACATGCTTGGCAACAGATACGAGACAGGCAGCCCTGACCGGTGAGATGCATGGTTATTGTAAGAGTTGACTGTTCACTGAGCTTGACAAGCTAATGGGGGCTGGGTCGGGAGTGATCGAGGGCCATTTGCGGCCATTACATCCAGACGTGAGTAACGGAGTTGACATGCCTCTTCTGTTGTAGGGTTAAGGCACAAACATGAAAACTAAATGCACAGTGGCAGAAGATAAGGGGTCATGCGGTGGATACTGTGCTTTGGGAGTGACACGAGGTCTCGGTCTGTCTCAGTTTCAATGATGGACCTAATTGTGATCCCTTTTATGCACAGACAGGCGATTTACAGGATAGTCACCTTGGAGGGCTATTTATTTACGAATGAGTTCTAGAGAGTAGGTTACTTGCTTCAGGGAGCAATGCAGCATGATTGAATTGACGTTTCAGTGAGGACTCTGGAGAGCAAACACTGCCCTCTTGTGTCCAAAAAGAAATCCAACATTTTGAACACCAGTAAAACTCATAAGTACATGTTGATGACAGTAGATCTGAAAAGGTGAACTTTTAAAACTGAAATTATTAACAACTCCATGAATTTAGATGCAAAATTCAAGCATGCAAATGACTTGATACTCTGTTTTTTTTTAAACCAAGTGAGCCAGACTCAATCAGATCCACATTCAGCAGAGAACCCTTCCTTTTCACCATGTGTTTGTCTTTATAGGATAAAGGAAGCTTAAACTTCCTCCACTACAGGAGGTGGTGGAGGTAGTTCAGGCTAAGTTAAAAGGCAAATAATGGACTTGAGCTCTTCTGGTGACTCAGCAAGGCCTGCTCATAAATTCCTGGGTGCAAATCAGATCCCATCGACCTCTCCTTCATGTCATCCTCCTACTCCTCCTCTCTTCCCCATTTTCTTTGCAGCTCATCAGAACATCAGACTCTCTGTCTCATTTATCTTCAGCACTTTCTATTTTGACAGCTGGGATCAGTTCTGTGTTTTCAACAAGGTCTTGCTGAGTTTTCCCCCTTTTCTCCAGTTTCTTGGGAACAAGTGTCTACTTGAAGGAAAGCATTTATTTAAGATGGTTCTCCAGAGTAATTTCAAGCAAATACTTGTCAGATCCTTTGAAAAAGGTGGAATTAGTCTAGCCCAGAAAAAGGATAATTGACAGGTTTAGTTTGAAGAAAGTAAGGCCAGTAAAGACTGAATGTAGTTGCACAAACATCTTGACATTTATCATAAATTGCTTAATGTTTTTGTTTATAGATTAAGCCAAAAACTGTTTCTTGTTTAAGTTGTTCTCATTACAGTTGAATTTGTGTTGATGTTAACAGCTAATGATATGGCTGAGCCTGTATTTGTAAGGTAATTTGCAATTGTTTGGATGTGGTCTAGAGTTTTAGGCCTTTTTTCTGTGATGTCGAGAATCGACTGAAGCCTTGTTTCAATGCAAAGGAGTGCACTGACACCAACTTGACACATGTTTTAAAAGAGTCATCTTTTGGTAATCCTTTTATGCTCTTAAGGCAAACCCACACTACACCACTTTGATTTCTAAAGTGGCAAGTTTGGTAAATTAAGGGATTCTGAAAAAGCTAAAAACATGGCTGTGGGTTGAAATTGGGATCATATACTTTTAGATTTATACATCTTTTCCACTTTCATTCTTTTGCCAATAGATCTATCTGCTACAGTCAATTTATGTGTTTGCACAAGAGTTGCTGCTATTTTAAATTCCGTTGCGCCTTTACGGGAAAATGACAAAAGGATTCTGATTCTGATGTTGTTCTCTGTGTTTCATGTTGACTTTTGTCTAAAGAGTCACAGCTATGATGTCAGATTCAGTTGTTATTTTCAGTAACAATTTTGCCACCTGATTAGCCTAATAAGAAGGAATCTTGTTAAACCATAAAGACAAAAACAATTATGTTTGATGATATTTTTACCTTTTTTGTTTGGGTATATACCTGTAGTTTAAAGTGACTAATAAATGATAATGGTTGAACTGCAAAGGGAAGGTCAAGTCATCTTTCTTTAATATATAAACAGATGGACAAATAGCAGAGCATAACATGATTGTGCAGATCAAGCTCCATGCACTGAAAAGATTGTTACTTAGAAATATATAAAATAACATTTTGATGAATCAATCAGTGCTGAGAAGAGTGATTCAAGATGATTGCAATACTGTGAATCAACATGTATAGAATAAGTTCAGAGACATATCTTTATAATTTTGTATGACATAGATCTGCTAGAACATGAAATTTAACAGGCAGATCACAGCCACATATTTGTCTCTTCCACATTATACAATAATACTCAGAGTTGTACCACATCCGGCATTAATGTTGACAGCCCAAGTCTTTATTTGAGCATAATTAGCTTTGAGGTGGTGGCTGAAAGTAAACAGATAAGCTAATACAAAGATACACAGCAGCTATAAAGAGCTGCTGTCTGTCGGATCTGGACCTTGGCATTGAAAAGGCTCTTGTCAAACAAAGGTGGAACATTATGTCCTGCGCAGTTGGTAATTAAGTGGGTGAATTTTTGTGTTTTGGAGTGTTGCTCGCCTGTCTTCATGTGGACAGCCTCATGTTTGTACATGCAGCCTACACGTGAGCCCCATACTCATCTATTAGTTTACCTGCATGTGTGCCGTTTTGGGCAAATCACCTTCATTATGAATGTTTCTAATTACGGTAATGAGACAATTTCATTGTCACTTTAATGACCTTGTTCCTTGTGCTAAACAAGGCTGGTTGCTGCAACCCCAGTGGGCCTCTTGAATCTAATTGAAGCAGGAGAATCACAGAAGAGCTGCTCAGCAGTTGCTGCCAGATGTACTTTTAACTGAGTTATCTAACTGGAGTGCATGACTGCAAGTATGTGCACATTTCAATGAAGACGCAAGACGATGGCTAGTGCATGAACAGAGGCCTTACTCAACATTTTAAAATTTAATCTTATCACTTCATTAAATAAGACAGAAACTCTGAAACATCTGAAATGTTTTGGATGTTTATTGTACAAATCTTGTCATTAATGTGAGCGTTAGAGATGATGTTAAATTGAAGGGTTACAAGCTCGATTAAACAGTTAATCTGTGACGATGACTCAAACTGACTGCCTTCCAGTTAATCCCGCCCCTTTTCTTGTAATTGAAGAAGTCATCATTTGCACTATTCGCACCACAGTTACATCATAACTGACATTTTCACTTTTCCACATGAAAACGTTTATATTATGGTTTCTTAATGATTTTACACTGGCTGGAAAGCCGATTTTTAAGAGTGGAGCGTTTGTTCACCCCTGGCTTCTTAAACCAGCCCATGTGCACCCCACGTGGACACGCACTCAAACACGAGATCTTCATTTGTCCCCATGTTGATGTCAAACTGGCAGGATGTGTTATATTTGGACACCGCAGACTAATGCTGCTGCAAGCCCGCCCCTCTCCCCCCCAGAGCAGCCATTATTGAATCTGTGTTTGGAGTACACATAAATAAAGAAACGAGGAGCACATGTGAGTTGCTCTGTTGTTGACTGCTTGTTTTTGGTCTCCCAACATAGGACCAAGCTACGAGGGACCAGTAGATTAAATTCATTTTTAAAGACGCTTGTACAAAAGGGTAATTTCCTCTGTGCCCCTGAACACGCCACAGGTGTGCATGTCGGTAGCTTCAGCTCAGAGACAGGCATACATCAGCCAAACAACAGTCAGTGTGTGCGTTCATTAAACTAAAATTCTATTCAAAAGGTAAGGCTGTGGACTTATTAATCTATTGTGTATTGTGCTGCATAATGGGACAGTGGGCACCATGTTGGAAATACTCTGAGCCTCCTTTCCTGCCACCAATCAACACACCCCAGATTTTCCTGATTGTAATGACCATCCACTACAACCAAAATATCGCAAGAATTCTTGAGAGACAATATTGTGTTTATAAAATAGGGTCAGACGAGAGGCTTTTACTATTTGTTGTTTCTTTTTTTTTCAGAGTTTATAATGGCCTGGACAATTATTATAGAGCGTGGGTATTCATGGTAGTGACAGTTTATGACTCTGTTAATGGATTTACAGCCAATAATTTTGCCAATTTTACAATTCAATTTAATTCAAGCAATTAACCTGCAGCACCCACAGAATTCTGGTTTTTGACACCATTAAATGTTGTTAGAGGTATTTAAGAACAGTAAAATCCAACAGATTTCACAAAACAAGAAACAAACACCATAAAACAAACATATCTTGAATAGCAAAGTCAAATGTTGGGATTTAGCACGGCTTTTTGACTGAAAAACAGATCAACTTAACTCAAGCTTTGTATCAGCTGCCGCTGTTCTTAAAGCGCTATATAAATAAAGTTGACTTGACTTAACAATGACATTAAAAACTAGAAAAGCACACAGAGAGCGCGGACCTCCGCCAAGCATACATATTGTAGAAAGTACTATGTCCATATCCTTAAAAAAATTTCTGGATACAGACGGTAATCAGGATCACCCCCAAAATCGAATCAACTCTTACTTGGGTCATTTCCGGCCTTTCATGAAAATTTCATCAAAATCCAGCCATTAGTTTTTGAGTTATCCTGCTAACAGACAAACAGACTGACCCCGATGAAAACATTACCTCCTTGGCGGAGGTAATGATTATTACTGCTGCAGTAGAGACTTTCTTCAAACAAAAAGCTTTGTTGTGTTCAGATTTGTTTGCCCAACAGCATTATTGTTTTTAAAAAAAACATTAAAGGAAAACTCACCCCCCCTCCCCAGATACAGTCTGAGATTTAAAAAATAACATGATAAATGGGAGTGACTGGCAGATTAAGGAGGCGTGGCATTCTGTGCTGAGACTGACATGTCTCTCTGACTGACACACGCGACAGAGAAGGACTGGTGAAATGGAGGAATATTTGGATGAGAGGAGCAGCTCTGATCCGTATCATTTCAAACCGATAGTTCGCCCTGAAGCGGATTGGCGGCACAGAATGAGGCTCTTGTCTACTGGTACACTGTTAGCCAACGCTATTAGCTCCAGTTACATCGTATGACTCTGCAAACAGGTGCAGAGTGGGCGTGCGACCGCACTACCCTTTCAAGCCGATGGTTCGTACTGCAGCGGCTTCAGCGTCTTAGAATGGGACCTGTCCCTTTGTAGTATATTGTTGTTGATCAAAGCAAAAGCTAAATTTTGATTAGCTCTTGTAACATCTGTCACTCAGCCTCATCAGGCTGCGCACGCGACTACTGCACATTATTGTCTGCACAAAAGCATGTTTCAGAGAGGTGTCCAAGGTATAAATCAAAGTATCCCAGCATGAAGAGAAAACCCTTC
>SSNP01000171.1:397801-480301 GCA_006937955.1 Pachypanchax playfairii | reverse complement strand
ATGATCATCTTGAGCAAAGATACCACAGATTAACTGTATTAAAAGAAATTATTTTAACATTTATTGCATTTATTCTGACAGCAGTTTTTCAAAAATTATAAATGTAGCTATTATGATTGATGTTCATATAATATCATGTTTTAAACTAACATATTACAGGAAAATAAAGTATTTAAAAGAGTTTCATTTTTGATGCTCATGTGCACTAATTTAATGGCTGTTTTCATAAACTATTGATTGTTTGATCTTAATTTAATCACATCTACAGATGATGTTTATGACTTTGCCTTTAATTACTTTTGGGCAACGTTTTGGAGAATATCCTTCTTTCAGTCATCATACACAGCAGGCTGACAGCTCACAGTAACAGGTAGTGGTGGTGGGGGGCACTATTCTGCACTACAAACAACCAGAAAGAAGCACAATTATGTCTCTGAAATAAACTTTTTTACACCAAGGTGTTGGCAAGACGACATGCCATTGATTTCATAGTTTTGTCAAGAGAACAGCACAAATTAACAACAGTAACATGATTAAAGCTTGTTGAAACATCCATGTACATATATTATATCACTAAATATGTGCTTTAGCTATTGTCATTGAAGTTTATTCAGAGTAGATCAGCCAATTTGGATTCCGAGGTCAGAGCTGATGAGGTTCTTTCAATGTTTTGGTAGTAAAATCAACTTAGGACAGTATTTTAGTTTGATTTTTAAACTTAAAGTTTGAAATTTTAGTCTTTAAGCAAACTTCCAAGAAAATTATCAACTATAACTAGCTAAGATCATGAGCTGCTGTGTTGTCACAGTTACAAAATTATTCAGAGGAGATATTTTTAAGCTGCTGCCTCTGCTTGTTTGGAGTTTTTTTTATTATTAGTGAGTATTGGAATTGTATCATGAATCAACAGCACCAAAACTTCAGCAGTGTCACTGCCTTGTCAAGCTTTCTGTCCATCGTTCAGTGGATATCTTAGATGAAAAGTAAGTTCTAGATGGTTCCCTACCTCCAAACCTGTACGGATTAATTAAAATTATTTTCCTAAAGCTCAGTAATCATGACTCTGGATCCAATAAGATTTTTTCGCCTTTGGAGACATTCCAAAGAAGCAAAACGGAAGCAGTGATTCAGGTCAGTTACCACTGTTGCATATCTAAAGAAGAAAGCAAATCTAAATAGCGCATGTGAGTCAAGCAAAGACTTTGTTATACATACGTCAGCTGAACCTTTCAGGTCCTATAATTTTAGGATATTGTGTGTCCACTTCTGTAGTTGCGGCTGCCAAAATTTTCCAACAAATAAATATTTTTATATGCAGTTGGGGAAAAAAGTTATTAAAAAAAAGAGTAAATAGAGAGTAAAAATAATAGAAGATATAAATAGATAAACTGTAAGTGAAGTTGCATCAACAACAAACACACAGGACCTCACAGGACTCTGTGTAAACCAGGTTCCATTGACAACTTCCTTTTGTTTATCGACGACTGGAGATCAACACATTAACTCATGTTTTGGAGACTGGCACGCATTAAAATGTTTTCCACACATGCATTTATATCAGGGGTGGCAAACTCCAGGCCTCAACAGCCACAATCCTGCACAATTTAGATGTTACCCTGTTTCAACACACCTGCTGCAGATGAACAGGTCGTTCACAGGCTTCTACAGGACTTGCTGAGGGGTTGCAGATTTGAATCAGGTGTGTTGAAGCAGGGGAACATTCTCGAGGCGTGGAGTTTGCCACTCCTGATTTATATCATTAAAGAGTAAAATACATTTCTATAGTTGAGAATTATGCCATAAATTAATGTATAGAGTGAGTCACTGAGATGCTCTCTACCCCCCCCCCCCCCCCCCCCCCCCCCCCCCCCCCCACACACACACACACACAGGATTCTGTTTAGATCGTAGTTCTGTATTTCATTACGTTAGTTTTGGTTTTATTTCAGTTAGTCTGACTTTCAGACCTCCACTCTTATCAGATTCTAGAGTCTTAATTAAGTCTATCATTCTCAGACATCAGAGTAAATACTAAACTCTTTCAGATCTCTGTCGTTATGTTTTTTCAGGTATTTTGGTTTTACCAGTTTTTAGTACCTACTTGTACTTTCTAATAGTATGAGGCCATTGATTTTGTCTGAGAAAGAGTTTATTACCGTATAGATTCCACTTACTTCAGGATTTATCTCCAATCCTTGTCCTTTCAATCATGCATGTTTGTTTTTTGTGCTCCAAAACACTAGATTTTTCATGAATTAATTACTTGTTAAGTAAATTCACAAGTTTTTCAGAAGCCTGTTAATCCCCCATCAGATCAGGGTCATTAAATATTCAAGCTTTGTATAAAACACATGGATTTTGAAGATATGTAATGCATTGATGGCACTTTTAACAATAACAAAGTTACAGTGGATTTTTTGAGTCATGTGCTGTTTGGTAAAAACACCAGCAGAGGGCGACAAAGGTCCACAACTTAAAAACATTTTTTATCTTGAATCTTCTAGTTATTCAATACATTAATACAGCAGGTTGTGCAGAATTATGTTGGTTCTCTCAGATATTTTACAAATACAATCAAAAATATTTCATTTTGGTAATTTCAGCTAGATTATTAGAGTCTCTGTTATGTGGATGCATAAAAGGAGAGCAGTCATAGGCGTTATAGTACCTAACGTCATGTTTTATTAAAAAGACATAGCAAAACTATATGTTCTTTGTCTGTTGCATGATTTTTGCTGATCTTGCTTCTGTCCACAGTTGGATATAAAAACAGCCACCAGTTACAAACACTGATCTAAACTGTATGATGCTGTTACAAAATAAAATCAACAACTCTGGGCTGCAGTAGAGTGTGAGTACACCATACGTGGAGGGAAAGAGAAATCAGAGAGGAATAGAAGGAGCGACCATGTGGCAAAAGGCAAGCACCCCGAGGCTCTGCCAATAACTCCAAGTTACTTCATCAGCTAAACAAGCTGCGCTCTTGGTTCAACATGAGTTCATCTTTTGCTGTGTTTCCAGAAATTGAACCATAGATCACTAGTCAACAAAAGAAGATGAAGAGTTCTCCAAACAAAAGCAGAGGTGCACCCCCCCCCACCCCAACCTGATTACAATGGCACCTGTTCTTTTGTCTAAAACACAAAAAGCAGTTCGGTTTTAATTAAAGGTTGTCCCAGGTGAACAATAAAGCAGGATATTGCTCACGTAGTTGTCTTTTGTGGCAGCTTACGGAGGCAGCTGAAGGGGTATCCCTGAGGTCAAAGGGAGCGGTGTCAAATGTACAACTCTTGAGAGCACACAGGTGTTTATAGTATGGAAAATCACAAGGTCATCTGCATCTTTCACATTGTGTTGATGACTAAACACACATCTGCTGATGACAGGTAAAGGAGCCACGACGCAGAAGGGAAGGGCACTGTATGACGAATGGAACTGGAATGCTAATAAGATTTAGACTCAATAATGGATCAATGGGGTTCAGGTAGCATGAGTAATGCATATCTGAGATTAGTTGGTTTGTCCAGGATTCAAGGACAAAAGGTTTTCCTGCACAGCATGTTTTATACTGAGGGTTTACTTAAGTTGATGTAATTTCAAATGGCTGAGCAGGTTTAATGACTTGATGGCAGGGTGTGTTGGTACGCATCACAAGCCAGCATCAGAGTTTTCTGGATGAAGAGCAAAGGCCAATTCACATACAGCGAGGACAGCGCAGGTAACAAAAAAAAAGGATGATGTCACTTTAGCACATCCAATCAGAATGTGTGACACACAAACACAATGGATTTTGTGTGTGTCCACAGATCACAGCAAATTGATCATTCTAGAGTCTTAACTCACAGATAGCTGTTTTCACTCCCTCTCTTCTGCTGTCTCGCCTCGTCCTTGTGAATAAATGTGACGTTGGGGCTTTTCTCTAACAATCTGACAGATACATGCTGCATTCAAGTTACAGATGGAAAATCCAGAACGTAATTTTCAGTCACTCTCATGTTTTAAGTTCAACTTCCATAGCAAGTGCAACGTATGTCTTATTCCATGTCAGGACCTTAAAGTTGTGTCTTATTGCTTTGATTGAAAAGCTTCATTTATTCCAAAAAATTTGCTGTCATGATAACAAATTACAACATACTGGTTAGACTTAGAAATATTAGGTATATTCAGTCTGAGGCACTCAACTAATTAAAATGAAGAATCTCTAAAGTAATTAGAATATATTTTCAAATGAAGTAAAATTATTCAAAATTTCCAGAATGCATTAAAGACAGTGAGGCATAATGAGACTCCCATTAGACAATCATAATACTGTCTGATACCAACCGCCTGTGGTAAGTCTGATTATTGCAATGGAGCAATTATTTATTTATTTATTGCTGTTACCTTGCAGCACTACCGTGATGTACTTCAAGCTCTCACAGACCATATAATACAACACCTGTGGGGGGGTGTCCTTACCTGTCAGATCTTTGTATTCAGCCAGGTAGCCAGTGGCACGTGTTTTCTCACACTGTCATACACTTGAAGCGTGTTGTCCCGAGGGGAGTGGGATCAAGCCCGACACCTGCCATGTTCCCTGTCCTGCAGCACCTCTGGTTGCCGGTTGTTCACCTTTGCCCTCCTGTCACTAAGAGATGAAAAACAAAGAAACACACATACTCAGAAAGGAAGACGGCTTTGCTAAAATTCCAACTATTACAACACAGGACATGCTGGAGTTGAGGGACTTGGTTTGTTTATAGATTGTTTATCAATATAGTAGATGAAAATGAGGAAAAGTTTAATCTCATTCCAGTGTCGATCCATCTGCATCAATAGACTGCAACAGAATCATGGATCGTGCTAAAATGTGTCCCTGAACAGGCAAACAAGGTGGACCAGTCCAAATTTCATGCAATGCATGAAACAAGTTTTGGGTTATTTTGCCTTTGACCGATTGATTTTTCAAAGTGAGTAATCATGATTTGGATGTACTCGGAGGTGCGTGAAAGCATCTTAGCACACTCTATGGTTGTATTTTGTATGTTTTTTCACAATACGGTAGATTTTCATGTAAACCCTGAACTTTTTCTTATCCAAGTGCTTTTGTGCAAAAACCTAAAAGGAAAAAATAAAATACTGAAAACAAAAAACATTTACAAGACATGCAAAGACAAACAAATTTAAAAAATTTAAGAATTTCAAAAACCTAACCTTCCTGGTGCCAAATCGACATATTGTGGAAATTACTATATCCATATCCTTAAAGAGGCCACTTCATACACATTTCAGGACTTTGTGGTTATTGCTTAAGCATTAACCAGTAATATGAAACATTTTATATCTAAAAAACGTCAGGAAACACTTATTAAAACACTTATTAAAAGACCTTTCAATCTGTCTGCGTTAAAATTCGGGTGGTTCCGGCTCCTTCCGTCAGGCTGCTTTGTCACCAGCTCGTTTATATTCATTGTTCGAATTTGCTGGACTCTGATTGGCTAATAAACTAGCCTATGAGAGCAAAGAATACTGTTTCCTGCCCCGCTGTGCATGGCAACGTCTTGTCTTCCTGTTTGCTACGTTATGTGACAGCTTTTAAGTGAGCAACATGCTAGGAGTGGTTTCAACTGTGGGAGCTGCCGAATACTAACAAACAAAGGAGTTGTGATGAAACAGATACAGGCCGTTCGAACTTGGGAGGAAACGGGTGTTATCGCCACCTGCGTAGTTTGAGAGATTAAAACTGAAAGAGAAGTTGTTTACCTGTTGTCACACCCACTATGAAGATAAGAACACATGTGGAGCTAAAATATTCAACAGAAACCTAAAAAAAAAATGTTTTTAATGGAAGGTCCTCTTTAAAAAAGTTAATGGATCCAGACGGCAATCCAGATCACCCTTAAAATCTAATCGATTGTTCATTGGGTCATTTCTGACATTTCCTGAAAATTTCATCAAAATCGATCCATAAGTTTTTGAGTTAACCCTGCTAACAGACAGACAGACAGACGATGAAAACATTACCTGGCAGAGGTAAAAAAGCTGCAGATGGTGGTAAAACCTGCATATTCTAAAGAATTGTTAAAAGTTTTACCACCCACTTTCTTCTGCTGTTGTTAAAGCACAATTTTTCTCCCAGCATCGAATTTTGCTGAAAACAACTGTTAGAACTCTAAAATATTTGACACCCTGGGAATAAAAACCTTTTTGGCAAGCAGTAACAATGAGGATCAAAGTTACAGAAACAACAAGGTGTGCTCCAAACTGTTTAAGGTCAGTGGCTTGCCCTGGTTGTGCTACTCTGTTAGATGCCTTTGTGATTCCTCAGGTAGTTATTATTACTACTGTGTAATTACTGAGTGTAAATCATTGCTAACCACAGAAAGAAGGGTGAAAACAATGATGATGTAATGAATGCATAATGGAAGTAGCTTGTCTCCATGCTTAACTTTACTGTAATAAAGTGTTAAAGGCCTTCACTTCCAATACAGCTTGAGAGTGAAATTCTAGCTACTACGAACCCTTGAACCAGTCTAAAGTTACATGCTGTATATTGCATATACATGTGTCGGGAGGCTTTGAATATCGTTGTTGTTGTTGCACAACTCTACAAAGACAGGTTGGACTGCCAGAACATTGTGATTAAACAACATGCAAGCCTGGACCTGAGGCAAAGACAAACACTGGAGGCTTCTCACAGCACAATGTTTGGCAAAATGTAGACTTTTGAACCAAGTTACAGGAAGAAGATTTGCCATAATACTGCAAAGTTACTATGCTAATAATGTGTCAAAGCTGCTGACTCCCTGTCCACTCTGCTGCGTGACGTGGCGAAAGAAACTGTCATCCAAAGGTTTAGGTGTTAGCCTCTGTAAATATCAACCGAGTTGTGTGAGTGTGCGATAGCTTTTTGGTGCTTTACTGACTGACAGCTATTGCAGCTTACAATGAAAGCGCCATCCAAGATACTTGGAGCCAAAGGGGAGCTACATCATCTGTTTTTCTCTACAATTTTATATCTACAGCAACCCCATAGCGTTTTTACCTTAGCTGGACGAGATCAGGGATAGCCAAGGTTAGAGAACCATGACAGGATATCTTTTTGAGTCCGAGCATGATTTCAAAGGACAGAAGATAAGAGTGTAGAAACGATAGTCATTCATGTGTCTCTTGGGTTATTTGCCCTTCCATGGTCTGGTGCTCCATGCTAACAATAGCTGGGTGATAACAGACAACAAGGCTGATATTGTTTAAGTGAAACAAAGTCCGTGCAGGAAGCACTTACAGCAACTGTCAGCTAAAAAGGCTTGCTTTTATTAAATTAAGTACATAAAGGCTGGTCCATGTCACATATTTACAAAGTTTTAACACACAATGTGCTCTGTAACAAGATTTGAGAAGTTGCTAAATAGGACAGTTAAACTAACAAGCAAGCTGAAACTGTTAGCTCCTCCAAAGGAGCACTTGGACAGCAGCTAGTTTGACCAGAGGGGCACTCTGTTGCATCATATGTGTGAAGAATGGGACCTCTTCAACCTGTCTTGCCTCTCCTTTCTGCTTGAACTTAACAACATGAAGATATGTTTATATTTAGTCAAGTATTGCAACACCTCTGACTCGATGCTCCGTGCTGTTGATTGAAATGTATTTTTTCTTGTGACTACAGCGGTTTCCTAAACTCAAGGGAAGATTTCAAAGACTGGTTATCTCGTCTGCAGAATCTATTTTCACTTGTGAGTAAAATGCTATAAGACTCTTCTGCAATGTGAATACGAATACGAAGCTATTTTTTTCTTTTTTTTATGCATTTCAACATCCTGTTTGTCTTGATCACAAAAAGACAATCATATATCCGTAACATACAACTGGTACAACTGTTCAAAATCAACTGTGGTTTGAGATATATTACAAGCACATTTAGCCCAGTGTTTTAATCAATTATTCATCTAATCTTGTTGTGGTGGTTTTAGTATGTAAACAAGACTGTTAACCCTTAAGTTGGCCTTTTTCGAAAAAATTAGATCCTTCATGAATGAGTTAAATGAAGAGTCAGAGCTATAGGGTAGGGAGTAAAGGTAAAATACGATTCAGCTTTTGGATTCATTGTGTCATTGATTCATTGGTGCATTGAACACTTCGGGAATTTGGCTTTAGTATCTCACTCAATTAAGACCGAAATATTTGAAAAGCAGGATGAAATGACAGAATCTATGACAGTCATGCAGGCTGAAATAAGTTTTTTTTTTATTCGGGTGAAATGTTGAAAAACCGCAGGTTTTAAATCGTTTCAGCAAATCTTGCATGTAATTTGCATTAAGTACACTGTTGAGCCTTTTATATTATGGATATTTTGAGCTTCAACTGCATGCAGAGTTTATCAACATCAGTCCCACACAGCTGTGGGTTGTAAGCTCACTTACATGAGCATTTTTCATGACTGACAGTTCGAGGCAAGCAGTGTACAGGAATCGATGGGATTCTGAAGTTTAAGTTTGAAGGCCTGTTTCTGATGAGGCTTCCTTTTTTTGACAGGAAGAATAGCAAGGAGCAAGACTAGATATACAAAGTATGAGTCCTGGCAAGACAACCCCCCTTCTTTTGTCATAAAAAAAAATAAATAAAAATTCTGACGTAGAGCATGCAAGACAGACTGCGACACACGAACTGTTCAGAGTAAGACCGTGGGCGGACCAGCTCCTTGGGCCAAGACAAAAACACACACACACAGATGCAAAGGGATCTTCCATTATTTGGAGAGGGATTCTCACTGCTGATGAGCCAAAGTTGTGCTGTCTTTGGGATGTCGTCTCTAGGCAGAGTTTTACTCTTGGCTCCTTGGGTGGTGTGTTATTTCCATGAGGATGACTGCAAGTGACATCAGAAGTACTAAAAGTAGAAGCAGGGAGGATGGAGCTCTGGATGGGCTGCAGAATCTATACGCCTCCGGGTCTAAACAAACCCAAGAACACAACTACTGTAATGCAGCAGAAAATATGACCTTGATAGTGGGAAAAAAACAAACAGCTGTGGAGTCAATGGATGATAATTGTGCATCTTGTTACTGAGCTATTATGCTAAATATTATGCTAAAATATTGTGTTCAGTGAGAGAAAATGTTGCATAAGACACCCAAATATCAGGGAAAATTCAGTTTCAGAAAACTGTGACTTAAGGGTTCTTAAAATATTCATAAGAACAGCTGTATCTCAGAAAATGCCAATATATTGTAAAACAAAACATGAAAACCTGAATCTCCAAGGACTTATAATTAAACAGTTTTCAAATAAAATACACTTTGAAAATCTAGTGTCTCTGTGATATCTTCAGGCAGATGAGTAAAGGCATGTAATTGTGTGGATATAATGTCAGCTGTATCCCTATCAATATGTAGAGGCAACATTACACTCATTACTGAAGGAGCCATGGAGGAAAAGGAGGGCAGAGGATCATGCTGTGGACACACAGGAGGTTTTCTTAAGTACTCAATTATTGTAATAAAATGGAACAAACATTTGTACATATTTGCGAATGGACTGTTGGGTTTAGTTATTGATGGTGTTTGAAGAATCACATGTAAAACTTGGACGTATACAGCCAGGAATCAGCAAACATCTAATAGAGCCCTCAAATTAATTTAATATCAGATTTTTTTTATTTATGCAATTGCAATGTTTTAAAATCTATGCATTGCAAATATATATATATTTAATATAAATGTAGTTGCAATGGCAGCTAGTAGTGCAGCCTTGGACACTTTTGGCTGGAACATCATACCATTTCTGGGAAAAAAACAAAACCCAAATACATGTTAAGGTTGTTCTGTATGGGATTTTTGACACAGGTGATGTTTTAAGGCTGAAGCAATCCAATTTGTTCTTGACTTCACTCCAAATAGTTGTTAGCTTATCAATCCAATCCAAGTTAAAGTCTACTTCTCCAAACTGAGTTCATTCAAAGTGCCAAATACAGTAGATAAAATATTAACTGTTCATTACTTTCAAAACTTCAACAGAACTATCACTTCAAACACTATAAACTACAACAAAGCAATGTTTGGATCTTAGTTTTACAGAAATGAGCATTCAAAAACAACTAATTTGACAAAGAAAACACTGATTCATGGATTAGGTGAGCAAGATCATCAGTTTATGTCTTCATTTTTCATTGTACATTCCTACTTGATCCAAAATGCTAAAGGAATCATTTAAAAAAGTAGCTGTGTCACACTCAAGACTGCCTGAGCTAAATAAGACCAACAATTTAACTGGCAACAAAGGCCCAACAATGACATCAATGTTTGTGGCTTGACTATTCACAGAACGTATCAAATCCTTCCAGCTGACTAAAACACACAAAAAAGGATCAGCGTTTTCTACTTGAGCTGTGATGTGAAATGTGCTGCTTCAGTGTGAGCTGATGTTTGTATTGTAGTTTGAATATAAATTTGAATAAAGTTATTCATGTGAGCATTGTTGTTGCAGCCTCACTGTCCACGCTCTATCCTTGAGCCATGTCTCATTTCAGTGGAATTTACTAGAGCTGCATGACACAAATTTGGTAATCAGTTTATCACGAACCACACCAATAAGTCCCATCTACACATCTGTGGTGTGCATTATATTTAGACAAAAAGCATCTCATTGTTTGAACAAATGAAACACTAGCTAAGATGTAAATAATTAAACATGATGTGCCTGCAGTGAAATGATAACTACATCAGGTTGATTCACACCTCAGAACCACTAAACAGCAAAGAACTCACTGACAAAAAGGATTAATAGATGTTTTTGATTAACTGGAAAAGTACAGTAAAGCCTAGTTATAAAATATTCTCCAGAAGAAAGGAGGGGAAATGCACCAATATGCTTTTAAACATTGCTGATATGTTTGTTTTATGGGCTAAAACAACTACAGTTTTTTTTTTTTAAACTAGACAGAAACAGGAGTTTTAGAGTGGATTAAAACATTTTTTACTAGTTTGAACCATTGCTTGGATGGTTGGGACCTACAGATGAATCATGGGAGGTTAGAAAGGTTGCCAAAACTGGAAAGATGACAAATGTGCCATTAAAATACTGAGGAAGAGAGCAGATGATGCACATTTCATCTTATACACTCCTTTCTCACTCTGGTTCTAGCCTGTTGAGATCCCCGGGCCTTTCATCTTCTTAGTGAATATAAACAGGTAAATGTGGATTATTCTAAAGTGTTGTCCCAGATGCTCAAACCTCTGATAGGGCTTCATCAATAACACAGTGGTAGCCTATACCAAAATGAACTTGCACTCTCATTTTTCTTGCAAAGTGTATAACATATTTGAAATAAATAACTAAATACAAATACACATCCATGAGCACATCATAAACAATAATTAAGACCTTTTAAGGTGGGTTTTTGTAAAACAATGAACATTTTACCTGTTGTAGATCATTTTTCTGAGTTGTTTGGAGAAACTTTGACTAAGCTTTGACTGGATTGACACCACATGAGGGGGCCAAGATTAAAGTCCATCGCATTTGTTTTAAAACAATTTCAGTTTATGAGTTAGTGGATCTAAAACAATTGTTTGTCAAAAACACTACAAAACATGTTTACAGTCAAACAGTCAGTACTACCTCAGAGCAACCGAAGAACTTAAAGAAACTGTTTAGAACAAATAAAAAAATTCTGTATGTCAGTGAAAGGAGTAGATTTGTGGAACAACTGCAGAGACAAATTTCAATTATGTACCTCCCTCTTCCACCTTAAAACATTATATAAAACAACAATTAATAATCAATATATGAAGTCACATGGCCAGTGATTGTGTTTTCCCCCTGTTTTAATTGTTTTTGTTTGTTTGCATGTTTATTTATTTTCTCTAATTCAATGAAATTTTGCATTAAATCATAACTGAAATAAAGAATTTGTTATGAGCCTCCCTGATTTGTTTTTTTTTTTTTTGTCTTTGCTATGTACTTTTGTAGATTACGCAAGTCCATGATGCAAGTCTTTAAACAAGAGTACAATGAGAATCAGAAGGAATATCAGATACAGCATGACATACCGACAGGAATCTCCTCTGGTTCCCTTTAACTGAGCTGTAGCTAAAAAAAAAAAAAGATTAGGTAAGAACCTGCACTACCTTGTGTAGTTTTTCTCTTGTTTTTCTTTGCTATTTGTTGTCATTAATGTTGGAACTTTGTGTTGTTTGAATTTTGCATTGGGGTAGGCATTAAAATATGTTTGTACTTCTGCCTAACCCCTTTCAAGCATGTCACTGAAGGAGAAAAGTTTTCTATTTTTTTTCTTATTACAACGGTTGAACTGAAATGTAACATGTTTGAAACAAACTGAATAACAGTACTTGTACTGTTTAATAAGCATGTACATGTCAAAAAAGAATCATTACAAATGTTTTTGTATTGAATTTTAACATTATTTGTAAATAGTGTCAGAATGAAAAGATGCTAACTTCAACACTTTCTGTGCTTGGGGCTCTTCCAGCAGGAATATTGTATTCACATGAAGATAACCATGTTATGGGAAATAAACAGCAGTTTAAATTCATAAATTAGTTTTTGAATGTCATTGGAGTTGTTTTTCGATGACAGAACTGGCCCTACTGAGACTCATCCTGCTCAGCAAACCAATGTGACCTAATCTCCATTTCTCCAAACTGAAGTAGTTCAAAAGAAGATCTACAACAGCTTAGATGTTACTTGTTTTAGACCTTTCAACAGAACCTTCTTTCAGAAGATCAGACCCCATTAATGCCTAATTTGTAAAACCCTTCAGGTCATCTCAATAAGATGTAGATACATTTCAGAAATAAGCTCATAATGTAATTCCAAGCCTTCTCCTTTTAAGCAAATCTACTTATTTGTTTCTGTAACCATGAGAAAGAACATCTTCGTGAGTCACCAGTGAGGTAGAAAGCAACTCTGATATTCCAGATTGGAGGAAATTTATACTAATCCTGAAAACCAAACCCACTTGGTTTTGAGCTGCAGACGTGTAAAAGCACAAAACTTCTCTGAAAGTGAGACTGTAAGCTGTTGAGAACTTTAGCCAGGAGCTTAGATGTAGATTAATCAGTTGCTTTCCCCGGGGTTACTTCCAGTGGTTTAATCAGTTAAACTGTTTGCCTTTTTAAATTTGTCACGCAGCGCTTGGAGTTGGAATGATAATGATAGTTTATGAGAGCCTGTGCCATGAGGGGAAGGGGGGGGGGGGGGGGGGGGGGGGGGGGGGGGGGGGGGGGGGGGGGGTGTTAGGAGGTCAGGTTGAGTAACAACTCAGCTGGAACTGGAAGCACCACAGTCATTTTCAAGGACAAGAAGCAGCCAGTTTGCTGTCTGATAACTTGGATGTCATTTCTGCACAAAACTTTTCTTTTGCCTTGTCTAATATGGAAGCTTGTGTTAATAACTATTTTGTAATAAATTATGTATGTAATTGGTGGAGTATTGTTGATTTGTTGTTGTTTTGGACAGTTAATCTATTTTTGATGCATTATCTGTTTATGCCAGCTGTGGCACTGTATTTATCCTTGGGGCTTAGAGCAGCAGGTTAATTAAAGCTTATCAATGTTAGATTTTTTTTTTGTTTTGCTTTTTTTTTTTACCTAATTACATGACAACGTCCTGAAGGAGGAGCTCTGCATTACTGCTCAGGAGCTGATCCAGCTGTTGAACCAATTTCAAGATATTTACGAGAAAACAGCAGCACCAGTTTGATTAACCACCTACAAAATAAAGGTTTTATATTCTTAACATCCAAGAGAAAAAAAAGGTGCCTCATATTTTGTACTTTGTATATTTTAAATACAATTCAAATGTGATTTAAACAGCTTATTAAAATTTCTATCCACACATTTGTCGAGGTACTTTCAAGTTAATGCTTTTATTTTGATAGTTCCCAGAGGAAACAACGTTGCGTAGTTTCGCGGACTTGATAACACGGTCCCTCCTTGTAGTCTACAGAATGCAAATAACTGAGCAACTCCCGCAAGTCTCAGATTGGTTAAGTGAACGGAGCGCGAGGTGCAGCGTGAGAGGAGAACACAGTATGCTACTAGTCGACAGCAGCTGTTTCACTGCAAACCAAAACAAAACATGAACGAAGAGAGTTTTCTTTGAATCCCAACAGTTTTTTTCTTCAAATTATTTGTTACCTCGAACCTCCAACTCACATCTTTAACTCTGTCCACGGACAGACATCATTCATCATCATCATCATCATCATCATCACACGACCGGAGAGAAACCTGCCCGCGCGCGTCGGAATAATTGCAGTAAAGTATTTTCTGTGCATACCTGGAGAGGACAAGACGAGGTGGGGAGTACAAGACGTAAAAGAAGAAGTTTTCTGGCGTCTACTTGTTTTTAACGGAGCCCGCTGGCTGACAGAAGAGACGGCAGCTCCCCGCATTTAATAATGGACCGAGCATGCTGACATTTGGACTACCATCCTGCTTTCCCCATCACTTTTAGTCGGTAAGTTAGGCTACTTAACATACACACGAATCCGTCACCAAAATATTGCATTTATTATGTGTTTCTTGACTTTCCTCTCGTGCTTGTGAGGGTTGCAGAAGTGTTATGCCGCAGTTCTCCTAATTTCCCCACGTTTATCTGTTTGTTTTGACAGCAAACGGATGTAATAGCCTATTAATAGAGAATGGTTGAATTTGACAGTAGCTAGGCTAAACCAACATACCAGTGAGTTTTCCTGGGGGGAGGAAGGGAGGGGGGCTTCATTACCTCCAGCACACCTGGCTGTCTGCCACACACAGTTACAGTATTCCCACCGTGCCGCGCTGCCTTCTGGAAAACTGATGTTCCGACACCATGAATCTTATTAAACACTCCAAAATCTGTCAAAAAAAGTTCGTTTTAACTTCTCGCTTATCCTAAGACTGAATTTAAACACTCACGCGCACACTCTGCAGCTAAAACAACAACAACAAAAAAATCCGAGGTCACTACTCTCTATCCAGTCCGAATATGTCCAGACTTCAGGCTAATTAGTTTCATTAGTTACAGGTGTGATTGGATGTGCTTGCGTCACAGCTTGAACCGTAACTCAGCCAATCAGGAGGCCGGATTTGTTAGCCGCTTGTGTCCCCCTGCTACACTGTAAATCTAATTCACTTAAATAAAACTGCATTTATACTCAATTTATAGCTGGCTGTATTATTTCACTCAATTATTAGATGAGCTTTTTGCTCGATTTAAGTCCAAGTTAATGAGGAAGGTGCTGTCTAATTTAGTTGTGGATCCCATAATTGAATCTGGACCCTCATTTTTTGCTTGAATGGTTAATGGCCAAATAGCTTAGGTGTCTAACTGCCAGAATGTATATATGCCTGAATTGTTTTGGAAAAAAAGAGGGAAGGTTTTAGTCGAGTCTGCTCACGTGCACAGTGCTGCTTTTTTCATGTGATCAACTGTTTTAAGTTTGCAGATAAATATTTGCAGACCTGCTTTAGAGGATTTATGAAAATGATTCTCCAGCTGTGGGAAAAAAGCAGGTATGAAGACTATGTTGTGTAAATCAGGTGGTTCGGTGGTGATAAGGAACTTAATGTGCGAACTGCTGGCAGAGGTGGTGAATGCAATTTTGTGTTTGACCAGGTGTTATAATGTGCAAAAGTAGCCAAGGGAAATTGGCCTGAGCGTGCAGATTTGCCGCTCAGGGGTAGAGCTTCAGGCCAGGGGTAGAGTGGGGTGGGGGGATTTAACACTATCAAAACTACATGTTCAGGCAGAGAAATCCTGCAAATGCATCCCAGCACCCCAAAGAGATTCTCAGCTGAATTAGACCACAAGATATTGAATCAATCACTAAAATAAATCCGGGTGGCACTGAGGGGCCTACGGAGTTGAACTTTCTCTTGCCCCTTGAGGGGGCGGATGTCATAATTATCATTTCTCCTGGACTGCAGCGCAGGGCCGCAGGCGCTGGCAGGAGCTCTGCAGCTTCGTGGGTGTAGTGGTGGTGTTGACTTTGTAGGGCAAGCCACATCACTTCCAATTCAGAGGGAAAGAATACAAAAAAGCGACAAGTCCCCCCTGTGGTAATTGGTGCCTGGGAACCTCAGTGAAAAGGGAGTGCGTGGAAACACACACTGAAGAGGCCGAGTGCAGAGGTGGCTGTGATGGTGGAGTCTGATTCTCGATCTCATATAGCGCTGAAATGAAACAACCACTTTTGCAGGATGCCACAAGTCTCACCATCTCTCAATCTTTTCAATTTTTTTAATCTGCAAAATCAGTCTGACTATAGAAGCGCTGTTCGTTGACCTCAGAGTGGATATGGGTTAAAAAAAGGAGAAGACTGTGACTTTAAGGCAGGACATTGGTCAATTTACCCTCACAAGTCAGTGTAAATTGACTCAAATAACTCCACAGAGCTTCTTGTGAAACACACTTTCCAAGTATTTGAGATGATTTGAATTGTATCATTAAAATTAGCTCCTGCCTGTTTGTGCGGAGTCACTCTGCTATTGTATGTGTCGTCCAGGAGTGTGTTGTATCTAACACCTGCGAGAAAATAGCCCTCTTTCACTACCGGCGCTTCTTGCTATAAACCTCTCTTTTAAAGAGGAATATAGGAGGCTGGAGCTCCAGGCCAGTCATCTTTTATTGGAGTCTGGTGAGTCAATAGAGTCCTTACAGGGCTCCTCATTATGGGTTTTCCACTTGGAGTACTAATGACGTGTAGTTTGACTTAAAAAAAAAAAAAAGCTTAAGTCCACTAAAAAAATCCACTCAAATTGTGGATCTTTTTAAAAGTTAATTAGAAAGGGGCGTTTTATAGATGCAGGTGTTGTGTTGCCTCTGTGTCCATGATGCTGGAAGGAAAAGTAGTTCATGCAGTATGATGAGCTGTGCTTGTGAAAACGCTCAGCGAGCACATTATTTAGGACGATAAACACTCGACTGGCTTTGTTTGAAGTCTGTGGCGTCGTCATCAACAGACAAACATTTTTACGAATCTTGTTATGTGTAAATTGGGCTAATCTGCAGCCAGCTGTTATGGTTCCAAGAATTTGAAAGCACAGCACTAATCTATTTCAACTACAAACACGGACTAGCAGGTGATGTCGTTATTTCTTTTTTGCCGTATTTGAAGCATCTGTCTTGAGTTTTAACTGGAGCTTTGAATAAAGTCCAGCAACTTTAATTGCCCTCTGTGGCATTCGTACTTAATTGGTCTTCAAAGGTCTTGTTCAGGAGGACAGCACAGGTCACTTCAAGCTTCCACACATGTTAAGTCATCAGGCACTTAATTAAGTCAGCCACAGTACCTGAGTTTTAATAAAAATACAAACTGGACAAGCAGATAATTTCAGCAAAATTATTCGAAATTACAATATGTTTTGAGAAAATATGAATTTGTGAGTAATTGGTTAATCAAATTGGATAAACACGTATTCCGGGGGTAAGTGTGCTGCTCACCCATGGCTACAGGTTCTGCTATGTAATCCTTTCAAAATAAAACTACAGTGGCACAAACGTGGGATTCCATAAAGGTTTTTTTGAGCATGTAATGTGCTAAAAAACAAAAGCACCATGGTGATTAGAAATCCACTTGGTGTCTTACTGCCACCCAATGTTCATGTTGGCCGGATGTTACTGCCAGGTGGGGGAAAAAAAAGACACCTGCTCATCAGAACAGACATTACTTATTCCAATTTAAATATTTGAATCTGATCCTTCAAATAGTTACTGTCACACCTTTATTTTAAGACTTATGGGTGTTTTTAATTTCTTGGAGAAAGCTATTTTTGAAATTCAGTGAAAATTTTTTCCAGTTGTCTGCCTCAGACTGGCCATTCTGGTCAGTCTTGCTAGTTCAGCGGCTGTGGACTGAATTCCCTTGGATTTGGAACTCGCATTGGGTGGAGTTTTTTCAGTCCTACTGGCTCTGCATCATAAAGCAACCTGTGCTGAACCTAGAGTGACACAAGAATGAATTATGCCTGCGTCTGGTGAATAAATAGTCAAAGGGCAGAGCGGTGAAAGAATCAGAATAAGGGCTCTGCATGATCCAAGGCAATATTACCTATCTGAGGTAGAACTTGCTGGTGCGTCAGTCCCAAACAATAATAGGCAGTTCGTGACACAGTGCTTATCTCTTGACCTCTTATTATTTTTTGCGACAAGGGACATAGGGATTGAGAATATAGTTTTTGAAGGCAAAGCTGGAATGCAGTGTGCAGCATCTTTAGGAAACGATAGTTCAAACGTCTGCAGTTAGACAATGACAGCGATATTAACTCATGCTAGTGCCTATAGCATGTCCAATTTATATTTAGCTTTACTAACTATCACACTAACAGCAACTCATGAAGTTGTTTCATCTTATTAAAGTCACTTGTAGCTTATAGAAGTTTGCCCAATTATTTATCTCAGCAGGACTCTGTTGAAGAGCTGTGAGCAAACGCTTTGGCACAATTAGCACCTGCTGATTTAAAGACGTTACAAAGAAACAGCACCTGACAGCCTAACCTGTCATTAAAACACTCCAATCGTTAAGTGTGTGACTTTCATTTGATTTATTAGCAGTCACAGTGGGGAGAAAACAGAAATATGGCAGTTCAAACTGGAATCAAGAGTTGGGAATTTTGATTATATCAAAAGGAAAAATATTTTTTAAGTAGACAAAATTGTCTTCAAGTTTTTATTTAATGTATAAAAACATGTTGAATGACGTGAGACTTATATCCTTAATTTGGTGGTTAATCAAAAGAACAATAATCTTTTTTGCTACGATTTTCTTATTAACTGACATTAGCTACGTTTACATGGGCACATTTAATCGGAATAAACGCCCAATCGGATAAAAAATACATCATGTAAACATGTCAATCAGAATGTTTTGATCCGATGCAGCCTGATCCGAAAGAAATTTACTTCCAATCGAGAGGGGTGGTTTTGTCCGATCTTCATTCGGATAGACGTGCATGTATACACCCATTCGGAAAGAAAGGGTGAAAAGAGCCCTTTGCGCATGCGTACAACTTCAACGTGACGTCTTTCCGCTTTCGCAGACCCAAGTAGAAAACATGGCGGGAGGTAAACAGAAGTGGTCTGCTGGTGCAGTCATCCTGTCATCCTGCTCTCCTCTCCTGTGGTGGAGGAGCAGTAGCAATATGTATTCAGCCTCTAGCTTGGTTAATGCGACCAGTAAAAACCCAAACATAAAGGTAATCACCCGCAGAGGGTCCATATTGGGGATAACGTGAGTCAGATCGAGCACACGATGGGGCGGGAAAGACGTGCAGAAAGGACGGAGTTTGTTTACTTTTTTTTTCTTCCCCCGGAAAGACAACTCGCTGTGCGCATGCTCAACTCATTTAACCTGATTGAGTGCTTGGTGCATGTGTACTCATGGCATGATCAGATCATTTCAGTTAGTGTCCATGTGAACAGGGATTTTGGAATTCCGATCGACCAAGATTTTAATCAGATTGGGGAAATTTGGCGCATGTAAACGTAGCTATGGTTGTTGACCACCTCTAAAGAACATAAGTCAATCTTAAAAATGTGGATGATATTGGGCACCCATCCAGACTGTTGCTACAGAGTTATTATGCCACTTATTTTTATCACTTCTTTGACTCGTCGTTCTGAGAAAGCCACCTTTTTTTAATCAAATATTCTGAAGACATTCACCTCCACTTTCCTGGTCCAGCCGGTGAGTCACTCCAGAGTAGAAAAGTGTTGCTTTTTTTAAAGGGACAGCAATGTGGGCGACGGTATATACACGCATCTGTTGGGTGCAGATGGGTCTCCTTACAAAACGTACCTTGATGTCACTGTACGCCGGTGTAATCTGCCTGCTCATTTCTGGAGAACTAATTACTGCGCATTAGTTAAACAGACCATTTGAAATGCAAGCCAGCTAAATCACACATGCCAGGGGAGGCAAGCCATACCCCCCCCCCCCCCCCCACACACACACACAAACACACACACACACACACACACACACACCCCTTCCTTTTCTTTGAAAATCTTGTGCTTCTATTATTAGTTCTATCATGCATATGTTCTCCATTAGAATTAAGGCCCACCAGCAGAAAACCATAAGTCAGAAGACTCTGCATAATAAAAGGCAGATGAAATGAGTTTGTACTGATTTGCACGCACATAGATTAAATGATCAGCTGCCAGAACTACAGTGTCGAGAAAAAGTATTTGCCCCTTTGAGATTTCTGTTTTTGTTTTTGGAACCATTTCAATATTTCAGAGTCAAAATGTTTCAGAGGGAAGACAGTCATGCTGCTGTTATGTTCTTAGTTCTAGCTTATTTTTCCTGCTCTTTTCTATGTCCATGAGACGCTCTCCCATATATATCTATACATCAGTAGCTAAGTTCCTGTGAAGATCCACAATTAATAGAATGCTACTGAGGGATGGGGTCATAGCCATGCCATTGCATGCAGACTCCAAGTGAAGATGCCAATACGCTTTACCCAAGACAATGACATGTTGCCACCTGTATAAAAACCACCAAGACCTCAAATCCTAATGGACAACCCACAGGCTCTTTAGCATGCCCTTGAAGATCTTGTCAATACCCTGTAAATCTCACTACAACTTCCACCACCCAACTCAGAGGAAGAACATTGGGTTGACATTTTTAGTTCAAGGTTGGAAAATCTTGTAAATTCTTGAAATGTCTTTTAGACTGGTAAATGACATTCATATGGTTAGATCTTCCGACATCACTGAGTTTATTCTGTCATACTTCTTGTTAAAATCCGTCCATCAACATTAGGGCTGTCAATACAAAATGCCGAGGTCATAAAAATTCTTAGCTTACAAAGAGTCTTTGAAAGATCAAGCAAAAACTGAGAATTCTGCAATAATAGCAGGATATGTGACACATGTTCAAACTTAGGGTGCGACTTTTATCTGTCTTAAATGAGTTGGACTGATGATCAGATCTGTGGACAACAAATCTATCATTCTTACTATAACAGAAAGACATTTTATGCTTCTGCTTTATGGTCTGTTAATGACTCATTACACTCATGACTTATACATAATTGACTTTGACAGAGACGAGCGCAAAACACGACTACAGCTGTGTTCACGTGCTGCTGATTGGACACTACACTCGTGTCGTTGTTATACTCTGTCTACACTGTGTGCCTTTTTTTCTGTGTCAGTATCCTGCTAAAATACAAGAAGATGATATAAATACGTTTCACTGCTGCAGGGCTTTGACCATCATGTGCGTGAAGCGTGCCAAATCAATGAGTATCAAGGGCGTACGTGCTCTCTGGTATGGATTGTGAGTGTCACCATCACTCAGCAGTTTGTCAGACTGTTGCGGAGTCCAATTCATATTGAAAACAGAATAGAATTAAACAGGTTAGCAGAGGCTGTGCATCTTTCCTTTAGAGCATTAGTAAAGTATCAGCAAACATATAATCACAGCCTAACACTCCATCACTAGCATGTGCCTTTGACCATGACTCTATCAGGGACCAAAGTTTGTCCGTGGTCTGTGTCATTGGACTTCATGAAGAGGTCTCCCTAAAGTCTGATGATGTGAGAATCAAGTTTACAGTCAGCTTAAATGAAGTGTGAATGGGCTTTTATAGATTTGTAAAGGAGTAAAACCTCTCGCCCGTTTTATGGCAGTTGTGCAGGCTCGGCGTGTGAACAATATTCTACAGAGTCTCCTTGTATTTCCCTCCTTGAGCCTCCACTAACTTTTGATGTTGGACGATGAGTCGAACTCACACACGAGCTGAGATCTCTCAGAACTACGCCCGATACCTAATTGAATTGTGTGAACAGTGAGCTACACATACTCGAATCTGTACGAGGGAGTGCGATTGAAGACCAGCATTGGGAAAAACGTTTCATCTCCTCTGCCCGTCACACCGAGTTCCATGCAACATTGATTGCTTGAAAAATGGATCAGTTAAAGAAGTCTGTTTGAAATATAGAAGACAGAGTGCAGCAGCCTATTCTCTTCCACCCCTCTCCTCTGCAGCGTTATCACGCTGATAACATCTGTTAATAGTCTTTTTTTTTCTATATTTCATATTGTCCTGCAGGCCACCAGGTTACAGCAGTACAGTAGGTATTTTGGACACCGTGACCACCTGCAGACTCCTGAATAAAGATAAACAGTAGAGAAGGAAATGGGCAGAGATGTTCTGGAGGCCAGTTTCACAGTTAATGTCTGAATGTTTTGCTCTGAATAAACAACACATATTTAATAGGTTTGACAAATTAGAATTTCTCTTTTTTTTCATCCATAAACATTAGCAGTTGGGACCTGATAGACAATCAGGAGTTTATGCATGCTGAAGATTGCCTGCTGGGATTTCTGGAAGACTTTATAAAACTAAGATGCAACTGTTTTTTTCCTCATGTTTTTGTTGATCATCTGTCATATTTCTTTTTATATTTAGTTCTTCAGATATTCTTGAGTTTTCTGATACAAATCTTTAAATCCACAGCAATTACCAAAAGTAGACAATTCTTATAGTTTATAATCTGAGAAATACTCCATACTTCACCATTCCCTACCTACTAATCCAGGTTTTGTAAATGATCTCTAATGAATTTGTTTCTGAGGGACTTTTCACTGTGCTGGTATCCCACTTGTACTGCTTTTCAGGGCACAGAACGTCCCTGGAGGCAAGAACATGCAACTAATTACTCTGGTGTGTTTCGTCTGATGTTGTGCTGATTCTCTGTAGAACTGAGGGAGGGAGGGCAGTCTGGAGAAATTATTAGTACATCCAGTTATACCAAATGCTGCATATAGCGCACTGCAGGCAAGTAATCAATAACATTTATAGTGATTTATTCATTGTATTTCAGTAAGAGCTTTTGTGTTCGAGAGGCTTTATGGGAAAAGGGTTTTTATATTATTTCTAATTATCTACAACAGCCAAAACATACCGCTTCTTTGGTCCTGGGAGACAAGTGCATGCATAGATCAGATGTGTCTGGAATGCGTTGTGTAACTTCGCAGTTTGTCTGAGTACTGATGACTTGGTTTTAATCAATAGTTTTAACTTCATGATTGTGTTGAGGCTTAGGGAGAAGAAGTAAATGAAGTCAGAGATGAGAAAACATCAAATTCAGTCTTAATCTGGGGCAGTTTTGAGTGCATTTCACTTCTAGTCCCTAATCCAACATATATTGCCTGTAGGCCAAAGGCAAGTGCGCCCACGCCTTATTGACTCTCAGGGGAGGAAGTTTTGCCGGAACTTTGATTCAAAAACAGAGAGTTGAGCTTCACAGATGCATCATGAGTCAGAGGATTCCTTCTCTGACAAACCCAAGCTGTAATTGGTTAAACCAGGCTTGCCCAGTCCTGCTTGAATGAATCAAATCTGATTTGTTAACATGAAAAACTGTCATCCCTCCACATTTTACCTCTTTGAAGAACTCAGTTATCAGCGAATATCTACATGATCCTTGATCTCAGGGAGATTCTCCACTTCTTCGCCAGTCCCCAGTGGGTGATTTCGCCTTTGATCCATTGTGATGTTAGTCTGCTTGTTTTATTGGATATAGATGTGGTGCTGAGGCTCCTCATTATTAAAATCACTTAGCGTTATTTCCTTTGTCACTAAATTTAAACTCTTTTCACAGAAAGGGTTGGAACTGTCTTCATTAGAGCTTATTTTTAGTGGGCATGCTGCATGTGTGTCCTTGTGTAGGAAATCAGATTGATCAAGGAAGACTTGGCTCGAGTTTGTGGGTAAAAATCCGATGCTCCTCATCAGTTACATAGAATATGGTCTAAAATGTTGCTTCGACATCGACTGGATCGAGTTTTACATAGCGTGACTCACACCGAGAACGTCTTAAATCAGATGAGTCAGCAGGTATAAAGGGCAGAGAAATCAGTCAAGTGAGAGTCTTTTTTTTTTTAAAAGTAGCAGGATCTCACTGTGAGTCAGTGGAAAGATACAGTCTCATGTCTCATGTGGTGAGAATGTATGTCTCCTTGGGAATGTATATAGAAACTCGCAAAACAGGCACAAAACCACATTGTTAAAAAATCACCGAGCTGCATATGGTGCAAGTATAATTCCAAACTAAGTTCTGTATGTAGAAGACATGGTGCTTTGATGTATTTTTCATGTATTTGCTTTATATAAAGATGATTCTGTGTTGCAAAAATGTCGCCATCCATGATGAACTTGTATCCCTTCATGCATATAATTTCCTCATAAAAGTACCAAAGGATTGTAACTCAGGGTTTATTGTATTGTTGTTGCTGAATGTCAATTGATTTGCTTTTTTAAAAACTTCTAAAACAAGTACACTCAATGTTTTTTTTTCTCCCCCCCCACCCTCACCTGTCTTCACAGATATCTCTGACCAAAATGCAGCTCTGTGTAATTTTCATCGGCTTGTTTCTCACAGCGGCTCAGTCCCAAGATATCCACCCCTTACAGCCATCATCCTCCATTAGTGAGTCTTGTGACTCCCTGTGCTCCTGCGAGGCGAAAGATGGCATCCTTCATCTCAACTGCGAGCAGAGAAACATCAGCAAAATCTCCCAAATCAGAATCCCGTCAGGTGTCCCCTTTCATCTAAACCTTTACAAGAATGACTTGGTGGAGCTGCGTGCTGAGGAAATGGAGGGGCTTAGGAATGCCCTTTCGCTGCACATCGGGGGTAATAGCATCCAAGAGCTGGAGCCCGGTGTCTTTAGCACTCTCGGTTCACTGAAAAAGCTCCACATAAATAGCAATTTTCTTGTCACACTGAAAGAGGACACTTTTCAAGGCCTGGGGAATTTGGAGTTTCTGCAGGCAGACACAAACTTCATTCGAGTCATCGAACCGGGCGCCTTCAACAAACTGAGCCGCCTTAAAGTCTTGATCCTCAACGACAACTCCATAGAGTTTTTACCCAGCAATATTTTCCGGTTTGTGCCCCTCACACACCTGGACCTGAGAGGAAACGCGCTCCAGACGCTACCTTATGTGGGCTTTCTGGAGCACATAGGGAGGATAATGGAGCTTCTCCTGGACGACAATCAGTGGGTCTGTGACTGTGATATTTTGCATTTGAAAATTTGGATGGAGAACATGAGGGCCCAGTCGGTCATAGGGGATGTGGTCTGCAGCTCGCCCCAGCACCTCAAAGGAACCATTTTGGCTAAAGTCAAGCGGGATATTCTTTGCCCCTCCCACGCAGACATTAACCTGGAGGAACCATCAAAGTCACTGGATATGGTCGTTACTCAGATTCCCAAGCTGATTAATGTTGAAAATGATGCCAGGGGGCCAACTCCCTCTTACAACTCCGGCAGCCCCTGCATGGAGCACTGCTCCTGCCACAACCACCCCGTGGCTGGGTTTCTGATGCACTGCCAAGACCGAGGGGTTCAGAAGGTATCCGATATCGGAATAATTCAAGAAAGCCCCACCCAACTTGTCATGACAGGAAATATGATTCAGAAACTCATGAAATATGATTTTGTCACTTACGACAGCTTGGAACTACTCAATTTGGCAAACAACCGAATCGATTACATCGACAATGAAACTTTCCTCAGCCTGAGTCATTTAAAAAAACTGTATCTGAATGGCAACAGAATAGAAAAACTCTTCTCCACCATGTTTGTGGGACTCCACAACCTTGAATCTCTGTATCTGGAATACAACCTTATCAAAGAGATTGCTCCGGGCACGTTTAATCCCCTGCCAAACCTAAAGCTGTTGTCATTAAATAACAACCTGCTGAGCTCTCTTCCGGCACAGATATTCCGCAATGTGCCCCTCACCAAATTAAACCTGAGAAAAAACCTGCTTATGCACCTGCCAGTGAGCAACGTGCTGGATCAACTCGACTCGCTGGAGCAGATTTATTTAGAGGATAACCCCTGGGACTGCAGCTGTGACTTGCTCAGCCTTAAACAATGGGTGGAGAAGCTGAGGAAGGATGCAGTGGTGGGCTCTATTTTGTGCCGCACACCCAAAAAAGTGATGCAGTCTGAGCTCAGAAGCCTTCATCATGAGACGCTATGTCCCGGTTTAGGGACCTACCACCCTCTGTCTCCAGGTGGAGAGGAGAGTGTGACAGCCACGTTAGAACCTGGTGACAAAAGCTTCTTCATCTCACTCACTGACACCATCCCTCTCTCTGTGCTCATATTGAGTCTTCTTATTTTCATCCTCATGATTATATTTTGCTCTGCTGGATTGGTGGTGTTTGTTGTGCACCGACGGCGGAGGAAGGCAAAGAAAAAGGCAGCAGAGGATCCGCCGCGAGAGAACGCCACGAGCAGTTCCCCCATTCATCTACACTACAGCATGTATGGGCAGAAAACGACACACCACACTGTGACACAAAGAACCGGATCTGCTACGCTGTATGACGACAGGTCCCACAGCCCTATTGTGCAGATCTGTCGCAACCCCACCTACTGCTCCCAGCACAAGGGCCACGACATGGGTCTGGATTACAGCTTGGAGGATCCCAGCACCAAGCATCCCCTGTGCCGGAGTCTCATGGAGAAGGAGAACACCTCCCCTCTCACGGGAAGCTTAAAGTTCAATCCAATACCTGAAGAGTGCCCCGCAGAGTTCATCACCCTCGGGACCCCCAGCTCCCTATACAGGAACATTCTGGAGAGGGAAAAAGAGCTGCAGCAGCAGCTGGGAATAACAGAGTACTTCAGGAAAAACCTGCCCCAGCTTCAGCCTGCTGTAGACCTGCAGGTCCCCGGGCACCAGGAGGAGCTGAAGCTCATGGAGACAATAATGTACACAAGACCACGCAAGGTCATGCTGGAGCAAACTAAAAACGAGTACTTTGAGCTCAAAGCTAACCTCCACACTGAACCGGACTACCTGGAGGTTCTTGAACACCAGACTGCATTTAACTGAGCTAAAGTAGGAAAAAAAAGACATTTCTCATCATTTATCAAGTGCCTTGCTCTGTTTGCCCTCTTGTACTTTCCACAGTGTGAAATGTAGAAAAAATATAAATATCATATATATTGTGGGCACATCTTTTTAACAGTAGCACAGAATGTAACTGGTTTGTCACTTTTCATCTGTCGACAGCCACGTTACGTAGCTGGTAAGAAGGTGTTGTATTTTCAGCCAAAAAAAAAAAGATTCAGAAGAAGCTGTTGCTGTCTTGTCGAGCTGGCTTGGGTTGAAACCCGCTGTAAAATCCACTCAATCAGCTTTTTACATGTGATTAAATTTTCATGGTGTTAAAGCAGCCAAGTGAATTGATCCATGCACACACACACACACACACACACACACACACACCAACTTCCTCACAGGATAAAGCAGCTGTTTGGAAAGGAATTGAGTGAATTTCAATCAGTACTTGACCCAGAATTGTGCTTAATCAGTTCATCCTGATTCTGGCCGTGACCTGATTACACCCCCTGTCAACCCCCAGGAGCGGCAGCTTTAACGCTGGAACCGAAATGCTCATTGTGCTGTAGAGTCAGCAAATTGTACAAGCAAATGTACGTTAAAAAAAAAAAAGCGATAGGAGTGCGGTTCCCCTGATGTCCTCCTGACAGACGATTGATCCAGCACACTGCAGAGCTGCAGTCAGAGGAATTTTATTTTTATACAAGCTGGTTATATTCACATGAAAGATGTATTTTCAGTTTTTTTTCCTTTCTTTCTGTCAGAAAGTAGAGCACTTAGAGTGCAGTATATACACAACATATTAAGATGCATTGCACTGTTGAAATGCCATAAGATGGTGCATGACAATCAACAAGAGTCCTGCTGATATGTTTGATTTTTTTGTTTGTTTTACTTCTGCTTGAAGAAATGAGCCACTGATGCACCTGGTCATGTGTGTGTTTTATGCCATTTTTTTTATGTTGGAAAAAATGAAACAACATTCAGGAACATGCGCCCCCCCCCCTTGAAACGACTCATGGCGGGGGCCCATTTTATCAGACACATGACGATCCAAACAAGAAGCTTCGAACGATGGCCTCTCCGCTTCTTATGTCGAAGGCACGAGATGGCTGGACACGGACTTCTGCAACATGGACATGGTTCGTCACTGTTCGTGCTAAACACTCGGAAACATATAAGCACACACTCTGTAGCTTTTCTACTTAACTAGATTGAATTATTTATTCTGTATATTTTGTATATAAATTCTATGATATCTTTGGGTTTTGTGTGCCTTCAGTGCTGTACAGAATCTAAACAGAAGTTGTAACTGAAACAGGAAATTAAAGAGTTGCAATATGATGTGAATTTTGGAAGTAATTTCCACGTTACCAAGACATTTCAACCTGCTGCTTCTCAGCAGTGCACCGCTTCTGGACTAATTAACAAACGAGGTACCTGCAACTGAAAAAGAAAGGCTGTTTCTCTTGACGTGTTATCTGCCCTCCACAGTGTTGATGTATATTTACGTGGACGAGCGTGTTTAAACACCATTTGGTCTAGTTCCTGCTGAGTGAATAATTTGACCCCCCGCCAATGGCCCATACTTGGTCCTTAATCACACAACGGTAGCTTCAAGCTCTTCTCCGTCCGTGCGTTTCCTCAACGACTCTTTAAATCCCCTTTCTTTCTGAGGAGAAAACACAGCAGATGTTTCTTGGCTCTATATATTACAATAATAGCTGAATATATAAAAAAAGACATTCTGCTTCTCACAGTCTCTCTGCTTGATGACAGTCTGGCATCTAAAATCTGAAATATCAGAAATCCCATCTGCACGGAAGGGAAATACACAAATAACTTTATATATTCTCATGCAAACACATTGTTTAAAGATCCACTCCAATGAAAATCATGTTTTTTTGTGTTGGCATCATGTTCTTGTGACATTTTTCTGATGCTACAGGACCTTAAGAAAATTAAACTCAAAATTGTATTTCTGACTACTTCTGCATTTAAATCGCTGTGAATTAGTAGCAGTCTAAAAAATGCTGAATTGGTGACGTAGAAAAGTCAATGGGGGGGCACCAACTATACTAGCTGTAAGCTAGCAGTACAGTTAGTATAAACAAAGAGCTCTCAGCAATGGGGAGGGGTGGGGGGATTTTGGGGTAAAAATGCCATAATGATAATTTAAAGACCACTGAGATGCTTTCTAATACCTCCAAAGATGATCAGACTGGGTCTTTAACGTAAATGAACAAGCACAAAACATTTCTGGAAACTGATCCAGTGAGATTTCTATGCAAATCAACACCAAACAGATCCTAAAGCACATCAAGTTATGAAAACATTGAACTGTAGATGATTTCCCAAAAACCCTGAAGGGTCCAGATATTTAATCAGAACCAGTAAAATCTTACTTGGGGTTCTACAAAGTCCTCTGTATTTAATGTTCACCGGTCTCAGACGTTTGGACCTAATTTGGGCCCCTTACTGCATCAGGAAGGGTTTTATAGACCAGATGTGGTTCCAAAAGTTATGAGCCTGATCGAAGTTATAGGCCACTTTAATAATCCTGCATCAGTCTTTGCTTAGTTTAAAATTTGGGCTTAGTTTCGGCAGCTTTTCAGAGTCATAACAGGGTCATAAAGAAACCACAGACGTGGGTCTTATTTGGTGTCTGAATAATGACCCATTACTTTTTTCTACCTCGTTTTTGTCAGCTGCAGCACAGTCAGTGGAAAAATGACTCTCCTCATGAAATGCTGTCACATAATATGTCTTTATGTGCCGTCAGCACAGTTCTCTATATGATGCAATGTCTTTTTGTGAGAGTCTTTGTGACCTTGAGAACATTAGATAAATCACATTGGAATCACAGGTTCCAGGCAGAGTAAAGTGATAGCAGGAGCTTTTTTTCTTCAATGTGCTGCATAAATTTGCACAACAATGATGAAAATGGTGGTACATTAGGACTAAGTGCCTCTCGTTCTGTATGAGCGGACTCTGTAAAAGCAACGGATGCCCACGGTTGGATGCGGTTCCTGTGATGTGATGCCGTCCACTCACCGCCTCGCTAACTGTAATCACACGCAAAACAATTACGTGGAAACATTGCCGCCTGCTGCGGAACGCACAACGAGCCTAGAAATGTAATGGGAAGCTGTGATGAAAGTTGATCATAAAGCTCCTTGTTTACACACTTTGCGCACACACACAAAGCGCACATAAGCTCGACTCACAAAACCAAACGAGCTCAGACTTGAGCTCAAACAATACCCATCTGTGACTGTTTTCATCTCATTTGCAACCCACGTTTGTTTATTTTAGATATCTGCCAGAGAAAAATCCGATCTTGTGACCTCAAACGTAATTATACAGACTTGGCAGTTTGTTGTTTCAATATATTTCCTTTAAAAATAACAAAACAACCCACAAATAACTGTAATATTAGTTTTGGGGGTTTCCTCCACGAATGCAGGCGTAAAACTGTCCAGTATCTAATTTTACAGTGCATGATGGATGTTTTCGGAGAAAAGTTTGAGAAATCCACAACATGTCACCCAATTATTATTTGTAAAAATCTGTTGAAGCATCCCTGTAGCCGCAGGTCATAAATATTCATATCTGAGCGCTCAGCAACAGAAGATCTCCTCTAGGCAACAGTATCGACCTCTCTTTTGGAATCGGAGAGATTCGCCAGGTTCCTGTGAAGCGAGCAGCAGTCAATTAATGTTTCAAACCTGATATCATCCGGGAGGCAGAGCTTTTCTTACCTCTTACACAGACAATGAATCGTTCAACAGAAGGAGCAAAAAGAAGGTTTATTACGTGCAGTGGGGAAAAAGTTACAGCTTAAAAGATTTATTTAAAAGTTTTACGACATTTAAGCAACAATGTTAAAAGTCTAATGTGTCTTTAGACTGATTTCAGCTATTTTTAAATCAATAACTGTTATGTTTAACTGTGACGCTGCGGTGGTGCATTAAAATCATGAAATGTTGGACATCTTCATGGAGGTGAAATGTGACAATAAGTTGTTTGATTGGAGACAAAGAGAATCTGATGTTCTAAGTAAAATTGATGATAAATGTACAAATAAACATTTGCAGAAATGTTGCAAAATGGATCCACAGTTTCAAACTACTCCCAAAATACTGATTGCTGACAGCAGCCAGAGATAAAATCCCATCGATCAGTTTAATATTTGACTTCCTGTTTTTTTCTTTTTATTGACATGACGAGGGGTCAGACTCTATCCCATCATGCAATAGGGTGTTGGAGGTAAGAACCGATAGAGATGGAGAGAGGGATTGATGGATTCCACTGCCCTCTATCAAAATTGAATAGATTCTTATGTTTTTCTAAAAAATGAGCCGATTCTATCTAATTCAATGATCCTCACTTCAAAAGTACCAAGAAAAACTTTTAATCCCAAAAATCAAAACAAACGTTTGCATCTTTTCATCTAGTTTGAATATTTTAAACTTTTCTGAGTCACAAAAAAAAAACCTGAGCTGAATTTTAACAGAAGTGCAAAAAGCTTCCGAAGTGTGTGAGTCACTGACAATTTCCTTCAGATTGAAACTTCTTTAAATAAAGAACTTAAACTGATTTACATTGAGTCTTTGTTCAGGCTCAAGAAGTAATTTTCCTTTTAGGATTTACATGGATGTCATTGAAAAACCAGAACCTGGATCTTTCTCTGTTCTTCAGTCCACAGTCAGAGGCCAGACAAACTGAATGAGGGGAACATGTTCATGTCTTGGTCACAGAGTCTCATATCAGAAGAAGCAAAATCTGTTCAGTCGCTATGTGGATGAAGTGAAGCATCCACAGATGTAACAAAAACATCTGGATCATGTTTTGAGTTTCTCCTGTGATCTGAAAACTATCTCATAATCAGAGACACGAGACAAAATGACAGAAACTTCAGCAGGTGGATCAACCTGAACCAGAACTGACCAAATCTTAATCTGAGATGTTTTCATGGCCAACACACCTGATCAATATTCACCTAATGCAAAATCAGATATGAATGATGAAAAATATGTGACATGATCAAGTAACATTGAGACTATCTTTGAAATCAGCAACTTAAAATTAGCAAAAATCAAGTGTTTGATTTCAGACAGCAAATATTATGCAGGATAGTTTTTAAATCCAAAACTAAAAGATCCAAAGTAGAATCTGAAGTTCAGGAAGGAGAGCGGCACGCTAAGTGTCTGCTTCCTGTTTGATGCACTCAGGAGCCGCCACAATGAACAAAGCCCCGTCACAAGGAGTGACTTTGTCTCTCAGTTCAGCCCCACTTCTCGTCTGAACTGTAATCTGTTTCTGAGCTGTACCCTCGGGGCAAATCTTATGATGCTGCCTGCCAAAAGGAGCATCTTGCTATGATGCTTCAGATCCCCCCCCCCCACCCCCCTTCCCCTCCCAATATCCTGTTGTTCACTCAACAAAACAGTTGAAAACAACAAGCCGGTGACCCAGTTTTTAAGCATCTGGACATTGGAAGTATTTAGTTACGGGACGCATTGTGCTCAGTTCTTTTGTTGTGAGCAGCCGCTGCAGGTATAGTGGATAAAAACGGCATGAAAAGAAAAATCCATAAACCCAAACACTAATTCCCTTCACTGATCATACCAGAAAATATCTATTTATTACCCGTTTTGTTGTCTGCTGTCAACAATAAAGCTTTACACTGAGGTGCTTTCTCTTCCTGATGCCACTGTTTCCTGCAGAAACAACAGTTTCCCCACCACCCACAGACTCACCAGAACAATCAATTTCAAGTGTTTTAGTTCCAGCTGTTTACTGAAAGTTTTTTAATGTTCAGCTACTGCAGGTTTCTGGCAAATTAAACGCAAGCTAAATATGTCTCAAAAAAGAGGAAAACATACGAGGGAAGACCTACAGGTCAACTGCAGTACTTTATCACCTAATAGCTCCTGACGAGCTGCATATCCCAGATTGATGATAGAAATCAGTAATGGAGAATTACTCCTCTTAATAGATCATGTGCAGCGTTTTTATAAGGTACAGCCTCCACTGTGTAGCATCTAGAAATGGATGTGGAATCAGATCAGAACCAACCGATGAATTAAACAGGAGATAAATCGGAGACGAGTACAGAGAGTGTTTTATGAATGGCATCGATTTGTCCCGTTCCCATGAAATGACCTTTTTCATATTGAATCAACTGCTACACACTTACTTGTACATGAATTACAAAGCATTTTTAAAAAAGCCATTATCTTTTATTGATTTATATTGTAAATTTTAATAGATCATGAGGAAAGTAATGGAGAAAAACTGAAGGACACTGTGTTTCATTGATTCTGAAAGAGGACCCACTTTATCATGCTTTTCCTGATGTATATAAATGGGATGTTAAAGTGTTGGATGTAAGGACGTTGTGATTAAAAGTTTCAAACTATTGGGGGGAAATATGTGAAACATTAATCTTGTCAGACAAAATCTTTGAGAACAATATGTTAAGAATACTTTTGCTAGGATATAGATGGAGCTAATGTGTTTTTTTAAAAATATTACAGTGAACTAAAAAGCAAAAATACAACACGCTGTGCATAACATGCAACATTAAAAGCACCACTGGTTTCTAATATAGTCAGCCAATCAGAAGACAGTTAGTCTTAAAGACACCAAGACTAAAACGACTGGTGGTTGATGTTTGAAAGGACAGAGATTATTTTATTCTCTTAAAACATAAAATTCAAGTTATTGAATAGCGCTACAACTGGTGGCAGCTTGTTGAAATAGCTCTGTGACTTTGCTAGCACTTGCTAGCATTTTTTTTGTTCTTTGAGTATTTCTTGCTAGTTTATTCTTCTGGCAATATTTTCTAAATGCTTTTCTTCCGATTTGGATGCTGTGCTGATTGAGCTTTTTGCTTGATTTGTCACTTTTTTGCCACTTGTTATGATGCGTAACCATGGCAACAAGAGACTTGTTTACAAGAAAGAGCTGCTAACTGACATTTCTAAGGCTGAAATAATCCTCAAATTAAAACTCTGGATCCCTGATGAGCTCAAAAGAAGAAGACATGGATGCAGAACAGGAGCAGAGTGAAGAGAGAGAAAGAGGAAGTTTAAACCTTCACTTCCATCAGTCATGTTGACAAATGTGAGATCTCTTTGCTAACAAAATGGATGAACTTGAAGCTCTGCTGAAGACCCAGCCAGAGTATCAGGAATGCAGCATCATGTGTTTTACTGAGACACGGCTAAAGGAACATATCCTGGACTCCAGTGTGTCTCTACCTGGCTTTCAAACAATACGGGCAGACAGAGATTTGAAGAGGAGCTGCAAAAGAAGAGGAGTTTGTCAGCTGATCACATCTGCAGTCACCTGTTGGGGAAGCAGCATCAGAGGAAGTGACATGAAGAGGCTGAACAGATTGATAAGGAGGACTGATTCTGTCCTGGAGACTGAACTGGAGTCTCTTGAGTTGATTGTCCAAAGGAGGATGAAGAACATGATGGAAAACCCTCATCATCCTCTTCAGAACTCAGTAACTCAACAACAGAGTGTCTCAGTCAGAAGATTGTTCATAATCCACTGCAGCACAGACCGCTACAGGAGATCCTTCCTGTCCACACCTATAACCTTCTACAGGAGATCCTTCCTGTCCACACCTAGAACCCTCTACAAGAGATCCTTCCTGTCCACAGCTAGAACCCTCTACAATAGCTCCCTGAAAAAGAACTGAGCTACAACAACACTTGAATTTCCCTTCGGGGTTTAATAAAGTATTTTTGATTTGATTGAAAGTTTTTGAAACAAACAAAATACTTTACAGCCATTTTAAACTGACTGTTACCCATTAAACTCGGATCTGTTTATTGGTCTAATATTTTGGTGCTTTTAGCGTAATTTTTGTCAAGCTTACAAGCTTTTGCAAGTTTTATTTAAACAAATACACTGCATTTTAATTTTGTAATCCTTTATAACAATATCTGAATGAATTCTGCTTCTAAATAGGCAATTTTCATTTAGTTATTAGCAAATATTTAGGAATCTTTTACAAGAAATGAGAATATCCCCTGAAATACATTGTGCATGCATTTTTTCTGGGGATAATTCTAAAAAATATACAATGATAAACCTTGCCAATCATGGTTTTAAAAAAAACAACTAGATGGCAATTATTTGCAAAGAACCATCCAGGTAAAACTTTTAACTTCACTTAAAGCTAATGGGTTTTAATGGGTAATGGCTAATGGACAAGCTATTGTACTTGTAAGTTTTGGATGAAACATCACAATCATAAGGACTAAAAAACTGAACAGCAAAATAAGAAAAGAAACAACTGCACAACTTTAAAGATTTAACTCTTTAAGTTTTGACTGATGCTAATCACACTGTTCTGTTTTTCTGGCCACATTTTTTAGAAGGTAAAAATGATCCACTTTTTCTACCCTGAGGCAGTTTTTGAGTTTAACCATCTATTTTAAAGAGATTAAGAAAAAGCTGAAATATTCGGCTTGTACGCTTGTTCATTGTGGTACAGACTGAGCAGAAATTACTAGATTTGTGAATGAGCCTTGTTTTTTAATGCAACAGCGTTGCCTCTAAAGCAACAGATTCTCTCTATAGACTCTATGAATTGAACATTATAGGTTACACAAAGCCTGTTCATGCAGCTGTAATGTGTGAAGCGTGTCGTTTCATCAGATAATACAGTTTAATCTCATGCGCCTTTGAGACGATGTGTAGACCTGATCTGAGGCCAGGTTTGACCTGAAAGTCTGCTATAAGAAGCAACGGCAAGAGATCAACAAACCCCCAGGACAGAGTCACAAGTCATACTTGTGCTTCCAAGTTTATAACAAATTTCCTCATGTGATCTCACAGCAGATAAATGAGATGGTAGCCCAAAGAGTTTCTAATAATATTACAGGCTAATGACCCATTTCGAAAAATGCTCTGCCTGGCCCACTTGGCAAGCCGAACAGGATCACTGATGGGCTTTCACGGCTTGAGAAGACGTGCCGACGCAGCAGCACGAGCCATTGGTTCCTTCCTCCACTGAATGATGGTGCAATTAAATGTTTCATAGGGTGCCAACATCAGTGCAACCACCGCAGTGGCTCCCAGCTAACACGTTCTTCATCCACAAAGAGCTGTCATGCAAAGCACAAAGAAATGAGACGGAAGATGATTTCCTCCTGTTCCCTCCACTTTTATTTTTTAAATTCCATTTTATTCTTTTTGTGCTTCATTTCTAACTTTGCTCAGCTCTCCCCTTTCTTCTATTTATTTCCGCACTGCGGTGAAGCAGCTGAGTCGCATCAATTAGAAATGTAAACTTTAAACCTTTTGCACTAAAAAGATCTCTGTGATGCAGATAAATGCATGCCTCGCCTGCTCTTCTTGTTCTGTCTGCAAGGTGTGGACAGCGGAGCGCGGCGGTAATGAGGGAGAAAAGCCCAATTATGGAACACATTCAGACTCAATCGGCGTGCCTGTACTGACGATGGTGATGTATTCAAAAACATCAACAACATCAAGACTGAAACACGTGTCGTTAAAAACCTGATGGGGTTCTGACATGCTGCATCAGTTCAAAACAAAGATGGTGACTAAGATCTGAGCAGGTATCTTAACTGGCTATAAAATATTATTCAGTGTGCACAAAATACTTCAAGATGAGTTCAAATAGTAAATACTTACCCCACAACACAAAATGCATCATATTTGATTTGCCTGTTTATAAATATCTTAGTGCTCTACCTCTTTAACAGGATTAGAACTTGTTGTATTGAACCTGATATTTTTGAAGTAGCACAAGTATATTATTGTTATCCAATAAAAAGTAAATTAAAACCTTCTCACCATCATTTCATGTGTCAAGTTTTAAAAGGTTTTTCATCAAAAATGAACCACCTAAGCTCATCTGTTATGAATCCCAGGTAGATTTTTAAATATTAAAGTTGTTATTCTTTCATCCTAGTTGCTTCGTTTCTGCACTGTAACCTCCGAAGGACATGAAGGTCTGTAGTTCATATCTCAGCTGGGACTTTTCTGTGTGGTGCCATCTAGTGGCAAACCTACAGATTGCAACCAAAGGACAACATTTCCCTCACTAGTGAAACAATATGAAATTAAAGATCAAAAACAAAACTTAGAAGATCTTCTGTTCCATTGTTGAAATTAATCAGTAAAATAATAACAGATATACTCACACACCTGTACAATTAGATCCTATTAAAGTTAATGAGCTTGAACACTGACACTGGCTTCACCTCTCAAACAGGCTCCATCATCTTTAATACACAAGTTATGTTTTTTTCTGTGTTGTATTGACACACAGATTTAGGACGAATTAGGAAACTATACATTTGTTTTTTATAATACTTAGTTTGGATCCCTTTGTAGCCCCAAAAAGTTTGAAATATAGTAAAAGCTGTTTATATCATAGAGATTGTACATCAAAAAGGGTCCATGTGCCAAATCAAATATGAGCTAGATAAGCAACGAAAGCGCTGCTCTCATAGTTTTGTGGAACAAAGCTGCTGCACATCACAGTTATCTGTTAAATCTGTCAAACCGTCGGCTTTTCAGCCAAACTCTGGTTTCCAAAATGTCCACTGATGTTGCTAAACATCTAAAGGGACAGATTTCAAGTTTTCTGCCTCCGTTCATTAGGCCCGTCTCTTAACCGCACCCCCCTCCCCAAGCATATGAATCAGGCGTGACTCACAGGTCACATCCTCCAGTGGTCTGGAGTTGCCCGCCATCTCAGCCTTCGAAACATGCTCCCCACTGTCCGCTTGGGGCTTACGAACATCCCCTGGTGAATTCACTAAGTCCCCAAAGTCTCTTATGTGGATTTTTGAAGCTTCTTTTTTGGGAATTATTGCAAGTCCTTAATCTAGTGGATTTAAGAAAAGCCGATTGCTTTGGAAGAAAAGAAAAATTCTGTATTTAACAAGGAAAAAACATGCAAATTATCTCGAAAATTCAAAAGAGGTTCTTGTATTTAAGGGTTCTTCAATTAATTATTAAGCATCTCTCAAATTTCTTCCAATTAGGTCAAAAAAACACTCACAGAACTCCCTCGTCTCCCACCTATTAGCTCTAAACTTCAACAGCTTCCTGTCTTCAGTGTAACAGACTGCAAAATGCAGCATACATGTTTCTCCTCAGTCTTCTGCAAAAATTCTAATCTATAAAAGAATATTTGCGCACCACTCGCTCGGAGCCTTACATGTTCCTGCTGCTGTGATCTTGACGTTAGAAGTCAAAACAATTAAGTCATTCTTTCCCCATAGGCTGGAGATTTATAGAAGCTGCAAAAGCTAAGAGAATTTATACACGCATTTGTTTACATGTTTTTCTCCCCTAAATATCTGGAACATTTTAAATATTTATCTCAAATGTGGCTTTGAAATTGTAAAAAATCCCTAATAAGCAGGAGTTTACAGTAGAAAAACGGTCTGTCTGCACAAGTTGTTCCAGTTCAATGCTTTGTTTAACAAGAACACACACTCAGGTTATAATCAAGGATGTTTTTTTAAATATATATAGAATCACGATTGTTGCTTCTATGCCTGTATTAAATGTCAACACACACACACATTCACAATCTGGAGCACAGGGGAGGTCATCGCTGGACTTATGCTGCTCTGCTGAAACCAACAACTCACAGTGCACATGCAAAACAAACATACACACACATACGAGTCTCAGCTTGTTTTGGAATGACGGTGATGACTAGCCGTTTCATGAGCCAGTGCACATGGCTGCATGTAGTAAGATCAGGCATGCAGGATGGTTTTGTTTCTGCATCTGCAAAGTGTGAAAGGTTCTCCATTCTCCATTCCTGAGTCTTTCAAATTGAACTCATCACAAGAGTTTTACAGCCCAGGCTAACTTGCTCCTGATGACGCTATTACACTCTCCCATATGCCTCTCCAAACACACCAGTGTTTTTGTTGTGAATCGGGTTGTTAAAGATCAAAAAAGGATTTCAGAACCTCCTGCTGTAATGGCATGTTGGACATGTGGGAAATCTGCTACCAGCCCCAGGGCTGACCCCCCCCCCCACACACACACAGACACCCACACCCAGCCTACAAGGCAGGAGGTGAAGAGGACACTGTTTAGGTGTCTCGACTCTGCATTGCTATCCTCTCCAGTGCTATCTGCTGTAAGCTAGGTCACACGCTTCAGGAGGAGCCCCCTCCTTTTTGAATGCTTCAATTCATCCCTTTCTCCTTTACACACACACTCACACACAGACTTTCAAAGGTGCGTACGGTGGATTTGTGTAACTGGATCCACACAGCACTTCTCTGCAGGAGCTCGAGCCGGCTGTCAGTTTGGTGCAAAGAGGCTGCAAGCTCCCGTAGGTTGCCCCCTTCTTTCCTCTCCGCTCTGACGGATTCTCCCCCAATTCTCCTCACCTCCCTTTCCTGCCTCTCGCGCAATCCCCTTATTCCCATCACCCTTTTCCTCATCTCTTTCTCCCCTCTCCCTCCCTTCCTTTGCCTTCCATCTCAACACAAAAAGCAGTGACACGTTGCTATCAGCCTGCGTTACGAAGCGCACAGGGCCTCTTTTTGCTCTATCGCCCTCTGGGCTATTTTTAGCAGCCTTATTGATGCACCCACACAAATGAGCCAGAGCCTCCTCCAACTTAAGGGGAATCTGATTATACTGCTTGCACCTGCAGGAAGTTAGACAAGAAGAGTCAATCTCTGGAGATCAAGTGACTTTGATAAGGAGGATGTGTAGCAGATCAGGTCTCCCCAAAAAATCCTAAAGATGATAATACAACCATGGTCACAATATCTAAAAAACAAGCTTGTTTTTCCAGCTTTAAAGTATTACAACCCGGGTAATCTGCTGTCAGTCACTTCTGAAGATTTGAAACTATGAGGAACTTATTTGTTTTTTCAAGGGTTGGAGCATTGCAGGGGTGCATGCACCATAAGACAGAAATAGAGAGGGTGACCTTTTGATGCAGTTTCACTTTGATTTAATGTCACAGAAGCTTTTCAGCATTAACTTTTTTTACGGTCACCCCAGAAAAATCAAGCCAAGCATTAAAAAGAAGAGGCGTGTGCGCTCTCGTTTGCATAGGCCGACTTCACGGGTGGTTTTCAGTGAATGAAACCAGTGACCGAAAGAACGTGAAACAAACAACTCTGAGCACAGAGGTAAAATAATTTCAAGGCATTTTGGTTGAGGTCAGCTAATTAAATGAAGCTTGCTTTCTTATAAAAAAAAAAAAGATAGGGATGATGTAAATGGTGTCAGCTGTGTCTGCTGGGCTAATTTATCACAGGTGTGGCTCAAATGACAATGGCAGCTGCCATCTTGGAGCAAATCAAAGAGAAATGTCCTGAAGGGAAACTTGGCAAGCCACATAGTTGATTCTACTGGTAGAAAAAAGTAGATGATGCATCAGTTTTAGTGAAGTATTTGATGTTTATGAGCTAAAAAGAATTTGCTCTGGCCACCAAGCTGCATTTTAATGTTATGTAAAAAACCCAATCATCTCCCTTGAAATTAATTTGTAATATTCCGGACTGAAACTGCAAAAAACACTGTCACATGGTGATTCTGTGTTAAATGTTGAAAAGACTTTGAGGTGACGTAAAAACACTGAGTATGATAAGTTAGTTGTTGTTTTGGACATGATGGAAATACCAAATGGGAAGTACTGCTAAAAATAGACCACAGTGAAGGGACAACATCTCTATCTACTAGCCATCATGTCCTCTGTTTTATAAACTACGGAGTTGTTGTTTACTTTCAGTACATTTACCTTGTTAAGATGAGGAACACATGCTCTGGGTAACTTAAGCTCACCAAACTCTTAATAGTGCTAGACTTGATGTCATAACTTGGTGACCGACTCTAGTGATGAAGTTACCGTCAATAAGTGAAGATTCTTATTACCATTTACCCAGTTAAATAAAACATTAGTAAGAAGTTGAGGTATTTGTTTCCTTCTGTTATGTATTTCAGTAAGATTCTGGCTAAAAACTGTTTACATACTGAGCCTTTCTAGGTGTTACTTTTGTCGAGTTTTACTTTTTAAAACTTGAATTTAGCTGAACTTGAGTTAAATCCCATGAACAGAAGGTAATGACGTCTAACTGACAGACAGGACTGAAAGCTTGATGATCTTGTGGAAACTACTTTTAACATTAAAATCAATGATGACACAGAGTAACTGAAAACAGTTTATAAAAACAGAATTTCTCTCTTTTTTTAATAAAAATATTAATGGGGATTTATGGATGTTTAATATTGAATCACTTATAATGATTTGTGTTTCTATTAACATTAACGAGCTGGTAAATGTAAACATTTCACAAGTACTTGCATGCATCTTTTTCTGCTAAACTTCCATTTTTTTACATCTTGAGTAACATTAAACTGAGTAAATGTACAAATCATTTTCATGAACTTTTATTCTTCCCATGAAGCACGAAGCAGCATGTAAAACCCTTCTTATTGTCTACTGTCCATTTGACAAGAAGATATCCTGATGCGAAAGGGAGAAAGTGAAAGAACTTCCCAAAGATTCATATCCAGAGAAGGATAGAAAGCTAAAGGAATGTTAAAGTTTTTATTTGTGTCATCACTGACGATAATGGTTTATGTTGAAGACACCATCATGCTTACTCATACTTTTACAGGCCGCAGCTAATTACAGATGCTTTATCAACTTAATTGCACATCATCTACGGGATCAATTACACAAGATAGTAATTGACTCAGAGCACATTCACCCACCTGTCAGTGGATTTTCCTCATGAGCTTCAATGCTTCAGCAAGTCAGCAGTCACTGACATTCTTTAATAGGTTTCTGTCCTGTCAACCGGTAAAAGAGTCTGGTTTGGCAAATTCAGTTGTGGCAAAATGAGCACTGATGTCAGCCGTGGGAAAATCTTTTTAGTCAATATACAGAAGCACCGACGTAACGCTAAACTGAAAATATTGGATAGGTTTTTAAAATAAATTACTTATGAACTAATTTAAAGATATATTTCTGAACTGCTAGCAATCAAACAGACTGAAGACACGCAACACTGACAAAAACATTTTTCCAACTGCTTTCCAGTTTTAGACTAAATTGCATATAGTTGGAACACCAATATTTCTATATTCGTGCCAGACTACAGCTTTTAAGAATTGTTTTCAATGTGGATCGGTTCTATATCAAGCCCTAATGATTGTAGAAAGTGATCATTAGGGCACCAAGGTAAAAAAAGAGAGATGAGAGACACCAGACTAACAGTACACTCATTAGCTTGGCAGGTTTCTGTTGCCTTCAAACAACTCAAATCTGTAAAATATCAAAATATTTCACAAAAATGTCATTTTAAACATTAAACAACATTCTATTGTAAACATCCATCCATCCATCCATCCATCCATCCATCCATCCATCCATCCTCTAAACCTGCTTATTCTTCTATTCTAAACATCTAAACCATTATTCATTTTATACCACACAATTAGGATCATTTTCCATAGAATTTTATGGCTATTTACAACAACAAAGACCAGCAGCAGCTATAGCACTTTAAGTACAGGCTGAAATAGTTGTGGAAAGAATACTTAATTACTAAATTAACTGTGTAATAAAAACTGGTATAAACTTTCACTTAGAGTTGTTTTAATGTAGCAGTAACCCAGTTCATTCAACTCAAAGAGCCATCTATGATAAATAAAATATTAATTGTTCAAAACATTTCTACAGAACCCCATTTCATATGATTTAATGTAGATTTATGGTGAGCGGTGTGAATTGTGGACTTACTTATTTATGGACATTTAACAATAAAGATATAAAAAAAATAATAAAGGATGTTACTGACAGAGTCATTTGTCAGTGCTAAAAGCTTTTCAGGAAAGGGAGATTCTCTCTGAATGTAGGTCAAGTGCTTTCCAGAACTTGACAAAATTAGCTTAGTAACTACTTCTTCTCTCCCTTTATCATGTTCCTCAAGGATTTTGCAGTTCAGCACAAAGGCATACAAAGGATTACATAAATTTTACATTTATTACATGTAACATGAGCCACAGGTTAGAAGCAGTCACCGTGACTTCAGGGAAGCTGTGTGTTAAATTGGGGATAAAATATGGAATACAATGACAAGCCTCATTCCCCTTTGTGGGAAGATAATGAGGCAACACAAGGTTATGCATAAGATTATTTTAATACCGCCGTAGGCATTTTTATATTATTTAGCAGAAAGCTTGGGTTTCCGTATGATTGAGGCAACTCTGTGATTTCAACAAAATTCAGAGCTTTTGCATGAAAATGTCAGCTGTCAATTACAGACAAATGAATGAAGTATTGGTGACAGCGCGCCTTCTCACCATGCGCTAAACACACGGGCGGTAAGATGAGAACGGCAGAATGCCAGCTGCAAAGCAATATACAATTAAGAAAGTTTGTGTTCTGTGCCAGAATATGAAATGAAAGATTTTTTTGTGACTGTGCTGTGATTGAGCCGTGCTGTTATGAGTACAGACTGGCATATTTGTAGTTTTAGAGCTTTGTGTTTGAACAAAAAATATTCTGTTATAGTTTTAAAGGATTGTCCTCAATCAGGCTAATCCAACAGATTAAACTCAGGTCATACTGTTAATTAATTTTCTTTGTCATCTAAAAATGTGAGCAAAATGTTACGATACCTTTTTACAAAGTCTGAATCCAAAAAATTGGTTTAAATTACTTGTAAATGGCCTCGGTTGTTGCCAGGAAATTGACAGCAACTATCAGAAGGTCAAATAACAGCCATTATTATTATTTTTAACTCTTCTGTTTTAGAATATGAACTTAATGTACTACTCTACAGTAAATTCTCACTTCAGTTGAATATTTGGAAATAAATGTAAACATAGAGCAATTTAAAATGAAGGTACATAATAAAGAGAATTGCAGAAGAAATTCAAGTCACCTCAAGTGCATTTGTGCAAACATGTCACAGTGATAAATGATTACAACCTAAACATCATGTTCTCTGTTTCCTCCTCAACAAGTACTCAGATTAGATTCTCATCAATCTCATCAGGATGTTCTAAAACTCAGAGTTCTGATGACGTCTGATAGCCTCTCTGTATCAGCATTATAAAACAGCTCAGACAGCATTCTGCTTGAGAGCCTCATTCTAAATGTTCCATCATTTGACTGACTGCCCCCGATCATGCATGATTTTTTCATAAACTTTTTTTTTTTTATAAAATTCACTCGTCTGATTCATCTGTAATCAAATTCTTCCAACACAAATTGACGTTGTCACAGGATCCACGTCTGATGGGGGAGAACCGACTGGTCAGGGTGAGACAACCAATATCTACAAGTAATATGAATGTACGAAAAAACAACAATCCAAATGTTTTGATTTTAGAAGTTCCTTCTGTTCTTCCAAACTAATCGTCAAAATAGGGGGACACTATCAAAGGGATTTTTTATTTTTTTGGAAACCAACGAGTCATTACATTTTTATTAGTTTGTATATTTATCAGCATTTATGAGTACGTGTTCCAGTGAATACTGTCAGCAATACCAATAAACTTTATTAACTAAAAGGTTTATTCAGGTTGGCTTTAAGATTATTTTGTTAGTGGATGAAACTCCAATGATCCCAGTTTGTTCAGCATGTTCCTGCATGCAGTAAATAAATCCTTCACCTTTTCATACCTAGGGTGTGAGCTACAACTGCTCAGCAGGTTCTTTTCTTCTTCTTAAATTCAAATTCTACCATAAAGCAAAACTTCAAGATGATACACATTCATTTGTAAAACAATAAATTCAACAACTAGGGCAGATTTGGATATAAATTGAGCAATTATTTACTGGTAAATCTTAATTAACAATTAACTGCACTTTAATCATGTATGCCTTATTCTTGACTAGTTCATATAATTTTGGGTTTGTTTGTTTTAGTTATATTTTCTGTTTTGTTTTGAGGTTTTGTGACTTTTATTTTCTCTAATAATTTTACAAAGCAGATTTGAAGCTAACTCGGCTTCAAAAGTAATAATTTGCAAGAAAACAAATGTGTTGCCATCTTTTTTTTTCATTTTTAGAGATTACTTCAATACAAATGCTTCCACTCGTGTCCTCCTGTAGGTGACAGGATGACAGCAAGAAGAGCATAATGTAATGTAGAGCTGATATGAAGACGCTCAACTGTGGCACAATTAAATGGCGATTAAACAAACACTGACAAAAACTCAAATTAAGGCTTCCGTGTTTACCGTGATGGATTACCTTGCCCGAGCTGTGGCAGTTTTCAAGTTGTTTCAAGTACAGAGCTGAGTGGCAGCAAATAGCTTATTCTCAGTGAATAAAAAAAAACAAGCTTCCATACTTGGACAACAATCCTTTATGCATTCAATCCCTGTCATTGATTTTCTTTGTACCTGTAAGAAGCTTTGAAGCACAGTCAGATTTTGTCGAAAACAAATAAACGAGGAGAAAAAAAATTAAGTAAAGCTAACGAATTTAGTGGGATTTCTTGAACCTCATAGATGTCCTAAAAGATCAACCTAAAAGACAATAATCTGAAGTGACGAGATGTGGTGAAACGTCATCCTTTAAATTAAGACTCTATGCAGTAGGATAACAATTCTTTATATGGGTTGATTGTTGGGGGTTGTCAGATACATGCTAGTCTCCTTCTGGCTTATAAGAAGATTAGTCTTGTTCTCCAGATTTATATCAACAAGCTGTGAAGAACCCAGCGAGGATTTTCTGAGCACATAATTTGCCTATTTGCTTCTTTACCCTTTCAGCTGACAGCCTTGCCAGTGGCCTGAGTGACTAACAGGAAGTTCTTGACTTGAACAAGATCTGCTGATAAAGAAGCTCAACATAAGACCTCAGGGGGTCATGCAGGGGATTAAAAATATCATTCTCTTTCTGTGAAATAAACAGATCCAACATGGTGATAGTCTTTACTGGTGACAGTCTTCATACTTGACTTAATTTTTGCACAAAATTCTTCTGTCTGTTAATTAATGCAACCATTAAAATAGCTGCCTCAGAGGTAAGATGAGTTCCTATAGTTTATGTTGTAGACAAGGGGTAGTCAGCGCTGGGCTTCGTGGGCTACGGTACTTCATGCTTTAGATTTTTCCCTGTTTCAACAGAGCTGATCAAGATGAACGGGTCGTCAAAAGGGCTTCTGCAGGACTTACTGATATGCAGAGGATTTGAATCAGGTGTGCTAAAGAAACATAAAAAAAAAATTCAGAATGTAGATGACTCACTTTGACTGGATTGACAAGCTAATGGCTAGTCAGAGCGTGACCAAGACTAAAGCAGATTGTTGCTTTCTAAAACAACTTCAATCACAAAATTTGCATAATAGTTCACCATGTAGCCTTTAAACTACCATCAATTACGTTTCTCAATTATTTCAGCAGAAATATTCCAACAGGAAGTGCTCCAGGATGCAGTGGTAGTGCTATAGCTAGCTTTGCTATTTGCTACAACAAGTGATCCTATATACAAATAATCATGTGATGCATCATAAATGATGAAAAACTTAAGAAAACACTGTTTTGCAAGCATGGTTTTAGATTCAGGTCACGTTAAAAAACTTTAGTTGTGGTGCTGATAAACCCACCAAATAGTTTAGTCAGAATTAAACTATTTCTCTAAACGGACGCCCTTCAAAGAGCTATTTACAGAAACCTGCTAAAGTACCGGACTTTAAAAGATCAACTATTTCTTAAAGAATAATGCTATATATTTATCCTGGCATTTTATACCTGAATAGTTTCACATAAATAATTTTTGGGTTTCCACATTTCTCTAAAAATAATAAAAGCTTACATTTTTTGCCATGAGAAAGATTTTTTTTTTGTTAATTTCTTCCGAGGGTTTTGTGGTTCTCTCTAAAATGTAACTTCTACATGTTCACTCATCCCAACAAGTAATGTTCTTAATTTATTTTAGTTTAAAACTTCATTGTGTCGACATGTTATTCCACTTGATTTCAGATAAATAGCTACTTAGCCAGGGCCTTCTTAGGGCTTTTATTATAACAGAAAATGTAATACCATACGGTATTTAAAAATCTCTTCTTCCTTTTGTGTTTTGCTACTTTTACCCATTGTTCCTTGAGACCAGACTGCTTTCAGAGGGACTTCATGGCAGAATAGAAACGTCTGCGTCAGACACTGAGCTGACTTTACCCTGTCGGATTAGGTCAGGGAAGTGCAGGAATGAGCCCGTCTGTGGATAGAGAAGGTAATTCCCTCGAGAGAACATGGTGAGTGAGTGTGCATGCAGATAACACAAAACAATATGGATAAATAAGGAGCCTAATGCACCATTCTCAAGAAACAAAACCCTTTGAATTCTGCTTCGTGGTGTTTGCATCATTCTGTTTGTGTGTTCTACCCAGGCACCTCCTTGGAGTCATTCCTGTTTTGAGAACCTTTAACACAGAATACTCTGTTTTTTTTGTTTTTTTTTGCATGTCTGAACAGGTAACTGCGGACAAAGCCTACAAAACAGAGACTCAATGATGCTTCTGCAAAAACATCTTCAACCTGCACTGAAACTCCAGCAGTAAAAAAGCTAGTCCATTTGCAAAAGTAGTGTGAAAGGACTCTACTCATTATGTGGTCATGTGATGTGCTTGTCTTCATGAGTTCATGGTATAAAATAACATTTTCATATTTAATTTGAAAGGCCATGGAGTAACAATGATCCTATTTGTTGTAAAACAGAAATAAATCTTGTTACTGACATGTTTGCTGCCTAGTGGATGTAGATAAATCACTATATTAGGTACACCTTGTAGATATAGGGTTGGACTGCTACTTTCAAAACGACCTTAACTCCTCATGGCATAGAGTCAACAAAGTGTCAGAAACATTCCTGAGAGATTTCGTTCCATATTGACATGAACGCATCACTCAGTTGCAGCTAATTTATCCGCTACACATCTATAGTGTGACTCTTTTGTTCCTCCAAGTCCCATAGGTTCTCCGTTGGGTTGAGATCTGGTAACTGGAGACCATTGCAGATCAGTAAACCCGTTGTCATGATCAAGAAACCAATTTGTGTTGATTAGAGCTTCATGACATGGTGTTTTGAAGCAGCCATCAGATGGAACACTGATCAGAAAGAGATGGACTGTATTCATTTGGTTTTAAGGGGTTTAAATAACCTAAGAAAATACCCTCCATGCCATGACATCACCAGAAGCCAGAACTATTGATGCAAAGCAGGATGGATACATGTTTTAATGTTGTATACGTCAAATTCTGACTTGACCATTAGAATGTTGAAGACTTGGCAACATTTCTCCAATCTGCTATGAGTCTGTGTTAGTTCTAGCTTCAGTTTCCTGTTTTTATCTGACATGAGCAGTATCAGGTGTGGTCTTCTGCTGCTGTAGCCCATCTGCTTTAAAGTTTAATGTGTTGTGTATTCTGAGATGTTATTTCACACACCTTGGTTGCAACAAGTGGGTATTGGAGTTACTGTTGGTTTCCTTTCATCTTGAACCAGTCAGCCTATTCTCCAATGACATCAACATGTTTTTTTCTCTTCACACTTCTGCTGCTCACTGGATAGTTTCACTTTTTTTAACCTTACTCTGTAAATCTGAGAGATAGTTGTGGATGAAAATCCCAGATGACCAACAGTTCTTGAAAGACTTGGAAGAACAACCATCTCACATTCAGAGTTACTTCATTTGTTTTGCTTGTTGTTGTTTCCCTGTTACTTGTTCTTATGCTCAGTTTAAACATCTAGAAGACTAAATACATTGTGTAGCTACCATGTGATTGGCTGATATTATTATTTGAGTCTACATGTAATTGAACAAGTGTATGTAATGAAGTGACTGGTGAGTGTATACAGTTAAGTTAGATTTGCTGCTTATTCTGAAAATTTTGGTGTACACGTTTCTTCCTTTGTCTTATTTTCACTCACCATTACACATCGTTCTACGATCTCTATCAATTCACTCTGAAATGGATCAACTTTCCACAGTTTGAAACCCATTTTGTTCCTTTTAGTTCAGATGACGCACTCAGTTATACTCAGATCAAATTCTTTTTATGTTCTCTTTTCATGTAAGGAAGCAGGTATGAAAGCGCTTGTGCTTGTGGCACCTTTTGATTTGAGCAATTTATTTTTAATATCCGCTCCTCATCATTTTTTCTTACACAATTATGTTTTGTTCTTGCATCTCTCATTTGCAATATTGCTTCAAAGATTCTTCATTTCCTTTATTCGCTGATGTAATTTGTTCATGTGTTATAACTTCAAGGGTGCGTTTTGTCTTTGATCTGACTTTTTTTATCAATATGAATTTTCAGTTTGTCCTGTCCAGCTCTCCATTTGTCATTTAATTGTTTTGACCTGAAAACAAAGATGGCACATTTGAACTGTTTTACAATTCTGAACTGCCTTACTTAGCAGAAAATGCAAGCTACGTATGACTAAAAGTATATTTTGAAACATAAAAATAAATGCAACTTGACTGGATTGATTATTATATTGAGTTTCCAAGTGCTATCCAAGTGATAGCTTTCTGCTATCTGTCAGACAACTAAAGAGGTTTTTCAACGGAGATAACTTGGTGTTACGCTAAACAATAAGATCTGCTCATCAAGATAATATTTTACAATATGTTCTGAAATTTGTGTGTTTTTAAGAGATGTGACAATACTTACAAGTATTTGAAACAGAGGTATTTGACTGACCCATCTTGAAAGGGGTCTGTAAAAGTGTTATGAACACTTGACTTTGAACTTCACAGTTCAGATTTGACCCATTTTAGGCTTTCAATACCAATAATAGTGAAGTATTGGGATGGTCGAAGCCTAATGGGGAAGGACATTGTCCACCGATCCAGAGGTGAGTGATTCGACCCCAAGACTAGACAGGACATGCAGTGAGGTATCCCCTGGGCAGGTGGCAGCACATGGCGATGGGTTGAATGAAGAGAAATAAGGGATCAATAATGTATTACTCATTATTACTTTAACTGAACATGTCTCTCCATGCTGTCTGACTGTTGGATGATTACAGGTGATAGCAGCAGTCATAGTCTAGTTTCTCTCCCGAAACAACATATGACAGGTCGCCTGGGTCATCATGGGGCCACAACAACAATTAACACACCGAAAAACAGATTAGGGTTGACAATAAACCTAAGCTGGGCTTTTTTTTTGGTTTGTATAAGGGAATGGAAGTCCTTAGAGAAAATCCACATATGTACAAGGAAAACATGTAGTCCACTCCACTTGGGAAGGGACGACACAAACAGCTCAATGTGTGGAGAACAACAGGAAAACAAATGACGAAACAAAACATCTCTGTAGTTATTGCTGAGTATAATTTGAATGTTAGGAAGATAGAGAACTTTATGAAAATTTCCCATGTGATTACAGGTCAAAGCTTAAAGGAACTTTAAAGGAACGGCTGCAGCCACCAGCCAAGCCGGCACGGGAGCGCGCACAGACACTTTACAGACTGTTCGTCTTCACAGCACTGCACCGGGGAGGCTAACATACTTCACGTCAGGTCTCTCCACTCTGTTATTTGATTTGATCTCATCATTTTCATACTGTATCAGGCTCTAAACACGACCTATAATGTTTTCTCACCTGGTCACAAGGAAATGAGCCATGTCAGCATCCGTTTTCACTCCCAAATGCAGCTGAAGTTCCCTCCATGAACTGAACGGTTCCTACCAGGAGGCTCTTGTAACAACAGATGTAAAAAATAAAAGCACTTTTTAATTGTTTGCACAAACAAAAACTGCTACCTGAAGGCACATTTTAGATATTTTGTTCTATTCCCGCAATGATAGACCATTGCTAGGGAATAAATGAGTATTGGTAACTTCAGCAGCTACCCTGAGAAACGCTAATTTGACCATTCTTTGGATCCATTTTATACCGGTGAGTTCAAAGTTGTTAGTTCCCAACCCTAATTATCTCTGGTCAAAAATCTCCATGTTTGTCTCATCAGTCCAAATGATAATCCCCAAAATTTTTGAAACATTAGTTTTACCTAATTGTAGTTTGACTTTTTTTTTGTCAGTAGTATGGCCCTTCTGGGTCTTCATCCATGGAACCCCTTAGGATTCAAAACATGACAGACGATGTGACCAGAAACTGAAGTACCCTGGAGTTCTGCTTGAATGGTTTTGGCTGATTTTCTTGGCTCTTCTACGACCATCTGCTCTAACCGTTGGATCATCCTGGGGTTGCATTTGCTCATGTACGTGCCCCAGGAGGTTGGCTATACGTAATGCCACTAACCTTATACTTTTTAACAATATTCTTAGTTCCTCAGACAATTCTGGTCTTTGCTTTCTCTGGTTCATATTCAGTGTGGTGTACATAATACCAAACTACCCAAGAGTGGGTTTTTCGTTCAAATAGGGTGAATGGCTAATGAAAGGCTTGAAGGCACCTGTGATACTAATAGGGGTTAAACATTGACTTTGAAACCCAAGTATATTGCAAGATTAATAGAGTTGAGTGTAAAAGACTAATTGCTTTTGCTTGACTCAATTTTCAGGGGAAATAAAGTCTAATTTCTATAAACTAACAGGGTACTAATAGATCTATGCACATCTGTCTTCACCTCTCTCGTTTTTACAGACATGTTACTTCTGTTTGTTTTCAATTCATGTTTAACCTTCTTTGCCAGCTGGCATCAGGTTTTGCCCAAAATAATGTCCTAAGTATCTCATAACAATTCCAACAACCTAGTGTCACCACAGAACCAATTTTGTTCTCTTTCTCTGAATCAACCCCAACCCTTTCATAATGCAACTGTTTTCACCACTGGTTGGAGAGGGACTTGTTACCATGGCAACACCGTTTTGATTGACATGGTGTAGGTGACAAAAGCTAGACATTTTGACACCCTCCAGACAATAGAAGAGAAAGTTAATGCCTTCTAGAATAGTATGTATTTTAAGACAATTTGTGCCTTGACCATGTTATGTACTGCTTACCTCATAGCATCAACTATACAGCTAATTACACAAAATATACTATATATATGTATATATATATTTTCTTTTTAAAGCAGTTGCATCACTGAAGAAAAAATACAGACAGAGTGAATGTCATTTCTGACAAGTGCAGAGTTGAAATACGTTTCACAGCTAGGGCCCATTAATGACTTTACAGTTCATACTAAGTACCACGTACTAGCGAAGAAGTTTCACGCTCATGCGTCGACAATGTGTCACCTCCCTTCGGAGGTTCTCGAACATGCTAATCGTCGCTGGGAAAAATAAAGTGTGAATTGTGCAGGCCATAGAGCGTTAACATATGATTCACACAATCTGCTGAGCAGAGCAGAGCTGAGAGTAATACACCCTCAGGGGGTGAGGGAAGGGAAGGCATGTGGGCGATCAGGGCAGTCACACAGTTGTTTAAAACACAGCTTTTAGAATGCCCGCAGTTTAAAAGTAACAACCACTCTGAAGCAAAACTCACTAATAGTAATCCTATCATTTAGAATACTTTGCACTTTAAGAAAACAGCCTAAAATGTGAATAAACTAAAAGTAGTTCAAATATTTCCTGATGATTAGAGATATTGATGCTTCATTAGAGGCGCTAGTTGTCATCTCGACTCTGAATGATTTCAAGCGTCATAGTCAACAACTCTAAGCATGTCTATTTCTGGTCTTCTAGCAAAATCCACATTGTGATGATGCACTGTCAAGTACAATGTAATTCTTTAAAAAAAAGAAAAAAAAATGCCTCACTCAATTTATGAAATGAAAGCAATAAATAAATAAAAGGGCCACTATAGGTGCTTTTGAAATCTAGTTCTTTTGCTTTCCTTTTTGAGAACAGAGGACTGAAAAAGAGAGTCTCATGTCAGCTCACTTCTTTCATCTAAATCAGAATTATCTGTCTGCACTGAATTATCAGGGGAGGCAAAGCACTAATGACTAAGGAGTTCTAGCTTTCGATAAAAAAAAGACAATGGACAAAAAAAAGAGCTCTTGTAGTGAAATAAAGAGCTCCTTGGTATCCAGTTCTCCTCAATCCCTCTATTGTACATCCAGCTACCATTAGGCTAGTATTTTGGCTATAATGACCTTGTGTTGTTACATTGCCTGTCAAGTGTTATATCAGTAATGGTCCTCAAGCCACTTTCCATCTCAGTGTTGCCTAAAAACTGACACAAGTTAAGGACACACATGCCAAAAAAACAAAAAAGCGGTGGTATTTTTCACCGGTCAAACCCCCAAAGTACCGGAGGGGACTGGGCAAACAGCACTGTGTCGACACCTTGTCACAACCCCCGGTTGGACTTGTCTGAATTGTCTTTTCCTGTACTGTATCTGTGTGCATCATCTCAGACAAGCCTTATCGATGTGACACGCTAAAGTGGAAAGCTGTTTGTGGGTGTATCACTCGCTAACTGGATGCTTCATGAAGGCATGCATGCATTCACGAAGGTCATTTACATCAAGTAAAGGCCTGATGTAAATTGGACCATTTTCAATTGGCTATTAGATAACGGTGTTACATCACTGTTTCTGTGGGATCTATTTCCTGCTTCGCTGATCAAGAGGAATGAAGAGGAGGGGAGCAGAAAGAATCAAGTCATGCCTTGTGTCTCTCTCTGACTTTTTTCAATAACTCAAACACAACCGATGAGTATATTTTCAAACTTCTCAAGGTAAAAAATAGAATGCAGTCTATTACTGGACCAGAAATCACCAACTAACGTCTGTATTTATTTATTTTCATGTGGTTGATTCTTCATGCATGCGAGAATTTCCATTTTTCAGTGACACATCCATTTTGCCTCTTAAACATGCCTCACATCAAAGAAAGTTTTGTTTTTCCTTTCAAACTTTCACTGCTCCCAGGTCCACTGTGCATAATCCATTTTAGGTCTTATTCCAACTACGTACCTTTAGGCTGAATAGAGGTGTAATCAAACTTAGTCAACTAAAGCTTCTTGTCCTTTCATATAGCTGTGATGAAGGAAGTGTACATTGAATATTTCAAGACAGTAAAATCCTTGGTATGGCTTTCTGTGTGACTTTATGCGCACATTGGCTCAGAGTGTCTCACAAGTTCCTGATGTTTGAATTATTTATGTCTGAAATGAAAGTAAACAGCTTGGATGTGTTGTTCTGGAAATTGTTTCATTCCTTGTTGACTTGTTGTGGCAGATTAAATATTCCGAAAGGAGGCTCGGAATAAAGAAAATGGATTCTTTTTTTGTTATTGTTTTGTTCTTAATTCACAAAGGATGTCAGCATTTTTAACTTCAACCAGATAACTTAATTTTTGTTCTTTCCTTCACCTTGAATTGCCCTCAGACAAGCGTCTGGTTAAAGCACAACACTGTATATGTTTTCTATTCTTCACAACAAAACCTGACACCAGCCTTAAGCCTAATATGTAAATATGTATGTAAATATATTTAAATGCATCACGTCTGTTAGTTAATAACTTGAAATGGTGCAGTATTACTGACATTTCAGGTACAAAAATAACACAATAGTCTTTTTAAAAACCCTATGTGGTATTTTTAGCATTTAAAAATAAATCAGACCAATTAATTGGTCAATTATTTGAATAATCTTTAAGATCAAGACCTTGCTGTTAACCAGTACTTCCAGACTTACCTGGTCTATGGAGGAAATGTGCTTGTTTTTCCTCTAAAGCATTAATAAACCAGGTTCTTCATTGCTGGAAAATCACTTTCTGTGACTTAAAGCCTCTTGACCTACACAACATCTCGGCCTGCACTCAACACAAATGGGCACAATTACACTCTGTCACTCTTGCTTTTTTATATCCAACAATGATGTTCTTATAATGGGTTTTTCATGTATGGGGACCTTCAACATCACAGTGTCTATTCCAATGTCCAGTTTCTCATGAAAAGCTGTATCAACATTACAAGTTTTTGCACACAGGAAGAATTTCAACCTGCACGTGCAGCAAAAGTTCATGAGTTGTTTACAACAAAGCAAGATTCTTTTTATAGAGTTCAACTACAAGACAATGCAATGCCAGTGGATTTAAGGAAGCCTCAGGTGGCAAAAGAAGCAACTATATCACTGACCACCTATCAGAGTAAATAAGTCAGTAACTTAATAACCTGTCCTTATTGTAGTTTTGCTTCCAACCATCAGCACTCCTAAAACAATTTGCCATCTCTGACTTCCTGGGGGTAAAATTCAACGACCTAATAGATGGCCTGTATCTGCTGTTGTTTGGGAGCTGCCCACTCTAACTGGAAGGCTTGAGATATTGTAGCACCAAAAACACAGTTTGGATGTTTAGAGGTTTCTAGCGTTAATTCTTCAGTAGCTTGTGGCCCTTTTCACACTGAAGAACAATCCTGATATGAAGTAAAAAAATTTAAAAAAGCAACCAGAACGTAGATGGTCTTCTCACGGTCTTGGGGAACTCTTTAGGTGTATGTTATAATGCTTTACTGATTGGTTCCTCATGAGTCATGACAGGTCCAGGATTGTTTTGAGGATGCTCAAAAAGTATTAGCAAGATTGCGGTTTATAATCATAGCGGTAGCTTATTGGAGTTCTTGGTTGAGCGTTTCATTCCAACAGTTCGACTAGCATGGCGCCCAGGACGTGGTGGGATCGGAACATCATTAGACTTTACTACTGATGTATAGCGTGTGATGATGGCAGGAATCTGGCAATATTAGATCATGGAGGTCAGAGTGTAGTTGAGTCATTCTCCAATGCAAACAAGGTGACATATATTAAACATATTTGTCTTAATTGACAACTGAAGGGAAATTAAATGTCTGACCGAAGCTTTAGAGGAATTTTCCTGATGAAGGGACCATCCAACAATAAATTTCTCAATGTATCATGTTTTCAAGCTGAGCCATTTTAGAATCTTTATATAAAGTATTACGAGTTATAGTGATCGAGATACATGCCCGGTTTTTAAAATGTTTTTACAATATGGAGAGGTCTGGGGCTGATATGACAGCAGATGGAAGTGGGTTGAAAAATAAAATGCAAAGTACTCAGAACAACAAACAGCTACGCCGCCCACAACTTCCTTTACAAAAGATAGGATCAAGAGTGTCGGTGAATTCTCATCTGATCTCGGTCTGACCAAGTGCATCTGATTTGAATTTTAATTGGCACCTTGGACAGAAGAATTGTTCAAAAAGGGGAAAAAAAGTACAATGTGCTATGTAATGTGTCACTATATGAATAAAGCTCTGGTGTTGATTGATGTTATTTAATGAAACACCTATCATGTAGAACTAACCACTGAGTTATAGATGTAGAATCTTGACACCAGGAGATTTGTTAAGTCTAACTGTCGAGTTTTGGGGATTTTGGTTCAAATTTGATAACAATTTAATGACAGAACCTAAACAGGAAATGCTCTCACAAAAGTGCAGGAAGAAAAGTGAGCTGATATTGAATCGACATAGATCTGGATTTTTAACAAAAAGCAGAGATCTGTCATCTCAGGATGGACTACTGAGCAAATTTCCATTGATGTTGCATTTTCAACACACAATAGAATAAAACAGTCTGCCAATGTTTTGGCCAAATTGACATCCACCTGAACCTTTGTTTACAGAGCTGACTACGAACAGAGCGGACATCCAGTCAGAAAATCAAACGCAAATTGTAGCTAAGCTGTCAGATGTAGCTTTTCTTCACTTCCTTCCAGCTGCATTGTACTGCCGTAAAGTTTTATTTATTCTCAGTGAATGCAGTCTACATCAAAGTTAAACCCTTAAAAAGAAACTTCCAAGACCTCATGGATTAGAAGTCAATTTAGAGGGAGATTCTTGCCAGCTCTCTGAAGAATCACCTACGGATTCCATCAGAGGGGAAACCTGAATGATTTAAATGAACCCAGGTTGCATGCTTTAAGTAATGCATCCAATGGGATTATGTGAAGCTCTTCAGATGGATTTGGGGAAGCTTGTGTGTCTGTGTGAAAGAATACTGTGCTTTCAGTAGCCAGATGTCTGCACAGCGATCCCACTGCACAATTACCTCCGGACATCTGGGACCTATAAACACAGCTCCAGATCTTTTTTTCCTCTTCTTTAGTCTCTTGTTTTGTCTTCATCATTGTCCTCTCACTTACGGCTATTTCGTCCACCTCCCCCTTTATCCATATATAGCCTTGTTTCATCTCATACCAACACACTTTTTTGCTTTGTTTTTTTCTTTTTATTGCCTCTTGCATTGCACATATTCATTTCCCAACTCATCCTTGCACAACTCACATAAATAGGAACATTTTCCAGCCTTACTACCTCTTCTTGCAGCCCTTCATCTACACGTTTGTGCACAATCACTGTTGGTTTTTTTACCCCCTCCCAGCTGGTGGCTTCCTTGGTCCCCCCCCCCCACTTCTCACCTTCTTATTGTACTGCTTTCACTCCGCTGGACTCTGTCAAAACACCATCTCCTCGCCGTGAACCTGCAGCAGAAAAACCTATTTGCTATTCAAATTCGTTTCTCACCTAGTTCATATGCGTCTTGCAAAGTCATCAAAAGCAAAATTCATGCAAATTATTTTTCTTGCCCTGAACAATGTTACTATAAATAAAAATAAAGGATTTATATATGAAATAGAAGACAAGGTGTGCCTGATTAACTGGTGCACACACAGTGTGAGATCACGTTTTATATCTTTGTTGAACACCACACTTAACACAAGCAGGAGGATAAAAGATTGAGGCTGAACTTGCGACTTTCTATATAATTTGCAAGTGACAATCATCTGTGAAATGGGAGGTTGGGACCATTTGTAATGAGTGATTGAGCTAACAAATCACCTTTCTGAAAGGACCCAAAGGCTGTCGTCAGAATATAGTGAGGACAGGAGTCCTTATATTATCATCACTGCTGCACACAGTAAAAAGAGAAAATGCTGTTATTTTATAATGAATTCTGCAGCTTGTTATACATCCCTGTGCACATCCTTTAACTGAATCAATATTAAAGAGCTTTATTCAGGTTTTTAGGAAGTTTTGTCGTCACAAGACTCATGATGCTGTATGCCTTAATTTGTGTTGGAATGATAAAAGCATTAATAAATCAAATTAATTTATTAGGTTTTTTCATTAACTACAGTATTTAAAAATAATGGCATATAAATCTCACTTTTTCTAGCCCTAGTACCAATGAAGGAGGTTTAAAGTCCACTGAAATCCATTTTACATGAGTATGTCAGAGATAATTTTTTTTCTGAATTAAGCTGGATTCATGCTTACGCAAAGGCCAATGTGCTCCCACATGGCGGCATACTGACGGAGCCAGTTCCTGTTCATACTACCCCGACCCTGTTGCAAAGAAATTTTCCGCCAGGACAGCAGGAGGCGCATTTCTTACTTTTCCGCCTGTATTTTAAAGAAATTCTCTGCCAGGAATAAAATAAAATAAATAAAACGCAGGGACTTTACGGCCACTGGCATCGCCACTGCTGCCCTTCAGACCTCTTTTAATGCGAACAAATTTGTCTTCAAGACTGTCAACACTTATGCTGTTTACAAAAGGGAAGCTACGTCGTGTCTGAAATGACGTTGGGTTGTTTGGCTGACCAATCACAGACGTGCGTCATCTGATGCGGCCGTCGGAAAGTTAGAAAATAGAGCGTGACTCCAACCGACCATCCGAGGTAGTTGGAGAGCACATACGACGTCACATCATGGCGGTGCGTGTCTCCGACACGTCGGAGCTGCATTAGTATGAATCCAGCTTAGTTTGATAGTTTGGTTAAAATGGATTAGAGGTAACATATAACCAAGATGTTCTGGTGGTAGTGAATGTTACCCCAGCTTCCCTGTTCTCTGTTTCCTAGTCGTTTTGTACTACTGTGAGTAAATCTGATCTCACGGTACCGAGTACACCACCCTGCATGGACATCCAGTTTTTTGCACACAAAACATTCAAGTAATTTGGAAAGCGTTTTTTAGAGTCATATGAATGATATTCTCCAAAAACTAAAATCACTACTTATATTTTGGGCTCAGTAATTGGCCTTGACAAATACAGGAGTAAGAGAACATTGTGTCTAAGACGAGAGGCAATCCGTAGAATTATATTCAACCACAATTCATTTATCAACAAACCCTTTCCAAATGCATATCAAAATGTAAAATGTAATGTAATGTAAAAATTATTTTGCCATCACGGAGCAAAACAATGTAATTAGATGGAAACAAGGATGGTTGTGGCTGTGCGGAATCCAAATAGGCTTTATTTGTAATGCCCAAGTAAGAGTGAGGCTCTAAGCGAGCATGTCCTGTTTGTGCCCCGGCTCAGGGAAGGATAAATAATTTCTCCCTCGCAGGAGTTTACAGCGTCTTGTGATGATTATTAGAGCCAGAGGAATAAACAGAGCTCTAGAAAGTTTACCATCCCCCGGATAGCTCAGGTAGCTCTGTCACAGCTATCTAAATATGACCGCAGAGGAAAAAGTCAATGTGAGGTAACTGTTTTTGTCCAGAGGATAAACAGTGGTGCACAGGAGGTTGATTTAACAGGAATGATGGTGGGTGGCTGCATGTTGGGAAAGCAGCGGTGCCCCTCCTTCAGAAACAAGAAGCCAGAATTAGGGTCAAAATCTTGGTTTGCACACAGGTTCTATTTCAGAAGAAGTTAGTTGCATTATTTAAATTATATTCAATCTATAAAACTGTATTGTTCATTATTTTTATTCTCAAATCAAATTAAAAAAAGGTCAATCATCCAGCACATTTATGCAGATGTCCACACTTCCTTTAACTGTTTATCCTTTTCAGTTCCTCTGCGGTGTAACAAATTGAGGTGGAAAGGCCATCCAAAACACGGCAGCTGACAAACATTCACAACACATGCAAGACAAATGTCCAAGACTCCGGCACAAGTCAATGACTCTCTTCATTTTTCAGTGAAACATAAAAGGCCACATTGTGTCTGAATGCAAACACACTCAATATTATTGACCTCGTCTCTCCCTGATGGCTTTCTAAATATGGGACAAGGCTTTTCAGCAGTTGCAGCTGAGAGTCCTTGAACTACTTGTCCCTGTCATCGGCACTTTTAGGTGAGACTGTTGACCTTGTAAAACAACGTGAGCGAAGTGCTCTGTACATGCAGATTGCCTCAGTGGGTCTTCTTATCACAACATTTCTTACAAAGACACTAATCCAAGATCACTAGCGAGGGTGCAAAGAAAAACTCCATGTGAACCAGGTAAGCCGTGGAGAATACATCACTCTCTTGTCTCTGTTGCACCTAAATGAAGCTGTTCTGATGCTTTTTTAGTAGGGGGTCATGGTTGATTTGACATAAGTGCCTATCCAGTGAAAACAGTGTAGGTTTTTTGCTCCCAAGCAATGATTAAAAGCATGGAGAGTGTGGAAATGAGAATAACTGAGATATGTATGAGAAAAGATGTTCAATGTTTGTTTAAACGCAGCGCTCGTTATCCAGTTCGATGAGGAAGAAAACAGAACAACTCTTACAGTTGTTATCTAAAACTCACTCATTGTTCAGATGAGTTTAACCACGTCTGGTCATAAACTACAAACAATTTTTAGCCGCAGGTTGAGTTGTCGAGGCAAAAATTCAGTCTTGAATGAATCAGGTGAGTGGATTTTATAATAAGAAGTTTATTATGAAAATCATGCATGATTGAGAGAAGTCAGTCAAATGTTGGGGCATAAGAATGAGACTCTGCCTTTTAAGGCCGATCAGAGCTGCTTTATAGTGTTGATACAAAGTGATTTCTAGACTTCATCAGAACACTGAATGTTTCTAGTGGTGGTTTAAATGCTTAAACCTAAACATATTCGTTTGTTATGTTTAAATTTAACTTGATGGTTGAGGGGTCTAACAGAACTAGTACATAAAGAAGATGGTTTCGATGTCTAAGATTTACAGAAAGAGCATGTACTGCCTAAATTTAACAAGATAGTTTAAATACCTAAATCTAACCAGACTAGTCTTTAATGAAAGGGTTTAGAATCTAGTTGCATCATCTACTTAGATTAGATTGTTTGGATTATCTGGTGTTGCCTAGATTTAACTAGATGATTTAGGTGCCTGAAAAACAGAAAGCAGACTGTAAACATCTTAAATGGCTGCTGTGGAGAGGATGCTAATCATAGAATAAAACATAGCAATAGTGACCTTCTTAAAAAATACTCAAAAAATTGGAAACATCACCTGACAGTTTCTAAAGATGACAGTTCCTCTTACAGCTGATTTTTTTCCCCTTTGATCTATGTTGTTAAATTATTTATTACAAGAGCAATCACAGATTGCACAAATCTGCCAAAACGTCATACTAAAATTTTTGCTATCTGGACCAGAATTCAGTAATATTACCATTTATACACAGACTATTTTCTTAACTCTTGAGAAATTTTCAAGCCAACGTTTCCATTTAAATTTTTTGGCATGATTATTCAGATAAACAAACTGCATTAACAGCACAACCTCCATAGCAGAAGTAATACACAATGACAGTATGATGTAGTGATGAATAACGCCCACATACTGTGTTCCTATTTTTCTTTTCTTATGAATATTTAAACATGCATTGCTCTCTAGTTCATTCTCTCTCTCTCTCTCTTTCTCTGAAGGGACACCCTTTAGGAGCTCATCGAACACGGTTGGTCGTATTGCAGCTTTAGTCATTGGCAACCAGCCAAAGTGATGAACCTCATGTCTTGACAAGCCGATTGTCTTTGACTTGGGACCGTGGGGGCTGATGGGAGTGCATATTCAAAGATGACCACAGGGACATGTCCCAGGTGTCTCATTCCTGAAACAGGAGAGTGAGGCTGTCAAGGTGTGACATATGAGCTAATGACCTTTGGCCTTGGTGGTTCAATCGAATGGGGGGTGTGGAAAGGTAAAAGTGCCTCAGCAAACAACGTTGAATGTCATTCAAAAGGAAAGGAGAATGTGTCACTAAGCGTTTAACTAAAACCAGAGCTTGGAACTTGGGGAACTTTCCAAGTGCCCCTGACTCAAAGCAATCTGGCACCACTCCACTTTACTGCATCTTACCACGTCATCTTTAAACATGTTCATAACGTGAGCCTCTTCATTTGCACAGAATCCTGCAAGGGGAGTCGTGATTTATGCCAATAAGACGACAATTGTTTGAGAAATACTCTGCCATAATCCTATGACCCAGTTTTGGTTTAATGGAGAAAAAACCTCGATGAATTTGACTGAATGGCTTTATCTCAGTCCACTCTCAGGAATAAATTTCCATCATTTAATATGAATGTGAACTGCAGGCTTTTCTTTCTTTCCATCTTCCTTGTTAAAGACAATTTCTATACAGCCACTTTGCTTCATAATGACTCGCGTGGCGAGTGAGCAACGCCAGAAACTGATTTTAACCCTGTTTATTTTAACAAATTTAAATTCTGACATCTTTTTTGATGCCAGGGACTGCTGTTGATTGAGTTCATTTTCAGTGCCTTAATGAATAATAAAGTGATCATATTGTCAGCGTTGTATGAGATGTTGGATTGGATTACAACAAGTCACTCCTGTAGATGGTGATGTGGCCCAGGGACCTCTTGGATGTGACAGATCTAAGTGTTTTCCCTGTGAAGGCGCTCACACAAAAAGTATGGGTTCAATTTCATAACAACTCCCGTATTAAATTACAATAAGAACAGAAGATGAGAACATCCACATGACGTCAGTGAGGCTTTTTTTTTCTTCAATCCCCATTAGTTCTAAACTGATTGATACTTAGCAGGAAATGTTTGGTTGTTTAGTTTTATTTGTTGAGTTTATACTTAACCACATGAGTTTACTTCTTCCATAAGAGCAGAGAAGCTACACAGTTTGTATCACCAGCAAATAAAATGAAGATATGTTGCAACTTTCAAGTTTAAGTAGAAGAACCACTCAATACATTGGAAGATGAAAGGATGGAAAACAGTCAGCTGACAAACAGCTTCCTCGTAACGTAAACCTCTTCCAGTGTTGGCTGTTTTCGTCATGTTTCAGGAAGGAAATTTAAGTAGTTTAGTATTTAATCAGTCTCTTGCCCAGAACCAATAGAACATCTGTTTTCAGCTCTTTTTTAAATGATAGTTGTAATTTTAAACTCTACTAAAACCATTAAAGAGCTTCAAATGAAAGAAAAATAAATTTAACAGGAAAATAAAGACTTTTTTTTTTTTTTTAATGTGTCATTTTAACTCACTTTAAACATGCTGAGATTATTGTACACCAGCACATTAGCCTGTTTTACACAGTTACTTACTTCATGGTCACTTTTTGCTTTGGCAGGTTAATATTCCTGTCGCCGCCATCCAGTCTGGTGCAAGCTGACATGAATAAACACCAATAAACAGAGAGAAATGAGGTGATTATTCAGGGATTGTCTTGGCCGCTTTTCATTTCTGTGCAAATCCAGCTGTGCCTCAAAAAGCCATGTCAACGTTGCAGATGTAAAAAAAAAAAAAAAAAGCAGAAATAAAGTGACATTGAGGAGATACTTGTCAATCCTAATTTATTTTTATTAATTTCCTTTTAAAACTTTTTTATTTTCCGATACGATGATTTGTGTAGCAAACATAAATAGAGTTGTGTAAAGAGTTAAGTGTCAGAGAGCACTAAATGCAGGAATGCAGAGAGCAGAGTCTGGCTGTAGCTCAGAAACACATGCTGACAGTGTTGATTAGATTACACATATTTAAGCCATTATACATCTAATGTTCGAGGTTGAGCGTTATCCTATTGTCGTGTACATTGTTCGGTGTCTCCGAAGTGACAGGAAAGATCCGGTCGATGCTAGGCTACAAAGTCGCTAATTTGATCCAAACAACAGAAGAAAAGTGACAGCTACAAGGCAGGCCACAGTCACAACACCCTGCAATGGCTAGGAGCTCCCCCTCGTAGAAAGATGTTTGTGTCACAACGTATATCTTCATTTCCAATTCAGATAATGTAAGATTGACAACTCATGCTGAGAGCTCTTAAGCCAAGGAGACATCTGTGCATCCTTGTTTACAGCTCCTCCAGAAAGCCTCCTCATTCATTCTCCCTCAGGTGCATTTTAGGAATCCATCAAAATATTTTGCTGACACTGATTTCCGGGTCCACAAGCAAGAGGAAGGGCAAATTAGACACGGAAGGATTAATCAGATGAATGAGATCAACCTGAAGAGTTGTTCCTTCTTCCTTACTTAGAAGTTGGTTGATTATTGAAAGTGAATTAATATTATTATTTATTTACTTGTTGTCAAGGAAAAATGAGATGTGATGACAAGTCTTGTTTCATGTAAAATACATGTGTAAGTGCCTTCTGATGCCGGGTCAAACCACCTTCCTCACCAACATGGCTTCCGACAACAGCTCTGGGATTTCCGCTCGACACAGCCTTATATTAAATTTATGTAAACCAACATGTCGAGTCTTTGTGTGTCCCTCGTTATTCCTGCAGCAACTGTGTTCACTCAAACAGCTCTACTGTAACAGTCCTACAGGATAACCTATGATAAACATTAATATTCAAGCTACTTATGATCTGTTTCCCAGTATATCTCAAGTAAGTATACAAACTTCCACAGTTGGGTAAAGTCTAAACATTAGCTTAGGACTTTAGTTGACATCTTCACCCTGTGCTTGAGTGGGTTTTCTTTTGGATACTCTGGTTTTTTTCCACAGTTTAAAAATCAACACCCTGGGCTAACTGGAGATTTGTACTGGTGTGACTGAGTGTGTGTATGGTTGTGTATTGTGTGTGGGAATAACCTGCATTCAAACAGCTACTTTAAAGTTTGCAGAAGTTTTGAAAAACATATTTTTATATTTGAAAATCCCTTTATTTATTAAACTTTATTACTTATTTTGTCTAAAGAAGCCAAATACACCACATGAGTTCCATTCTCCCTTTCACCAAGAACCACAGTCAGTAAATGGACACCATGTGGGAGGTTGTTAAACGTGCTTCCTGGTGATACCACTGAACTTCCTTGATCTCAGCCAGCCGTCAAAGGAGCCCATCCGTCACCTTCCAGGCGAAAAGTGAAAGCAGATACGACTCGTAAGGGCCTGATTGAAGACAGGCTCAATATTGACCATATGGTCAAATAAAGAACACGGCCCCCAGACTGTAAACATCTCCAGTTTTAGAGACGCTTAAGAGACGATGCTAAGCAGAAGGAGGCCCGGCTGCCACAGACCTGCGCAACGCAGGACTGCTTTAAACATTCAAAGGTCACTTCTGTTTGGCTCTGTATAACAGAACAGACAGAGCTCATAATGAAATATGTTTTACATGCCACATCTCTGTGTAGCACCTGAGAGAATATACGAGGTGGATGATTCTGAAGTTGTGAAGTTCTGTCCTTAATCTAGTTATTAGGATAGAAACACCTGCAGTTCAGTGACAGGGTTTGTTTTTACATCTGTGTCAAATCTGTCGGTAAAAACAATAAATAAGAATGAATCTTTTATATTTGTTCATTTCTATGATACTAATGACTCAATCCATTAAGAATGTGAAGCTCAGACTGGAGAATCCTTTTGATGTCTCGAGGACTCAAACAAAAGCACAGCATCAGTAATATTTGGCATCACCAGATATTTAGTGGATTACTCAAAGGCACAAATCCACTCCGGTTTGGTATTTCCTGTTAAGACTGTGCCCCCTATTCATAACCCAATCACTTTGATTCCAGACATCCTCTGGAGACTCAATGACCTCACTTGAGAGTCCCCCCCCACATGCCAAAATCACAGCAGATCAAAGAAGTGAATGTTTGATCTTCAGATAATAATGCAATGTCCTCACACAACTTCAAATCAGAACCCTGACTTTGTTCATTATTTGGGAGCTTATGAAAATCGCCACCCTAAACAGAAAAAAAAGAAGGAAAATAAATAACAGAACGACAAGGAAAGAGCTCGAGAAGTCAAAAAGGGGGTGAGCACTTAGTGGAGTAACGGTGGTGGTTAGCATTCTGAGTCTTAGGGTTTGTGTGACCTAGATAGAGAGTGACATGAGCAGGCTGTGGTGACTGGAATTGCTTCCATTTGCTCCACACTGCAGCACTGCTCATACATTTCTGGCTGGGAGATAGCACTACTCCGTCAAGCACAATATGCAAATGACTGCATATTTTTATTAAGAAAAACATCTGACTTTTCGCATCAGATTGAAGGATGTGCTTCAGCAGCAGGGGAAAGTTTCAGATATCGAGGTCAAAAAAAGGAAAGAAGTGGAGATGCACTTTTTTTTTCCGGACTTTTCTGCAGAACTTCCTGTATGTGTGAAGCTTAACAAAATGGAAAACTATGTGTTTGCAGTGTAAAGATTTTCTAACAAGGACACTTTCATCAGACTCTTTCGAGTGACGGTCCTCAGCATACATATTCATGAAGTGCAAGTGATATTTGAGTCTAAAGAACCTTCATTAGCATGAAGACATATTGAGATGATGACAAATTGACACCTGCGCATGAACACAAAAGCACACACTTTTGACACCCCAGAGGGGGACGATCCAAGGGCATCATCCGGTCCCAGGCACTGCCTAGTTTTAGAGATCCACCTTTTGCATAATTCTCACTATTTTGAACCCAAATGACCGGCGTGGTTCCCATGAATATCAACATCAGTGGCTCGTTGCAACATTTTTAAAACGCTGGTCATTGGAGAAGGAAGAAGACGCAATTTTTTTTTGCTTCCTACAGAAGCCGAGAGAGGACGTCCTTGAGAGAAAGAAGGAGCGTTTTCCCAAGATGACGAGTAATTTATCCCGTTATCTCATTTTCTTGGGAAAACAACTTTTATTTTTTTGAGATAAAGATATAAAAATATTAACAACAGATATGGTCATTCTTGACTTCCGTAGACTCCTGCATGTTTAAAACAAATTATATTGTGTCCATAAACACATAAGCCAAACAAGAAGGTTTGTAGCTGTGGTTATGAAGGAGTGTGTCATCATAGTGTTTTCCATTTCCACATGTTGCGTGTAGTTTGAGTCATCACTGCTGCTGGAGCTCTTCATCAATAGCAAACCCAATCAAAGAGAAATTACGGAAATCAGTGTGTATGTGGACATACTGGTAGTAAAATAAGAAACATTGAAAGCAGGGAGTATTTTCACTGCAGACTGAATTCTAACAAACAACTTAAGTATAAAAAGGGTGTGAAAATCAAATATATTACTTTTTGAAACCAGAAAGCAAAACACAAGCAAATGTTTTTATTCTGGAAAATTACATTGCTGTTTGGCTATTACAAAATGTTTGATCGAGGGTTCCCAGAATCTATATTCAATGTCAGTTTCGGTGTAAAACCAGAAATAAACCTAATTTTTTTTACATTATATTACAATCTTTTTGTCATTACGTCTTCTAGAATAAAGAAAAAAAGAAAAAAAAAAAAAAGAAAAACATGTTCTCTATAAAGAAAAAATGGCAAATAGCAAATTGAATTCCATTATATTGGCACATTTTAATAGATTGCAGAAATAAAAAAAAAAAACATTGTGCTACTTCAGATAAAGGTTTTAATGTAAATAGTTGTGTATGTTTCATTGCTAAATTTTTGGCTACAGTCTAAAGATTTGTTCAAAAACAACATTTCATTTTAATTAGCTACATTTTAATTATACCTTTATTTTTATTTTTGTCAGTTTGAACTTTAGAGACCCACTGTGGTTTTTTCCCCGCTTTAATACAAGGCTACCAACAATATCGCCTATATTTTCATATTGTATAAGAAGTCTTAAGTCATTTTTAATTATTATTTATGATATAAAATGAGAGGTTATTTGTAATCTTTAAAGTGGCCTTGAACAACAGCTCTCCAGGCTTTCTGAAGGTCTTTCTGAGCTTTCGTTAATCCTTTTTTTCCCCACTTCAGCCCTCGTATCTGACCCTTTTTAAAGCACTGTTTTGTTTAAGCCACTTCTATTTGACCTATGAAACACTCAGATGTAAAAAAAATCCTCCAAAACTCAAAAGACGAGAGTAAACACAGAACAGATTATTTTGCAAAGGACCATTTTTTTTTAGCAAAGTCTTCATGCACTTTTCCAAAACAATGGCTAGACACAAGGACACATGGTTGTTCCAGTTTCCCAAATTGCACCTATAAATCACTCTAAAACACACAGTTTTAAAAGTATAAAATGATATTTCTGAACTAAAAGGAGATTCTCAAACAGATAAAAGCTAAAAAAATGGGATCCTGAAGAGTTTCAGTCTTTCCAGGCATTTTCTTTTTCAACATTTACTATTCTCAGCTGAAAAACATATGCTTTAGTTAATATACACATATGCCATATATATTTCTATTAATACACGGGTTTCATCTTTTCATAAATATGGGATGTCAAGATTGCAATGAAATCCTCCGCTACAACATATTAGAAAGTCAGTAACCATTTGTTCTCAGGTTTGTTTTCAAAAATAGAACAATTTTATTTATTCTAAGAAACACTGAAAATAAAGCGTTCCTCTCTCTGAGCTGTAAGAAGTGGATGGAAGTAGTTTCCTTTTACGTTATTTCAAACTAAAAAACCATGAAATGTTTACTTGTTCGTAAGAAACTTTGGGAAGAATGTGCATCATTCACCATTTTTCAATAATAAAGTCTTGGGTATAGTACTTGGTAACTAGTTTAAGATTTATGACGCATTTGGAACAAATAAATACAGAATATTTTTTACAACTCAATACTTTAATGTCAGCCTTATAGTACTTTGAAAATACGAAAGCCTCGTCTTCACAAATATTTAGCAAAATGATCTTTTTTTGCTGCTCTTCACTTAACGACAGTTTTTTTTCCTCCATGAAACGTTGTCTACGTCCTCAAAACCTTAAACAGCATTTGAAAATGGTCAACACATTTAACCAAACAACACACTGTAATATGTTTCGTGAAATCCTTTAGCCATGCTAATGTACATTAATGTTGTTTTCCCTGACCTACTTGGTAGATATGTTTTACACTTTTGCTTCTTATAAATGTGGATTAATTTTTCTTCAAAGGATAAAAAAAATACCTGTGTAAAAAAAAAAAGTATCTGGAGCAGTGAAGGTCTAAATTTTCCTTTTGTCGTGGGAGGTTCTTCTGTCAGACTGTATTAATTTCTTGAATATGACACAGACCACCACTCGTACGCAGCCAGGAAATGTGCCCTTCAAAGCAAACGTCCCTCAGCCTGATTTCAACATGCAGAGCCATCAGGCTCAGCTGCTACAGCGTCTGACCCCTCTGACTGACTGCTCACCAACGCACATTACAGTTGTATAATGAGGACTAAAAAAAGGCACGCCAGCTCCAGTTTTAAAGGTTAGAAACGTAGTCAATCGCTGTTAGCATTAAGCAAATTCACAACAGTCAACGCCTTGTCCGTTTTTATCTTCACCCCAGTGTAAACCATTTCAAAACTGCTTAAAAAGTGCTTTTCTAAAACGATTTGCTCTCTGATGTACATACATGGGAAGAGGAAGTTAACCAATGGAACAGCCTCCAAACCATCCTCACCTGATATTTTGGTCAGACCAAAACCGACATCCAATCATGTGACACAAGTAGGAAACAAAATCATGTTTGTTAGAAGCAGAAATAACCACACAGCCCAAGGGGAATATTTTAGAACTCTGATCCATATCAGATCAGAATGATCCGTTTGGATACTTGCAGCTCGCTAGTTTTTGTCTCACTATATCAGCTCAGGGATTCATATGACACATCACTTGTTCTATTTACCTTCGAGGAAAAGATTTCATAACCAAACCAGATGTTCAGCTTCTAGATTCTGTTCAATGGGATGACTGCCAGCCAGGCTGATGTAAGCAGAATAAAAACTGCAATAACAACAATGTGCTTAGAGTGGATCTAAAACTGCATCTTTATTAGCATTGATTCAAACTCAGTGCTTTTGTCTCGATTCGGCACCTTAAAATTTGTGGTGGGAACTTTTTTTTGGGGGTGGGAGGGTTTGTTGTCTGGATGAATCTTTTTGCAAATAACCATGACAACAACCTGATGAAGCTGATGTTTTCTGATGTATTGCTCAGAGCAGGGTTATTATTTTATGTAGGACAGAATTGACTGCTTTGAGCTACTTTGGCATCTTTGGAAGTCAGAAGCAAAGAGAAAAGGAGTGAAATATAAGAGAAGATTTTGCTGTGTGATGCAAGTTTTTAACTTTTTTTCTCCTGCTTCTCCTTGATCATACAATTCTCCAGCACTGGGAAGATAGAGCTTTCAATAATTCATTCATAAGCACAAAACGTCTGTGTGCGCTCTTCTAGCGGTGGCTTGTGTCTGCCTTCACTGTTTTATTAGGCATCCGAACAGAGAAAAAAACAACAGCGTCGCAGTTCCAAAAGCAAACGCTTCCCATCATTTTATCCTCCTTTTCTGAATCAAAAAGAAACATCATTTGAACTGAAGTCTAAGTCCGATCTCAGCAGTCTATCCCCAGAAAATATCCCTGCATGAGACCACACAAACAGCATAGAGTGGATAATTCATCTGCTTACACTGGTTCATGTAGCTAAATGAAAGGTCGATATTCACAGTTCTAAACACCGACATCGAGACTCATCAAAGTGAAAGAGCATCCACTTGAAATAAATGCTCGTGGGAAACGTGCGTTGAATAAAATGTCCCGTGACGCCTCCCTCAGCTGCTCCCGAAGGGGAACACGCATGCATTTTACATGACTCATGTACATAAAGAGGAAACGGAGCCAAGCGGCAAATACACTGACAAAGATGAAGGAAATGTGACATGGCAGCACATGGCTCGAAATAAACAGATTAAATGGCCTTCAAGGATGCAAACTTAAGTAGGAGAATTTTTCATCATTTCTGACGTGTGTGTAAAGTTTCAGGGTTTTTCGTGCATGTTTACATCTAAAAGGCTGATTTACTTGTTAGAAGTTGAAAGAAAATGTCTTTCCAGATGTTATTCTTCTCCTTTAAACTGGTCTTTCTGTTATGAGGCCCCGACAGTTACACATCCAAAACACTGGCTTGTTCATGAGTACTAGTACTTTGACTGACTTTACCATGAAGTACCTTGAAACAAACACCAACAAGTTGCAGAATTTTTAAAATCCCATTCAAACTTTATGGAGTTTAAAGTCCAACTGCATGAACAACTTCCCTCAAACTTTTAAAGGGTTGAAAGATGGACTTTAACATACTGAGATAACTTTTTATATCATTTAACATTTCTGATGAAGTCAAAATTCAAGTTTTATGCAATTTTAAGATCTTTGAAGATTTTCTGGCTGTGAACTCTGTCACATATTCACAAAGTCTATCAGACCGTCAGTTTCCTCTTAAATTCCACCCTCAATTCTGCAGAGCACACATGTAATCTCCAATACACTTTCATTGTAACTCAACTTGCCGTTGCTCTTCAAAAAGTAAACTGAAGGTTCTTTTTAACATATTAAACCCAAATGCAGTGTTGGGTGGCTGTTCAGATGGTTGAATTGAAATAATCCCAATGTATTTTTTCTAATTTTTTTAGGTGTATGCATATAAATCATGTTAGTTGATGTTTTTATGATCACATTTTAGAAACATCATCAAACAGGAATACCATTCTTTGAAAAGACAAGCTTGCATGTCACCAGACATTTTGAGACGTTAAGAAAACTTTGTTATTTATAAAAATACAATCCAAATACTGAGAACTAGATTGTTTTGCGTTGTTTGTTTATCCTTTTGGGGATTATTTGTTTTATTCTCATCAAACCTTTGTGACATTTCAAGTTTAGACTTTCAATTACAGAATTGAAACAGTAAAAGAAAAAGCACATCAAATTATTTGACAGCCAGGACTGTGTGCCTTTCATGAAACGAGCTGCATTTAATTGACAGCCTACTGTACCACCTGGCTGGTGTGTCACATGACAAAAATCAAACGTATCCATATTGTTATATTTATAGCAACAGGCTGCCCACTGCACCGTTACCAGGAAAACAGCTAGTTGATCTTATCTGATCATCTGTCCTTTTCTTTGAATACGCAACCTGTTCTTAACCATCTAGTTTCTTTTCTTCTTATTTATTGTGTGAATCTTGTTGTGTCTTTGATTATTTTGGTCCAGGATGGTTATTTTAAAGTGTTTTATAAATAAACATGAAATACGGATTGAATGTTGATTTTTTTTCTAAAACTTTTCACCTGCCTGTATCGTTCACTGAATCCTAAGTAACAAAATAGACATTGCTTCAACCTTGTTCAGAACCCTATGAGTAAAAGGTCAAAAACATAGTGTGATTAGAATAAAAAACAGTAATTTAAATGCATCTATTATACTTTTCCATGTTTAAATCAGAATGAGCTGAAACGCAAACAAAACTTGACAGCAGCATTTGTGTAGTCAAACTGGGTTTTGGTTCTGTTTTGGGCCTTTTTTAGGTTAATGCTGAATGAAGGAGCTTCTCAACATTTCCCAACGTTTGTTGTCAAAGTTCCTCTCCACGCTGGATGCTCAGTCTGAAAAGCTGAGCAGAACAAACAGCAAGAACAATAGGGAAACTCAGCCTGTAGAACTTTCAGCTTTTCAGCAGTCAGATGTTTAAAGACAGGATGCTACACAAAGGTAAACATGACCCTGATTCAACTTTTTTGAGTTGTGATGTCATTAAATTAAGCACGAGCCTTTTTTTTAATATATCTATCTTCTCTATTGGGTATAAAACATTTGCAAATAATTGCATTACATTTTTAATTACATTTTACAAAGAATCCCAACTTTTTGGATTTGGGTTATAATCACTGTGGTTCTTTGTGCATGGGCCCATTTAAACCTCTGTTCAGTGTCCTTCAGGAAATCAATGACTCTGCGAGTTTGATGTGTGCGATTTATACAGACGATTGCAGAGCATGAGATAACCACTGAAATTGTTGACTCACAGTTGTAAACACACAAGACTACAAACTAACAAACATTTTGCTGTCCCAGGACATGGGTAGACATAGATCACATGATTCTATAGGGACTGAAAACATACAGTTTCTCTTCATTACAAAGAACAACTCTGTTTTATAGACTTTAAGATTCTCCTTCTCTCTATTGAGCTAGTGGATAGCATGTTACGCTACAGATAAATTATATCACATGGTAAGACAGTAGAGGACGAATGAGTGTAAGGCTTAAAAGAATAAATTGCTACATGTTAAATATAATTATACTGTTAGATTATACAAGTTTTTGTAAAAAAAGCCAGCTTATCTCAAGGTTATTACACTGTTTAGTGAATTATTCAATTTAAAATATAAAAACCAAACATTCAGTTTTCAACATAGTACCAATGTTCCTTTTTACTTTTTTTTTTATAAAGCGGGGTAATTGTAAGGATCAAATTGACACATAATTAGAGGAAAAATCTGAGCTGCTTGGGTAATTAACGCAGACTTTGAGGTTAGAAATAATAAGATGGGATTAGATGGAACTCATTGTCCTCAGAGGGCTTTCCTATAGTTCAATTAACTCTGCAAATAACCTGAGTAAAATAAAAGCACACAGCAAAATTAATTTTCCAGCATGGAAAGGAAAACTTCATGAATTATATAAACGGTGACAAACAAGGAAGAGACGTCTATAGGTGCTTGTTGTGTATGTTACTATGTGAAAACGTGATCGTCTGGGAAAAACTAGTGTGATCGAAACCTGGCTGGAGATTTCTGGCTTTTATCAGCAAACCGTTGCTCTCCACTCTGTTTCCTTTGGTTTTTGGCAGAGCACAACTCCGTTAACCTTCTATGTCGAGAACGCAAATGAGAAATTTAGCCGCTCACCCTGGGAATCAGGCTCATTAAAACATATTGGGCTTCAACTCATACTTTTTGTATTTAGGCCATGAATATACATTATTCATGGTTAGGACATCATCTGTGTCATTCTGCTCCCACTCAACACCACTTTTTAACCCATAGGCACATGAAATAACTATGTAAAGTCTATTTTTTGGACCTAATAATTTAAATACCCTCTTTTCAGGCACAAAAAAAATGTAAATATTAGCAGAAAGATACCTTAAACTAGATTTTAACAGCTCATAAAGGGGAAAATCATTTCTAGAAGCCACATACATTTTCTAACTCTATGGTTGCCTTAGCATGGGTGCACGTGTATAGATGTTAAATATTCAACTCATATTTAAAAGATTGAAGCTACCTAGATAGAGTCGGATTGTTCCATCATGTTTTATAAAAAGTTATGACCTATAGATAAAAAACAAATACCTTTTTTTATAAACAACATGCTGAACCTCATTACCTAGCATTCACCCTACTATTAGTTCAAGGCCCTTCATTTACTACTACTACTACTACTGTCATTTAGCAGACGCTTTTATCCAAAGTGACTTACATTGAGAGAACATACAAGCAAGAAATCAAAGAGAAGGAAACAATATAAGGAGGCGGACTGTTTGGAGTCCAGTTTAATTCCGACGCTGATACATCAAGTGTATCAATTTTCTTTCCTTTTTTTTTTTTTCTTTTGTAGAGATAAACTCCCAAATCGCCATCATAAATCATAAATCAATTCCACATTAAGACAAAGTGTTCTTTAAAGAGGTGAGTCTTAAGTCTGCTCTTAAAAGTAGCTGCCGACTCTGAGGATCGGACCGAGTTTGGTAGGTCATTCCACCATCGGGGGATAACAGAGGAGAAGAGTTTGGAACATGATCTCATGCCACGTTGTGGTGGAAGTGCTAGGCGTCTTTCAGCGGCTGAGTGTAGCTGACGCGTGGGAATGTAGGTTTGGATGAAGGAGTGAAGGTAAGTAGGAGCTGTGTGTGTTAGAGTCTGGTAAGCCAGAAGCAGAAGCATTTAAAATCCCAAAGAGCAGTGGTTAAAATATTCCAGTATAAAATGAAATAAACCTTAAAATAAATAAACCTATATCTGTCCGTACACAGAAATGCAGCAATGTACTATTAGCATTCTGACTCTTGTTTAAAGTTTGGTGTTGTTTGATTGAATATTTGAAATCTGAATTAAAAAGACATACAGGCAATTTAACAATTTAATCATTCAAGAAACAGAGGCCTCCGTAGAATGTAGAAGAACCAAATACAGCAAAAGCCTGGAACCTCTTCCTCTTATTGTTTAGCTGTTTGGTCACACTCTTCAGTTGCCATAACATTCTTCAACAAAACCACATTTATTAGATGAATAAAACATCTATAGTTTGGCAATGTACAATGTATCATAGCTCCAGAAGTAAACATGTGGGGAGTAAAAATGTTTACATATTACATATTAACTGTTATCAGAAACTCCATAGCAGTATCTAGCAAGTAAACTGGGTTAAGTGGAGTTTCTCATATGATCTTTGAGGTGCTCATATAAGAGCATATGCCACTTTTATGTTTTCCCTGAGTTGTTGTCGGCTTTTGAGTGTGTATCAGAATGATTCCTCATACACAAAGTGCTAATTACATAAACTCAAGCTGCCTGTTGTCCCCAATTCTGTTCCATCATGCCAACAAGCCCGAAGGGGAGGTAAAGTCTGTTGCAGCAGCCTTTAAGAAACTGCCAGATGGTTTCAGAGAATATCACACTCTACTGTGACAATATGCATCAGCTTCACTGTTTTGAACATTTAGTTTTGTTCAAGCAAAGTAAGCAAGAATTATTCAGACAAAGACTCAATTAAGATGCTCACAGACGTCGTCATATACCAGGTCTGCAATCTTTTAAAAATGCTATGTTACGGTCTGCAGTTTGGAGAAAGTTTGTCTTGCTTAAACAGTCTAACCTGCACACAAGGAAACCAACACAAAATAAGCTCTTCTTGCTGCGGCTCATTTGTCACCTCGATGATAATCTGTTAAAGCCAAGTTGCCTTCCTGTGTGGGCTGTTCTCGGCAGCAGCATAAGAAGTCCAGCTGCCACAAGTTTTTTTTTTTTGGGCAAACAATTTTTAAAAACCATTAAGCAGAAGGAGGCACTTTGGATAAAGATTTATACAGAGTAAATTTTGATTCCATTTTGTTTTCCTGCACGGTTCCACGCCATTATGTTTGCCTGCCCGCATACTACGGCAGTTTGCCACACACACTGATCGTCAGCTGTGTCTGTGGTTTAATTACTTCTTTTTGTTATCTGATTTGTCTATGAGCTTCTGGTGCTGGTCTGATAAGATGGGCATGTGATGACGTTATCTCACTCATCAGCATCTGCTAACAGGTCTTTTGGGGTTTGACTCCTCGTGTGAAACAAGTTATATAAAGTCTTAGTGACTCCACAAGGAGAAGTGTGAATATACACAGAGAACAAGGCTAATGATGAGCTCTTCATTGCTAATTTCCTTGTGTTTGTTTGTAACTTTTATGATTACATCAGAGAATAGTGTGTACATTAAATTTTATTCAGTAGGAGCTAAAATCTAGTTCGAGAGAAGCTAGTGTTTAATCAGCTAACGTGCTGGAAGAATAAAGCAAGGATAAAACAAAGATTATACGATGGTGGATCAGTTTTAAACCAATCTTTACCCTCAAAATTTCAATATACTGTATGACCTCAGTTATATTTCTGAGTATGTGCCACAGCTCGCTACGGCCAAACTGATATGACATTATTACTTTTGATGACTGAGCATCAACCAACAAGATTCTATGTTGTACATAAACATGGACAACAAAGTTCCATTTTGAGGGCATCATAAATAACATACATCTATGTCTAAAGTAGTTGAATGTATAGATATAAAGCTAAACAGTAAAAGTGCTGCTATAAGGATACAACACACAACTGGCAAACGTCCGATTTGTGAAAACACACATTTGAACTATTTTATTTCCATCAAGACATGATGAAATATCAACTCAGTGACCAGAACATGACAAGGTTTACACAAAAAAGTCTGATTTTGTTGTTTTTCTCTGTTACTTTTTACTATCTTTCTTTACCTGTTCCTTTGATTTCATAACTAATGTGTTCTGCTCTACCTGCAGACTTTTTCCATATTAAGTCTATCATTTCCTTAGTGCGCAAAGTTTTTGGTTCAATACAAGCTGCATCAAGCTCCTACTTGATGTGGATTGTTATTGTGTCAAATTTGGAGTTTTGGTTTTCTGCATTTCAGGAAACGCCGCCTTATCTGTGCATTAGTTGCATACATATACCGACATCACCCACATGAATCCCTGTAGTTTTCTTGAGATCCCAGCTAGATACTTCATATCATCTGTTTTGAACAGCATTAGCTCCCTGATTGGATCTCTTGCCGACTTGATTCTCTCTCTTTTCATTTCTGATTGTTCATTTGCTTTTTGATCAGGGAAAACAATTAAATTAACCTGAACTACCCTCACTGAATGAATTAGAAGCTATGTTTTCATTAACCATGACAGGGACGTACTTGAAGGCTTCGGGGGTTTGAATATTTACTTAATTTAACCCGCCTTAATTTAAAATAACTCGTGTCAAAAGCTGAAACCAATCTTTAAAGGCAATTAAAGCTGGAAGGTTTTCTTAGTACAGGGGATAGCTAGTGGGAACAGAACACATTTATTTGCTATGTGCCTACAAAAATCATCTCAGTAATTAGTGCTCAGTACGAGAGAGGACTTGTCAATCAAATTGCTTTTTAGTACAGCTACAATATAACATTTTTAATTGAAGGCTGAGTAGGAGCTACTCTTTTCTTTTCTTTGTTCTTTATTTGTCATAGCCTTTCATGCTAATTACACGGCTCTTCTGCTGATAGATATGAAAAAGAACATTTATGCCACAGGAAGCCAAGAATGCAAAACAATGAAGGGCCATGTGGTGGCTGTAATCAAATATAAGTAAATGTCAAATTCCTTATCGCAGACAGAGAGCAAAAATATCCACCAATTTGTTTGCTATTTTTAGCTTAGAACACATCAGAATCTTACTTTAGCCTCAGACTTTTAAAGATGATGGTATGATTAGCAGTATTTAGCATTATTTTTTTATTTTAACATTCAAATCCTAAACAAAATTTCATGATTTTCCATTTTGTTCAGTTTCTCTTTTGCGTTGTCCTCACTCCAGGTCACAAGGCATCCTGCAAGTGTTTGAGGACACCAACTTTTGTCAGAATCTGTGGATGTAAACAACTCAATGCGATGACAAGAACCCAGCCCTGTACGATAACTCTGCTCCATTCTCCCGAAGCTCTGTTTGCTTTCATGTGTGTATCTTAAGAGTCTGGCTGCTCTTAGCAAAATAGGGTGGAAAAAAATGAAAAGGGAGAGAGGAAATTTGCTTCCAGTGCTGGTCCCACAGTTCCCTTAAACTTCAAAGGGCCAGAAGGCAAACTTTTCTCCATCCTGGTGCTGCATTCACCTTTAAGAAAAGCTATATCCACTCACTGATCAAGATCCACAGCACTGGAAATACGGGTTTCCTTAATCAATGAAGGTTTTTCCACATTAATTTGCTTTCAGATAAATTAGATCTGCATCATCCAGAAACAAACGTGAAATTTTCTAAGCTTCAAATGACCATTTTTAAATCTGGTTCAGTCTCTGCATGATGTAATACCAGAGATTTAAGAGTTTTCCACTCACAGGCCAAGCTGATTGGAACGGCTAATCAAAAGATGCAGCTAATGAAATGCAAAAAATCGGGACGTGTGCTCGCTCTGATACTTGTATTTTCTCCGTTTTAAGCCTTTCTCCCCGAGATGCCTTCACCTCCTTCAAGCTCTGCGGCCTTTCAGAAATACAGTTCACTCTAAAAGAGTGATGTATGATTAGCTCTGCCAGCCACAGTCCTAATTGAAATGAGTTTCAGCCAGGTGACAGGGGAGCCTGAGCACAGCTGCTCCCGCCTGGTTCTACTGGTCAGATTCAATTGTTCAACCGCCCTTTTCAGGGTCATGTATTTTGCAGTGACTGGGATCCCTCCTAAGGTTCAGCCAGGGGAAAGTTTAAACAGTGCCAATTAAAAAACAGAACACGCTTACGATCAGTAAAAGTTCTCTTTAATTCAGGAGTGAAAAAACACCAGATAGAGATCAAGTTCATTTGCACCTCAGCGACACTGTGCTAGAGGCGCACCTGCGTCTTTTTACCCGTTCATTACGATTCATGTCCTGTGACTCTATTTTACTGCTGCATCAGTATATGAAAGACACTCAAGACCAAAGACAGTCAGAGAGCAGCAGAGTCAGATACTGTTTTCAGTTTGAAGTACAGTGGCAAATCGTGTGAAAAGCCCTGAAGCCCGTTCGCAGCGTCAGCACAAAGCATCCGTCTCTTGAAGTATGAAGAGATTTTCCTGCTGCTGTGTTTTGTGTATTTTCCTGCTGCTGTGTTTCAGTTGCTTCAAGTTAGTTTTCACCGACTCCTATGCAGCGTAATTATCAAACCGACTTTAGGTTCCGGATTGTTAAAAGGTGCCGTGGGGGTGACTGGTAATACAGTACAGAAATACAACATTATTCAAACCCCAGGTGTACACACTTGTTGACGAAGTAATGACGAACACGCAGCAGTGACACCTGTTTTAAATTTGATTTGCAAATCATCACTCTTGTTTTGCTGCAGCCAGCAGCTAATTACTATTCACACTGGGGACATCAGTGTGACATCTTCCATTTGCTTGGGGAGGAGGGTGATATGGCTTAAAACGCACATGCTCCTCACTAGCGAGAGCCAATGTTTGCCAAGGGCCCAAACATTTCACTGGAGCTTCGGTTTGATAGTTTCCGAAAACCTTCAGGCCTCATCCGCCATAAGACAGTATGTGTAATTGAAATGCTGCGCGAGAAGCAGTTCAGTTCCACTCTGCAGTGTTCAATCTCTGAAGATAATCAAAACTGCATTTCATTTAGATATACATCATAAAGGGAAACTATGTGAAGAAACCATTTGTCTTTTTTTTGTGGTTTCTTACTAATGAAACAAGCTGGTAAACCTCTGAGTGCACAAAACTGTTGAGACAGAGCTACTAAATCACAGCAGCAGTCATTGTTTAACTGTGATAAAAAGTAAGCGCCAACCGTTTGATGTTATCTATGTGGCATCGAATTCCAGAATCCATTTGAAACTCCAAACAGGGAAAGATATTGTCGTCTATGTTTCACTTTAGAGAAACTACAAATTCGAAACCAAAGAACAAAATTATAATAATATAATTCCAATAAAACTCACTTGATGTGATTTTCGTGATTCTGATCTCCAATGGGACTTTTTTCCTTGACTGAGGCGTAAGAACAGAGAATTGGCTTACAGCATGTGGCAGAAGAACTTGATGAGTTTGTTGCTCTAAGCAAGATCCAACTAAAGAATGGGCAATGCCACTTTGCCTCAAGGAGGACAGGTGGTGCCTCAAAGTTGGCTTTATGTTCACAGCACAGTGCTGATCCAGGAGAGACCAGAGGCAGTGTGACACAAATATTTGGACAAGTTGGAGAACAAGTTATGTGTTCTGGCTCAAACAGCTAGCTGCACTACAAGCAAGGTCTCTAAAGCTAATAAATATTGTTGGATAATCTCTCCATGTCAAGACAAAGACATCAACTGGTACTCTGTTTAGTTCTCAGTAATTCCATATAATAAAATCCTCATTCAGTTTTTACCCTTGTTTATGAGTGGTTATGGGTATCCCATCTAGGGAGTGAACAGAGGAGGAGGGCTGTCAGCTCAGTCAAATACAACATTTTCAGGGGCACATTTTATGGGTTGAACAAATTATTTTCTCCTTACTTTTTTTATTCTTACACCTCCCTTTTAGTTGTCTACTTTGTTACATTTTATACTATTGTCAATTTTCTTTAATGAGGATAAACAAATGTATGCTAATGATTGTTGCAAGCGTAGAGGAATAATTTAATCACATTTCTGGTGACTTTAGATTGAATAATATGTGGGAGCAGTAACTCTAGAAAATCAGATTTGTTCTTAGAATAAAGTTTGGACAAAACAAACAAATGTTCTTGTTTCAAACATGATGGTCTGGGTTTTTGTTCACCATTCAAAAATATATATATTTTTTATGGGTAGTTGCAGACATGACATAAATAAAATCCAAGCCCTGCTTCTTGCAGATCCATTTGTTTTGATGCAAACATGGCAGAAGAAAGCCAGCAAGAAAATAACTAAGCCACACCCTCCATGTTTCTTGAAAACATCATCCATCATCAAAATCCAGAAAATCCAGCTATTGAAACGCAAGTTTGCATAACATTTTTTTTTTTTACAACCAACAGATCTTTGACAGGGCATGACCTAACAAGTCCATATTTTTTCTACATTCCATTGCAGTGTTTAAAAATATGTTATTTATGTATGTGAGAAATTATTCAGTTGCAGATTCCACTAAACAGATTTGCCTTAAGGTGAACATACACTTATATGGAATGTGCGTTACTGCTCAGAGGCAGGATTCAGCTGTAGGCCCTCTTCAGTCATGACATAAATGGTGTGTGAACCTGAGAACTCGCACCCAATCACTGTCCAACATGGAGTAAACAAGGTGCGGCAAATCTCTTGTTATGTTAAGAGCCACACCTTGTGTAAAACCTTAGGAGCTCCAACTTTCTGGCTCAGTCTTAGCGGCTGCTTCCACTATGTTAAAGCACCTGTTTAAAGCTCATTCCATAACTATCTACCATACGTATGGGAAATAGATAGAAATCAGAGTAAAAACCAAGTATTGTCTTCATCATAACCTGCCTACTTTCAAAAAGCGGACTGAATTGAGCTTCATATTTAACGTGATTCTCTGATTTTCTTAAAAGGTTTTTGCAAATGACTTTTTTATCTATTGCATTTTACTGGACTGTATTTAATTTAAATACATTTAACATTATTTCTACTACTACTACTACTGTCATTTAGCAGACGCTTTTATCCAAAGCGACTTACATTGAGAGAACATACAAGCAAGAAATCAAAGAGAAGGAAACAATATAAGGAGGCGGACTGTTTGGAGTCCAGTTTAATTCCGACGCTGATACATCAAGTGTATCATTTTTTTATTTTTATTTTTTTTTTATTTCTGTAAATTTTCATGTAACTTTGTATAAATGTAATGAAATTTCACTATGCAGTTACGTTTAAATGAACTGAATTGAATAAGCTGACCATGGACCTAAATAAGCTCTCATGACATTCAAAGATTGAGAAAGCATTTCTTTGCATGCACGCTTGCACAGATCCCAGGAAATTTTAAATGGGTTTCAATGAAAATGCAAATTGGCATAAAAATACTTCAAATAAAAAATGACCTTTGGTTTTGTTCAGGTTTATACTGGTATATAGTTGTAACAGTAAACTATAACCCAATTAAAAATATTTCATTATGGCTTTAATCCCTGTAACAATAGATTAACCTTGGACAATGTTTTTTTGGTAAACTTTTGCTTCACAATTATTTGAATAAAGTCCATTACTTGCGTCCATTGTTTCACTGACTTTGAAAATATTGAGATTTCTGTTTTATTTGGGGGTTATTCACTATTAGTTAGCTTATAGTGTTTGCTGCAACTCTTTTTGAAGTTTTATTTATGCATCAGTATCTGAACATTCTTCAATTCTTAAGTTACTTATCAAAATCCCCCCAAGACTTGTTCAAATGAACTATAAGACATTGAATGAGCCAATAAGTATTGGCTATGTCTATGAATAGTTGTTAAATAACAAAAAAAAAAGGGGGGGGGGGGGGGGG